>CAXAMN010024185.1:0-14111 GCA_963970005.1 Durusdinium trenchii
GCTTTCGAAGTTGGAAGTCTTGTTTGTGTCCAAACATATTGATCGCCACGCTCGCTGACAACTTCTGGCTTCCCACCATTGATTCAGAAGAACCATGAAACCACCAAAGTCTGACTACAAACAGCACAAACATGCACATGCGTTTGCACATGTCTGCACAAACATGTTTAAACTTGCGTTCCACTATCTGCTGGGTCTTTCCTGTAGTGCGCAGCTATGGCAAAGAGGCAAAGGAAAATGAAACAACCGCAGCGAGGACCAGAAAGGCAACCTATGAGCAAGATCAAAATTGGATGTGGGTTCAAGAAATGCACCACTGGCATTGACGTCAAGAACAAACCCTTCGAACTAGCTGTGGAAAAGGTAGCTCTGGAACTATGTCGCAACCTACGATCGCATGTCAAGAAAGTCAAATTCTGTTGCCAGCGTCATTTGGGCAAATGCCTTGTCAAGCCAGCTCCTGTAAAAAGGGGGGGCCGGGGGCCTCTAACACCGGAGCAATTGGGATGTCTCTTTGCGACATTGAAACACCAATGTCCATGGGCTGCAGCTTTGATGGTGCTACAGCTGTGTCTGGGTGAACGCGCTGATGCTGCCAGACAGGCTTCCACTACATGGTTCCAAAACATGGCGCCTCATTCCTTGGCCCTGCCTGTTTGCCACATACCACATGTGAATCTGAAGACCACAGAGCGAACCATTCCACTTGACCGGGGCTTCGCTGAGCTACTCTGGGGCTGGATGACCAGTGAACCACTGGAAAGCCAAGGAAAACAATGGCCTTTCCTACATCAAGATCTCAAAAAAGCCGTTGCATCGGGCGCTGCACAGCTTTTGTTCCCGGGCCGTGTGCTTGGAGGGGTGAACAAAAGAGACTTCTCCAAACCTATCACTGAAAAGGCCTATCTCGATGCAATCCACGCAGCGTGCAAGAGCTTGGCGCATGAGCAGAAGCTGGCACAACAGAATGGACAACCTCACCCATGCGAAGACCTGGATCTCACCAAAGTTGGGACTCACTCCATGAAAAAGTCACTGGTGACAATGATGAAATCCAAAAAATTAGCACCAGTATAGTATCAGCAATCACTGGTACCAGTTGCAGGACCCTGGATGAGAACTATGATATTCCAACCCACCAGCGGCAACGCCATGCTTTCAAATCTACCCTCAGCCCTGTCCTTGAAAATTTGGACAAGGCAATGACTAGCACCTGATGTCACCAGCTGCCCAACGCTTTACCCACCAGAGGATGGCCCCACAAAGTGGAGCAATCCTTGGGCGCCACCTTTGAATGCATTCTGCACGATAAAAATGCTTGGGATTTCTGCTCTAATTGCACAGAGAAAACCAAAAGCTTTTCCACATGTAGAAATACTTGCATTGTGTGTGTGTCTGTGTGTGTGATGCAGTACCGACTCACAAAACACGTGTGGGTTCTTTCTTTCTATTTAAAGCACACGATGATGCCCAACACTCCGATGTACGCAGTGCATTCAGCCAGCCGTGGACACAAAGATGACTTCACAGTAGAACACTCCCAGGTCAGGGCTTACTTCTTTTTGAAACTGTTGCGATTCAACACATTGCTTCTCAATCACAGTCCTAGAATATGTGGCCACGGTTCACAGCAGCTGTCCTATGCACGGTCGGTGCCCAGAGCTCAGCGCATCAGAGAGCAGGTCTGGCAGGAAGAACAATGGCAGAAAACAATCGCCTAACATAATCATTGTGCCTGTGAAGAAGAACACAGTTTACCTAACAAACACATCAAAGCTTGAGGTTTGTCGCTTCCATTGGCAGTGGGGAAGATCTAAGAACACAAGCGTCACAAGCTTCAAAAAGCACACGTTTGCACTTTGTTGGTTTCAGTCTGCTACAAGCGCCCAAAACAATATTTGCAATTTTAAGCCAGATAATATTGATACCCATCTCTCTCAGCAAAGACTTGACCATCCCCCCCCAAAAAAAGTCTTGCAGCTATCTGCAATTTGGCCTGCATCATCTTCACAAAAACACCTGGCCACCAAAACTTCGATCCACGATTGAAAAACAATGCCAAATGACCAGAAGAAAGAGAACTCAATTGAAGGAGAAACTGCGCTTCTCTGTTCTTCTCGCACCAGTCTTGACAGCGGTATGATTCTGCTCATGCATCACAATTGTTGGAAGGGAGCATGCACAGGGGCCTACAAGCTGTACAGTGCTGCTAGACATGGTGCAGTCCGTGCTGGTCTGCAGTGGCCTTAAGCAGGAAAAGGCAATGGGCCTGATTCAGCAACCCCAAAGCTTTTGAGAATCAGCTGCATGCCTGCCAACCTACTTCAACCTAGCTCCAGCAAGTTGCTTCACAAAGCAACGCCGTGCGAAGGCTCAATCACCACCTCGCGATGCAATGCCACAACCGGTCGGACAGGCATCAATCCTTGAGGGGCCCACCTCACACACCAGACCAATGAGCACAGGCTGCGTTGCTCCCAGGCGGCAACAGGAAGAAGGCGGGCGGCTGACACTTGGTCAGCAGAAAGCACTTCAGTCCCTTCCTCCCCAGTCTCTGTCTTTGCCTTCAACTGGCCAGTGGGAACAAAGACAAGAGGCACTGTGTTCTTCATCTCAAACATTTCAGGGTCATCCGTGTTGGCTGCCTCTGAGATCTCATAGTAAGCAATCTGGGCGCGGGGGTCCTGCTGTTGTTTTGTGTTGACCATGGTCTTCACATTGGTCAATGTTGCTCCCTGCAAGACCAAGGAATTTGGTCCAATTGCATAGGACACTTCTTTGTCCTTTGCAGTCTCCCCGTGCATCTTCTGCTTGTAACTGCCCTTCCCAAAGCCTGCCACGATGTAGCCAGAAGGCAGCTTGCAAGGCGCAGCACTTGTGTTGATGATGTAGATCTTCTGCCCCAGCTTGATGTGGAGTTTGAGGCCTTTGCACTTCTGGTTGACCATGTCTGTCTCCAGTAAAACGTGCTCAGAACCGATCTCAGCAAGCGGAATCTGCTTGACAGAGCCACCACCACCAAGTTGAACACCCTTCAAGCGTTTGTTGGCAGGGCCATCTCCCTCACCATGCCTCTTTTTCTCCTGCTTGACTCTGCCCTTTCCCTGACCTTTGCCATCACTGGTTTGATCAGCAGCTGGGGGCGCACCATACTCTTCAATGATCTTGTCCATGATTGCACGGAACTCATCCCCAAACACAGGGTGGGCACCCCATTCCTGGCAAAATCTTCAATGGGAAAAAATACAGTAAGAGCTAACAAAGAGTTCCTACACACACCAAATTTTCTTTTCTGAAACATCACAGAAACACAGCAGAACAGTCTTGTCCTTGGTCAACGACTCCGGAATGCCAGGGTAGGTCTTGTTGGTGCCAATTGGCTGCAGGACATTCAAAGTAGGAACAGGAGGCGTCTGGCGCTTGCGCTCCTCAGGCAAATCGGCCTCAACTCGAGGACAGCCAGGAATTGAGATGTCCCCGTTCATGTGCTTCTTGGCCAAAGTTTGTTCACGAGTTCTTGTGAACCATTCACCCACCACAGCATCTTCTGCAAGACCAATGTAGGCACTGGGGATCTGCCAATCACCCTTCACATCCATCCAAGCATCAAAACAGTCTCCAACTGACAATGATGCATCCAGGACAATCACACCGCCCTTGGGAGGAATGTTTGCTCCATCGAGACACGCTTGCAGCATGCGAGCGTAAGCAGAACTTCCCATTTGCTCAAATTTCTTTGCGCCAGAGACCAACCCGTCAAGCAATGCTGGAATTCTTGAAGGCCCAATCCTTCTCGGTGAGGCTCAATGAAGACAATACCCTCCCATGGTAATTGAGAGGGCGGGTGTCACGCGCATCATGCCTGCTCACAAACGGAAGTGTAAACGTTCGATCCACGTGAAGCCCTGCACTGCTTAGCGTCTTTAAGCAGTGATGTTCCTGCATATACAATTGGCCTTTTTGATAGCCGAACAATGGTAGTATCACCACTGCAAGGCTTCGTGTCCCACTGTGAGCATTGCTCACAATGGCAAGGGCTCGAGCTTGCAATTGTTGCCTCTCGTTGTTCACCCGGCATAAGGCAGACCAGTTCAAGAAGGATATAGTGACCTCAAGTATGTGACAAATGTTCATAAAACAAAAAACTGTACAAATTGACATGTCATGTTGTCTGGTCTTTCCTTTCAGCTCACTAAGAACTGAACCACTGCATCCTTGCGCAAACCATAGGCCTTGCAAAACTGGTCCACAAAGTTGTTGTAGTCCTGCATGACAGTGTGCAGCTGGTTGGTGGTGAGCACTTTCACATTGGCGGCCAATAGCTTCTTTGCAGCTGTCACAGAAGCATCGTAAGCATTCTTCCGGTGTGTCAGCTGGGCATGAAACTCTGCTGTTTCATGGCTTTCTAATTTCGAGCGGTAAGCCTTCAGGCATTTCAAATCATACTCAATTCTCTTCTTGAGCAACTCAAAGGCATCTGCCTCGAGGTTGGCAATGTGCACAGATTCAGACCCAGTGTCACCGACTGGCCGGTTGGTCGCATGGCAGTCCATCCTCAAATAGAACAAAACAAAACCCTGCAAAAAAAAGAAAGAAGAAACACTTGTGCAAATCTGCCGGTGCAATTCTTTCCTGTGTCTATGACTTATGATTCTTTCCATTTGTTTTTGATAAAACACTGAGTTTGGCACGCTTCTTTCAGCTTGGACATGGTCCGAACCAGGAACTGAGGATCTTTCTGGCCAAGAGTGCACTGAACTTCCAAAACCAAAGTGGCATCGGCAGCAGCATAGGGATCTAGCCACTTCTCCTTCAAAAGGTCATCTGAAAAGGGAACCTCCGATTGCGCCAACATGCCGGCATTGATGATGAAAGCCGCTTCCTCAGCCTTGGACTCCAACTCATCTTTGGTGAAGGTTCTTCTGGCCCCTGGAGGGCTGCTTTCAAACAGAGCAATGACATGTCGGAAAAGCAACAATGTAGCCTCATCAGACATCTTGCCAAGTTTGGACCAACATCCACCACATTAATGCCTGAACACATAAGTCGGGAGGATGCGCTTTGAGCTGAGGCAATCATCAGAAAAGCAGCTGCTTGCCCATCCAAGCTTTTGAACATGCCCTTCAACCACTGCAAGGGCTTCTGATGGAACAGATTCCAACAAGTTCCGCACTGACACTGCCTTGGCCCCTACAAGTTGCAGGGATTTGTTGGTCCCGGCATTGAACTTCTTGATAATCATAGGCAAATCAACTTCTGCCCCTTGATCTCTCAGCTGCTTGATCGATTGCACCCAAGTCATGATACTTGGCGGCTTCCTCAATGAGCCACGGCTGGATTCCTTGAAGTTGTAGATAAGTTCCTGTTGTTTTGATGCGTGCTCCAACACTTGCACATGAATGCAAGTCATCGACTTGGCCAGCTGGGGATGAACCTGCCCAGGTTGGTGAAATGGTGGTTCAAAAAGTGAGTTCTTGAGACCATTACAACCAACATGAAAAGACATGCAAAACATGATGAAACAGTTTCTTGTCCATTCCAAGCCTTCTTCAGGTCGATTCCATTGTCAAAAACAATGGTGGCGATGGCCAAGAGAGCATGGATGCGCGTTCTCCCTTTGGAAAATCCAACTGAGAATGGCAAAAGCTTGCCAGTCCATGGTGGGTGAACACCTGCAATGTTTGCGCTTTGCAAGGTGTCAGCGCTTTGCATAGCCATGACTGGCTGATTCGTGGACATGAAACCATCGTTCAAGATGCTCTCGGCAATCTCAAGAACAGTGTGGTTGTCAGGCACAGACCTCACACTGCACATTGGTCCAAAACCAAAGGCTGCGAAAGGAAGCTGGATACTTGGAGCGTCCCTCAACTCAGGCGAGCAAGCTGTCAAAGCGGCGGCATCCACCTTCCACTCAGTCCATCCTTCTTGGCACAAGTGATGCAGGCTATTGGCCAACTGCTGCATCTCTCTTGGGGAGCCATGGTGCTGCTGCAGGAAATTGGTTACAGACCCAAAACGGTCCAGCACTTCCTGCAAAGCCTTCAAGACACTTTCTTTGAACGGCTCAATGCCAGTACTGTCCACCTCTGGCAAAACGGCCTCTTCAAAGTGCAGCGTTGCACTGTCAGCTGCTGTGGATTTTGGACTTACTGGCTGGGCAGGCTGCTCAGCTTCATTCAATTTGACCTCTTGTTTCACTTCAAGAGCCATGAGTGGCTTTGATCAAAGCCGTCAACCTGCGAAAATTGCTAACTCCACTTCCCACGCACAAGATTGCGCCCAGGTGTTGCTTGAGACAGCAGGGCCAAAGGAATGTCATGCAACCCTCAAAGATGACAGAAAGAAACAGAACAGCCAAACGATGTAAGCAATCAAAACTTGGAACCTAAGGACCTGACAAAGCCTAAAACAACATCTGAATGTTCCGACACTTTCAAAGCGGAATCCCCAAAGTGCGCTGACGCCTGTGGTAGGTTGTTGTGCCCAAAATTTGC
Organism: Durusdinium trenchii; assembly: GCA_963970005.1. Classification (NCBI taxonomy): domain Eukaryota; class Dinophyceae; order Suessiales; family Symbiodiniaceae; genus Durusdinium; species Durusdinium trenchii. The sequence continues at coordinate 6,495 of CAXAMN010024185.1, forward strand.
CTGGCAAAGCAGCAAATGGACGTTCAAATCTATCACAAAATCAACTTGCAAACTCATTGCAACATGTGTTTTTGAGTTGCCCTATTGCTTTCATATAAACTCATATTCCACAAACTCACTCAACAACAATGAGGAATTGGTCCACACACACACACTCAAACCAGAAGCTTGTGTGGCATGCTTGCAAAAAACTCAACACGCAATGCCCACCACCAGCCCCTTGCAAACTCTGAACATCCTACAGCTTGCTCAAACAAACTTGCCAAGTTGAACGCCTGACTCCGGATTGGATGGCCTTTGCAAAAGAATCACATCGGCCATGTTCAGCGTTGCCACCTGACATTACACAAGAACAAACTGAAGTACCATCTATTTGGCAGTCATTGCCTTGTGAAACCCTCATACATAAGTTTGGTCTTTTGCGTTGAATTGAAGAGTTTATTGTTTCAAGGCTCCACATGGTAAAACCTACAGATCGGTGCACATCGACGGATCTCAGAATTTCGACGGATCACAACAATCAACGGATCACAAGTTGTCGCCGGATGTCATAAGCCTTCAAAAGCAGCCATGTCACATTTTGGGGTTGCCACATGTAACAAGCAGACATCTGTTGAATAAAACTTTATCACCTTGCTTCTTCCAAGTATTCCTAGAATCCAGCTGTTCCAACCCTCCAAGGACTAGCCACCTGCAAACCTGAAGGATCCAAGGCCCAGCATCAAGATCCAAGGTGATAAAATTTTATCCAGGCGATCTTGGGGGGCATGAACCTTGCACAGGGAAATCTGTTACAGTCTGGCTTCTGATGTTGGTGGCTTGTGTATGTCCGTCGAAAATTGTAAATCCGGTGATACACTAAATCCGACCAAAAGATAATATCCGACAAAAACTATAGATCCGGCGATTGAACACCCCAAATCCCTTTTCCCCCATCGCGCCCACACGTAGCAAGACTTAACAAAAAAGCCTTGCAAGTCTCTAGAAACACTGCACTGAAAGTAGCTATCAAAGGCTTTATGCCAGTGACACAAACTCTTGCTGGGCGCAATCCACCACAGCTTTCACGAGTGGCTTGGGGTAGACCTGCGCCCATTTGCTTAGGCTGTGCCCCTGGTCTGTGCCTTCTATTGGCTGATGCTCGATGCCTTGACTCTTGCAAAGACAAGTCTTTCCATGGAACTCTTGAGCAATTGCCACAGAGTTTGTGAGAAACTTTGTGAGCTTTTGCATTGGCTTACCTGAAGGACTTTTCAAGCCATAACGGCACTGCGCGAAAGAACAAATTCTGCAACCAGGGATTCGCTGACATGCATCAATGATGCTGTCCAGATTCCAGGACGATGCAGTGGATGGGTGCTCTAACAGAAACACCCTTCCTTTCCTGCTCCTGTCAAAGCAAATCTCAATGCAGTAGTCCATGTGCTCAATTGCCACTGCCATTCGCTGTGCCACTTCAACGGGGTCCATTTTCTTGATGTTGCAGTTTCGCTGCATGATGGAGAACATAGTGCACTCTGGACTGAGAGTGGTCAGCCATGGGTCTTGGTCTTCAAGCGCTTGCCATGCTGTTTGTCGATCACCTGGATTGTCAGCATTCCAGCCAAGCGTAAGGTCCCACGATGTTGTAGCAGGTAAGCCTCTGGCTTGGCATTCCACAACAAACCGGGGCGGGGAGAAGAACTCCATCAGCACTTCTTTGCACCCAAGCGGCGTGCAAGAAGGGTTGCTGACAACTGGCAACAGGCCGTGCTTGCGAGGCTTACCCCGATTCCTGACCATGGCCTTTGTCTTGCTCTCATGTGGGGCACTAGCGCCCCACTCCTCACCATCATCATCATCTGGCAACTGAATGATGACTGGTGACTGAGGTTTCTGCTGCTTCTTGACCGGGCCCAGGCTTTTGGCAGTGCTGTCAGTTGAGCCAGCGAACACCAGACTGAGGCAGTTGTCATCACTTGGCAACTGCACCAGGCCCTTAGAGTCAGAGAGACTAACAGGCTCCACCCTGACACAAGCGCTTGCTGGTCGTTTCAATGATTTCTTTTTGCGAGTCACCTGGTTGAATATGTCATCACACAAATCATCAGGCGGCAACTCCATGGCAAACAAAATGCCTCTGTCTGTATGAAGCCAATGTCTGCAGCACAGCCTCTTGGAAACAACCTTTTAAGCCACTAGCAAAACCTCCAACGCTCCAGCCCACACCCTTGCCCTTGCCATTTCCCTGGCCTGGACTTGGTCAAAAAGAAGGTAAGCAGAAAGTGGAAGCAAGAGCCTGCCATTGGCGTGTGCAGTGGTTGTGCTTGGAATTTTGTCCAAACCAACAAAGCCGGGAAACTGAACAGAACACGTGCCATTAGACACATGCACACACACAGACAGTTCATAGTTAGACAAGTGTAGCTATGTTATGAACACCTGTCGTTGAAGGAAACATAAAACCTATTCAACTGTCTTTCCCAAGAGCGCGGTTTCAGCGATCGGTCACTAACAAGTAAAGGTCAAGCTCTAAATTTTGGTGTTTGATCGGATTGAACTGTCAAGTCTCAAGGTTTAGAGATCACATTCCAGATCCATTTGGCATCAATAAAAAACAAACAACTTGTATCCCTTTCTAGATTCAATCTCAAAATCCTTCAAATTGCTGGTTCTGGGGTAACTGGAGCTGGCAGATTCTGAGGTTGGGGGGTGGCAGTCTTGACATGCTGCTGGTTCTGGCGCCTCATCCGATGCCACTTCCTGGTCAGCTCTTGCACGCTCAGGACCAAAAGGTGTACCAGCATGTTCCTCCAGCGTTGCTTTGCAGGCTTTTGGTTGGCCACGTTTGAGTGCTTTTGGGGGCAAAGAGCAGGTTACAAAGAGCTACCTTTATGAAGTTGGGCCAGAACTACAAAATGTATGAACTTGCTTGAAACTCTGAACATCGACAAGTTGGCGGCAAGCTCAACTCCAAAAAAATACAGCTGTTGACATACTTGGGGATTGTTTTTTGAATGACCCAATTGCAGAGCAAGACTCACCTGACAAGAGCATGACCTTGCCTGCCGCCTGCCTCGAGATGGATGCTGGACAAAGGAATCTCCAATCTCCACCTGCCGGCCGTTTTGCAATCAATGAGAGAACATTGCATGTTGGCATTCATAACTGCATTTTACAACAAGACCATCAAAATTTCACTTTCTCTAAAGGTTGAGCCCTTCACACGTTCACCAACTTAAGACACGCAAGGTTTCTGGGATGCCAGGACAGCCAGGCCTTACACCGCTCCACAACCCACATCAAAGGATGCCTGCCAACAAGCAAACCAACAAAACCAAAAAGTCAGGTTTTGAAGACTCTCAAAAACTCAAACGTCAAAGAGACAGACACTCAAAAGTCAGACCCTCTCAAACTCAGACTTCTGCTGCTCTCCCCCCAAAAAAGGTGCCTTTGGAGAAAATCAGAGGCAATGGACGTCCTGAGGAAAGTTGTGGTCTCCAACTGACTGGGGAAAAGCGAAGTCTTGTCTCCAAGGAAAGTTGCACTGTCTTGTCTCCAACTGACTGGCCAACCAGTCCTCCACAGTGGACCAAGGCCAAGCTGTAGCACTCCACCAAGTCCACCTGTCAGGCTTCGTTTGTTTTGACTGGTTTTGTCTTTGTTTGTTTCTGACCCTAACCTGTCTTGTTTTTGTCTATGGATGTTTTTGACTTGTCTTATTTGTCTTTTATTGGTTCTTTAATTGTCTTAGTTTTGTCTTTGTTTGCTTTGACCTGTCTTGTTTTTATCTTTCTTTGTTTTGGAGTTGTCTTGTTTTTGGTCTTTGTTTGCTTTTGACATGTCTTGTGTTTGTCTTTGTTTGTTTTGACCTATCTTGTCTTTGTGTTTGTTTTGTTTTTGATTTGTCGTGGTTTTGTCTTTGTTTGTTTTTGACTGGTCTTGTTTTGTCTTTGTTTGTTAACTTGTCTTGCTTTGATGTGTTCAAATCTGCTTTTTGTTTTCTCGCTGAGCCTAATCACTTTACAGCGTGGTACCTTGGAAGCCACAATGATTCAGAAGTGCCTACCGCCCCCAACTGTACCACCATCAGTGAAAAGGGATTCAAATTTCAAGCCCATCATGATGGCAGCTCTTAAAGCTGTCATGACAGTCGCTTTGATTCTCTCTGGCTGCAAAGCATTAAGGCCCGCAACCAGGTGCAAACCTCTTGCATGTATTGCAGCCTCGCTTGAAGCGGCACTTGGAGCAACCATAGGGAGGTCGGCCCAACATCGCCTGGCTAGCACTTGGCCTGGCCCGCACTGGATTTGGCTCTGCCTCTGCCTCTGATGCCTCTGCGTCACAACCAGCAGGCGGCTCATCCATAGCTGCTGCAGGCCGCTTGTGTGGTCGCCGAGGCACTGACTTCACAGCAGCTGCAGGTCGCTTCACAATTGGCACAGGAGGCAAGTCTGCAAGCGCTAAGTCCTCTGACTCAGCATCTTCATTCACTATTCTTGGAGGAGGCACAGGAACAAATTTAGGGGCCACAGACTGGACAACGACACGTTTGGGAGTGCCTGGGGCAAAGTCTGTCCATGCCAGCCCCTCGCCAACTTCATCCTTCCCTGCGCCAGTGAGGTGTTTGCTGGCATGCAAGCGGTCTGACTTGAGGCACTCAGAGGTGTAAAAGCAAAGTTCTGCAGGCCTGAAAGACATGTTGCGCTCATTCCGGAAACACCACTCACGGAGGTACTTTGCTGCATCCTTCATGTTCCACGGTTGTTCTGAAATCACATTAGCGGTCTTTTGGTACTGTCTCAAGGCTCTCTCGCTAAGGGCATTTGGGCGCAAGATCGCATCCGGCACAGAGGTCACCAGCAATGAGCACCGTTCCTGCGGAAGAAGTAATAGTGGGTGCTGGGACAAACAGCTGCTGGTGATCCATTTTTTTGGCCAAGAGAATGACGTCGTTCTCAGAAGCGCGATCTTCAGGCACATCCTGTCAGAGCAAATTATGTTGGCATCATATCAAAGAATAGATTTAATAGCGTTGAAAACTTAAGAAACACAACCACAGGAAACAAACATTTTGGTACCCAAGTCCTCTTCAATTGTCCACTTGTGAGAGCCAGAGTACAAATCCAAATCACCACGGCTCACAAACCTAAAGCCATGAGCAACAGGTTTTTCATCAGATGTCATCGCAATGCCACTGCAGCTCACGTTCAGTCTGGCCAACCATGGATGGAAATGCCAAGAACCCTTCAAAACCTCTGCAGCAAGTTCATGGTCTGGTAGGGGATCAAGATTGTTCACAATCTCTTGGCAAAAAGCCTGAGGGCATTTTCACAATCACACAGCTCCAACAAAGTTCATATCGCAATCACACAGCCCCAACAAAGTTCATACAACAAAGAGCGCAGCTAGTTGTAAGAAAAACAAGCCCACAAGAACCCTGCCTGTGGAGTTTGAAGACATTGGGCTTTGGAGAGAATCTTTGCCACTGTGCTGAACCGTCTGTCGACGACAAAATGTGTATGTCCAACTCTGAAGAAAGGACATGAAATTGATTTGAAGCGCCCATTGGCTATTTGTTCACTGCACCACAAAAAAAGCCATTGGTTTCTCGATTCACGGCAGGTGTTGTCCGCCATGATCTGCAAATGCAAAGGGACAGGCAAACCTCGAGATGCAAGGACACGCTGGGCCCACTCAAGAGCTTGACCTTGGCAAGCCAAAAGCATGGATTGCAACATCCTTGGACAAGACTGGCTGCAAACAAGGAAAACAAATAAAACAAAAACTAGACACAAACAAGATCAGGGACTCAAGACAGTCATCTGAGCATTGGAGTCTTTTGGTTGGTCTGCGTTGGACAAGTAGTACAACTCAGCCAGGCCATGGATGATTACTCCAACGCAGTGGAGTGTGGGCCTCCAGTGTGTTTCGAATAGCTTGCAGCCAGCAACATTTCTGGGGAGCTTGTACTTGGCCTGCAAAGTTAAAGCTGGCTGCGCAATTTCAACCATTGGAGTTACAGATCGTGGAAGTTGGACTAAACAGAAAAATTCACTAAACAGAAAAATTTCAAAGATAAATCTGGCCTGATCCATTCCATCCAACGATATCATCAAGGTCCTGCGCTGGAAGGGAACCGTGGTATCTGGTCGAGAACAAACCTCTGAATGTTTGATGTATCGCCCAGCCAGCTCCCGATCTGCAAACACTTGTGACAGGTGTCGCCGATAGGCTTCTTGAACCTGGTTCTTCTGCTCTTCCCCCTGGGCTGCAACCCTGTACTGCCGGTATTTGGCGCAGGAGTCACACTTGGCATGCTGAGACACTCGGCGGACCCTGATGATCCCACACCAAGTGTCTTTCCAAGCTTTGTTGAAAACAGTCTGGCTGCACGGTGTTTCACCTTTTGAAACAAAGCTGAAGCAATACTGATCATACAAGTCTGCAAGCTTGCAGTGTGGGATCCATCGCTGCTCTCGTTCTGTGCTTGGAATGCCCTGAGCAATTACAGGATTCATCTCATCTAGGATGAACTCGCTGAAGGTGTCTGTCACATGCTCTCCACTTTCCAACTTCCTCGCAGCCTCGGCAACAGGTTTCAACTCCAAGTCACCTTCATCATCTGGATCAGGGAGGACAGTTTCTGCTAAAGGCTCGGCCAAATTGTCATAGACATAGGCAAAGAAACTGTTGGCGCTTGCTGTCTGCGGCGCCTGCCTCTCATCCCGCAAAGATCTGCCATCTTCAGGAGCTGTAACTGCGCCTGCATGGATTGCTTCAAGCAATCGATACACATAGGTCTTGGAGCATTGAAAAAGGATCAGGAGAGCCTGGAAGCAAATTGGCCTGTTCAAAAACACCCAGCCATCTTTCTGTCCATAATTCTGACCCTTCATCCGGCGCAACAAGTCAAACACCATGTTTGTCTTGTCCTGCGGGGTCATGCCCAGCAGCTTCTTCTGGAAAGCGTTCACTTTACTGCACATCTCTGAGTCAGCTGCAAAGTTTGCCAAGCAACAAGCACGGCATCCACATGGTTTCGATTGCCACCTTCCATATTCACAAAACAAGGCTTGAGCACGTTCTATATTGTATATATATATATGTGCATTCCACTCTATGAGGCCTACACCAGAGGCACTACCAAAAGAAAAAAGGTTTGGACAAAATTCAAGGCACAGCATTTCTTCTACACTCTGCAACTCTTCCTCACCAACGTTTGCTGGAAGCTCAAGTGCAGGGTTTGGCATGGAAGGCTCACTACTGCGCAATGAGCCAAGATTAGGCATGGTGGTGTTGAAGAACTCTCCAGCCTCAAGCCCTTCATCATCAGGTGGAAGTTCAACCATGGCTGCACCACGTAGCTCCACGCAAATGGGAGACAGTTGGGCCACTGTCTTGCCAAAGCAAACAATAAACACAGGGTCTCAAATGGAAAGACGCGTTCTCTGATTGCGACAGCTCCATGCAACTGCTCAAACCACACAAGGACCCTACACAAATGCATCAACTCATCAACTCCATCTATAATCATCTACTGCCTCAATTCCATAAAATTCTGTCCCAACCCAACCCTTGTCCTGGCCTCCAGCCACGATGACCATGCCAAAATGGGAAACATCGTTTGCTTTAGAT
>CAXAMN010024186.1:330-13391 GCA_963970005.1 Durusdinium trenchii
TCTTCTCCACGGAGCGTCTGCAGCAAGAGGGCCGGGCCTTCGTTTGCCCCGCGGTTGAAGAGCCAGAGTGGGAAGGGCCTTAAGATGAGCACGTCTTCCCGGCTGCGCACGCGGCTGGCCGCCACTGTGCCAAAGGTGGCGTCCACGCGCTTGTCCACATTCAGGTCCAACAGCACCGCCCGGAGCGTTTTGCCTTGACTGGCGTGGGCTGTCATGGCATATGCTGGCGTAAGTGGAAGCTGCTTCCGGGTGATCTTCAAGAGGCTTCTTTTGCGCTTGGCATCCAAGTACCATTCCCTCTTGACTGGGTAGATGGGGTAGATGCCTGGTGCCGGCGTGCCGTCCAGAGCCCAATTGTCAGAGTTGTCAAATTTGACATAGACAACTTTGGGCTGTTGGGCATGCTCGTCCCAAATCCATGAGTGTACAGTGCCCGTTCTGCCGCGCAGAAGAAGCTTCTCCGGCGAGCGGTCGATGTGATCGGTCAAGGCCACGCGCATTCCGATAGATAGGGGGGAGCATGCCGCAAAGATCTCCGGTGTCTCGATCGTGGTATTGTAGCCACCTTTAGGCGGGGAGAAGGGAATATGTGTATATATTGTGTTATTGTTTGTATGGTTTTGCGCGTGTCTAAAATTGTATGGAACATATGAATAATAAATATAGATCTATATATATATATATGTTTGTATGTGCATACGTATATACACTACCCACTACCTCAACCTTGCGTGCTTGCGTAAGTGGCCTGCGCATATATATATATATATATGTACACATATGTATGTATACATGACCCGTGCCTCACTTTGGCCTCCTTGTCGCAATTCTCTGCCTGGAGCGCTGCTGAAGATGCCGTGTCGATGGCTGCAGACCAATATAACGGCATCTTGTTGGCGTGGCTGTGGGAGCGAGCCCGGTCCTTGTTGATCTGATACCGGGCATCGTTGTTGGACACGATCACAGGAGCTTCCCTGAAGCGGTCCAATTGGAGCCGTTCATCATTGGGGTCGGTGATGACCCTTTTGCGTGACCCTTTCTCTTCGTCGGAGAGGGTGCAGCCTTCAACGGGCATCCCGTGTAGATATTGCCAGTTGCTTTCAGACAGCTGGCCACGGCGGAGCTCGTCCACGACTTCATTCCACCATTCGTCTTTGCAGCGCTCGCGCTCCGTGAGCTCTACCACACCTTGAACCGGCCCGCTCCAAAAGAGTTCTCGGCCGTAGTTGATGAGCACGTCCGTGTTCTGGAAAGCTGGGGTGTGCTCTTTCAGGCGGGCCGGAATGTCTGCCAAATACCCGCCTCACAGGCAAAATGAGAAACTTTAATGGCTCGGAACGCTTGCAACCTAGAAGCATTCAAGTCAAGACAGAGCTGTCTGCAAGTAATTATGAAGCATGTTGGTTTCGTGTCCCTTGTCTTAGCACGTTCTTGGGCATAGGCACAGCGCCTTCAGGCGGGGGTAGTTGATGGAAATCTCCAGTGAAGATCACGTTGACGCCGGCAAAGGCACGGATGTCACCTTGTTGGGTGTGCTTCCAGGGGCTGGCATTTGGCACAACTGCCCTTAGGCGGTTTTCTGCCTGAGCCAGCAGGCGCGCGTTGACCATGCTGATTTCGTCGAAGATCAACCAGCGCCAGTAAGCCATCCTCTTTGCAGTTTCCAAGTTGATGGTTTGGTCCGCCTCGGCTGCCCCAATGCTGATCCCGAATGCATGGTGGATGGTCTTGCCTGTTAGGTCTGCGGCGTTCACTGCCTGGAAGGCCACAACCTCGAACTCGATGCCCTGGTGGTAGCCGATGAGCTGGAAGAGTTGGTGGAGGTAGGATAGGACGAAAGATTTGCCGGTGCCTGGCGGTCCATGTAGGAGGTAGACCAGCGGCTCGCCGCTTTTCAGGAGCGTCTCTGCAGGGTCCATCAACGCGTATTCCACCAAGATGCGCTCCACGATCAGCTGCAACAACTTGTGTTGCTGGGCATTCGTCCCGTGGCGAACTTGCTCGCTGTTCAACCAATTTTTGAGCAGCGCGGCAGTGAGCGGTGGCTTTGCTTCCACGGTCGGCTCGTGTGGAATCATGCCTCCAGTGCCTTGGGCCGGGGACTGGTGTTGTGGCCGGGCTCGTGAGGCTCGGGCTGCTTGCTTAGCCGTTGTGTGGTCGATGGCGGCCGCCCTCTCTTGCATGGTGTGGCGATGTGTCTCCTGTTGCGCTTGGAGCTCTGCCTGGCTCACGCCACTGACCCTGGACAACCATATGTCCTCGGAGCAGCGGAACATGTCCATGGTGAGGTCATATTGCTTGGTGGCCTCGAGCTGGACGTCAGCTGCTTCGTTGTTGGCTGCCTCCATCTTGGGCGCGCCTCGTACATGGGTGAGGCGCGCCTGTAGAAGGTCTTCCTCCAGAAAGGTGACCGGCTCGTCTTCGAGGTTCTCGTTGTCGCTATTCTCGGCAAGGCCCTCGGTTGGCTGAAGGTGCCGGGGCAAGAAGTAGGCGAAGCAAAAGTTGATCGCAAAGCGCTTGACCTCTTCCGTGGGGAAACCGTAGCGAAGAACCCTGGCTCTCAGCGCTTGCCGCCAACTAGTCATGCCTGGCTCGCGGAAATGCCCGATGTAGGGGACCAGCAAGGTGGCATCGTTGATGTCATTCACCCAAGGGAAGAAGAGGGTCAGCATGCGAAGGGCTTGCTCTTCTTCCGTCTTGCCACCTTGCGCCCCATAGACCACAGGGACATGAGGGCGACGGCGGGGCACGATCACCCAGTCGTGCCGGTGGGTTTGGGCCTTTTCTCCGGTGCCCAAGGGGTGCCACCAGTCACCGCCTTCTTCGATGATCTGATAGTCGATGCCCGGGCTCAAGGTGGGCGTCTTGCCGAACCGCTCCACTTTCTCGAGACCCGCTTCGGTGAGTCGAGCTTGATAATCGTCGGTGCTCTCCTGGGCTTTCTCGTGGCCGGCTTTGCTTCGCGGGTGCTTGGCCATCTGGAAGTGGAAGTGGCGGTGGAATTCGTAGGCCGAGAGGCGGTGCAGCGAGGGTGTTGAGCCACGGGCGCCATAAGCAGTCCAAAAGGGGCAATCTGTAAGTTGTCTCCTGAAATAGTTGCGGCGATCCACTTGCTTGCGCCTTGGTTCTTGGGGCCATGGCTCCTCGTTGTATAGGCTTTGGATGAGATGCAGCGGGTATTGCAAGGTCATCTCTGCCACGGGCGCCGTCTTGATGGCCTCGGCTCTGGTCGGGTCGTGGTGCTGGCTGTGCAAGATGAGGTTTGTGCATTCCACGGCACCCCTGCATACCCCACGGGCATAGCAGTCTGTGATGAGGCGCTTTGCCAGCCGCGCCCCGACATAGCCAGGCTTCTTGTCATGCAGCTCTGCTTGCAAATTCTTTTGTCCCTGTTCCCATTCTTTGGCTTCATGCCTGCAGATGGGCAACCGCTTGTTCTGATAATCACACTGGTATCCAGTTTGGGCTGCTTGGTTGATCTGCGCGTCCCGGACGAGGGACCAGATGGGCATGGTTTGGTCGCAGCCCTGCTGGCAGGAGGCGTGGTGGTATTCTGGCATGATCGGGAACCGGTACGGGACTTGCACGTCCCCATTGCAGCGGAGCGCTGCCAGCAGTGCTGGGTGGTGTCCGTTGAGGGACTCGTCGTTGCAAGGGCCCCAGGTCAGGCCGACCATGCTCCTTTTGCCCTTGCATGGCATGCCCATCTTGTCTGCTAGACCGGGGCAGATGACGAGAGCTTCTTCGGTGAGCCACTTGTTGCGAGGGAACCCGCTCTTGCACTTGTTGGGGTCTTTGGGGTCCCGGCAGTGTGCCAACGGCCTTCGCTCACCATTTGGGCCATCTGGCAGGTGGACATGGTGCTGCTCTCTTTGCTGTAGCTGCTCGACATCTTCATGTAAGTATTGCAGCTTCCAAGCGGCTGGCGTGGCACTTGCGTCCCGCTGGTAGGTTGGCCTGGACAGCATCAGCAAACAGTTCTGGTACTCGGGCCACTCCGCCTCCACTTCATCTTTGTCTCTGCGCCACGCTTCTGGATCAGCGTAGACTGTCCGAGTGACGTGCGCAGAGTAGGCCGTGTATCTTCTGAGCATCTCCAACCTGTCCGTGGCCTGCAGCTTGATGAGTTCTTTCAAGGGAGTGAACTGGTGGAAGCACTGGATGAAGATCTGAAAGTGGCCGTGCAATGTGCCGCTCTTCTGGCATTCTATGGAGCCGTAGACTGCGTCCACCCTTCCAAACACTCCACCTCGAGCAGTTGCGTTGCTCCCAAAGCTGTTCATGCAGGGCTCGTCTGTGGCATTGCAGTCTGGGCACCTGGGGCAGCAGCGGACACCAAGCAAATGCTTCAAGGTGAGCAAGACCAAAGTGCGGAAGCCATCTGCGCATGCCAGTGGATCTCGGGAAAGCATTGCTCGGCGCTGTTCGTAGTTGGGCAACTCCTTAAGCAACAAAAGGTGTTGTGGATTTGTCAGTTCGAGAACGAGTTTCATCTGCACGCTAAAGTAGAACACGGTTGTGCAGGCGCAACGAAATATAGATCTGCAGCGTGTTTCTGCACGCGCGGCAACACAAATTATTGCTACATGGAAATGCTACATCCAATCGCTCAAGTTGTTTAATCTATAGATATATATATATATGTATGTATACACATATATTTAAAGCCTATGAATATAATGTATGACGTTCATGTGTCTAAGCGACGCGTGTGATAGTAAGCAAAAATTGATTGAATATATCCGCTGCTGACGTTCTTTGTGCTTGCCGCCAGGCGTCCGCGGCTAGTTGTTCAGGATCCAAGCGGATAAAGTCCATATCCAACCGAGGCATGCTCCTGGATTGAAATGTTTTGGAAGCGTCGTGCGTGAGGGCGGGGTCTTCTTCACGCACTCGCGCTAGCCGGAGCATCACTGCAGTGTCTCTCTCTGAAGGCGAGAAGGTCAAGAACATGGAGGTGCCATAGCAGACCCTTTTGGCATGCGTCTGATGGCGCATAGTTTTTCGGACCTCATGCGTGCCCGGAATGTTGCGGGCGCGGGCCTCCACGTTGCTCAGAACCTTGCGAGCTCCATCTGAGAGGTTGGGCACGTGCCTGAGTTTGGTGAAATCGCCATTCACGCCCTTGTCGACCCCGTTGATGTCCGTGAAAGTGCCATAGTGGAGCTTGTCTTGAATTTCCATGACGCCTTTGGCGATGTCCTCGTTTTTCATGAGCGTCCGGCCGCCTGTTTCCTCGTTCGGTAGCGCATACATGTAAGCATTCTGCTGGGTGTTGACCATAGTGCGAAAGATGTAGTTCCACAGGGTGAAGCCGAAGACCCAGTCTCGTCGAAACTGTGCTTCCACTCGTCTTTGCATTGCAGCAGCCCAGGTGTGAATGTCAATCTGCGGCGCTTCCTCGCTTCGCCTTGCCGTGATTTGGCCCTCTATGCGGGCAAGGTGTTCTTTCGTGGTGTTGGTGACGTCTGGGTAGGCTGTGGCATATTGGAAGCAGAAGCAAAAGGCCACGGCAAAGTAGGCCGGTTGGAATTGGTCTACTAGCTCGTTGCCGGTTCGAATTTCCAAAGTAGGCACTGTAGGCACCGCTTCTTCTCCATATCCGTTTGGAAAGTTGGTGTCTGTCGTCAGTGCATCAGTGAGGTCTTTCAGAGCAGCCTTGCATGTCTGGGTGGTGTCCTGGCTGTTCTGACCTTCTGGAACTGCAGCGCGAGGTCGTTGGGCTGCAAAGATCCGGCCTGCTTCTTCAAAGTCTTTCATGGCATCTCGTGGGGTTGCTGCTTTTTTGAGGCTGGAGCTTTTCGCTGCTGTCATCAAGCTCATTGATGACGGTGAGGACTTCTGCTGGCACCCCCGCGACCGGCAGTGCTTCTGCCTTGGCTTTCACCTTGGCCTCCGAGATGTGAATGAAGTAGGGATGCCCGGCTCGCTGCAAGTCCATGATTAGGTCGACAACTACCTGCGCGTGGGCGCTGGGAGGGAGAGAGCCCGGTTGGGGTTTAAACAGTTTGTCAATAACACCAATATCACATCTATCATTTATTAATCCATTTACAAAAGCAAATATTGATATATATATATGTAGTTTGTATATTTAGATGTTTGTCAGCTTGTACTAGAACAATACTGTAACACAGATATCATATGCGCGTTTACCTTCCATGCGGCAATGCGCGCCTGTCGTCGAACAGTTGCCTGATGGATGAGGTTCTTAATGTCTTCTTCGGTGGTCCTTCCCTGCTTGTTGGTCTTGAGGAGGACCCTTGCTACAGATGCTAGTTCTGCTCCGCTCCTTGGCACTACAGCGTCATCTGCGTCTTCATCCATATTGGCTTGTAAGGCACGAAGGATGTCTTCCCATGGAAGCGGGAATGTGAGTGCATTTCCCCTGGCTCCATATTGGTGCCGGGCCATGTGGGCAACTTCGTCCATCGCAGATGCTTGATGACGATGCTTGGCTTCCATGGAGATGCAAATCAAAGCCGTGATGCAGGGACTTGCGCAGATCAGTTCCATGACGGTGACCTTCTCCTCATAGATCCTTTTTGGCGCGTAGCCGGTGAACATGTCGTTGGCCAGAGAAAGTGGGGGCAGGCTGCCTGATGTTAGGTGCTCTTTGCATGCTTGGCAAAGCGGTATTTCGCATTCTGGGCAAAGGATCTTCATGTCCACGTGCTCCGGGTTCGCGTGGCAGCGATGGTCCTGCAAGGAAATGAGTGGAAGGGGACCGGATGCGCGAGGCTGTCTGTGTTTTGGCTTGTTTCTTAAAGGCTTTAAAATCTAAACATGTGTGTGGCATATGTCGTTTTTGTACGTGCGCGGGACGTCCCGGTGCATGATGCCGCGCCTCGGGGCAACATAAAATGTCCACCTGTCCATCGTCAGAGCTGGGCATTGGGATTGAAAGCTTCCAGGATTCGAAGGACTCGTGGTTGCTGATCTTGGCAGCGCCTACCTTATCTAGGATGTCGTAGGCCTTCAAAAAGTTTTCGAGCCCGAGGAGGGTGGCCACGTTCTGCACGGGTTGCCCCAGAAATTGAAAGTGCTCACCGTCATCAGTGCTGTAATCAAGCGGCTTTTCCCACTGGATGCCGGTGCCTGCCTTGTTGTCTTGCGCGTATGTGTGCACACATGCGCAGGAGGCACAAATGAGCGCTTCAATGTTGTCATTGGCAAGGGCCGTTGCGAAGGTAGAGAGGGCTGTTCGGTCCAACGAGGAGCCTGCCAAAGGAGCTTGCCGTCGACAAGCATGAGAGACCGCTTCTTGATAGAAGCACATCATTCTCTCAGGAGCGTCACCCTCTTCGAGCAAAGGTTGGAACTCGTCAGCGTGGTGTTCGGCAAGGTGTTGTTGTAGATCGGCTTCCTCCCCACCTGTCATCTCCCAGTGGCAACCTTGAAAAGCACAGAAGACTTCAGGCCATCGCTCTCCATCATCTGCCGCGTCTAGTGTTGAGCTTGGCGGCACAGTTGGATTTTCCCTCAGGCGTTTGCGCGATAGCTCCTGTCAATATTTGTCTGGCTTGTTTTGTCAGCATTTCATCGTGAAAGCGTCAGGCAAACAAGAATACAAAGAGTTACAAGATCCTTAAAAATGCTTTCATCCAATCGGCGTTAACTTGAAGGTGTTTCATTGCATCCAGATGTTTCAATGCATAGCAAGAGCCATCAACTGCTGCATTCTGTCCTCTAGTAAGCTTTCCAGGTGCCTGGCTTCCGTTTCGGAGATGTGGCCCACCTTTGTGTTGCTGATCTCGTCCATGATGCTGTCGCGGAGCTCTGGCGGGGGTGTTGTTTTGCGGTAGTACCGCCTGTGTTCTTGCTGGGTTTCGCTGGGATCTGCGTTGTTTGTATTTTGGCTATCTGCTGGGTTTGCCACGCGAGCTTTCTTCTTTGGTGGCTGCGGTGCTTTAGGCGTTGCTGTTGTGGATGCCCCACGAGCTTTCTTCTTTGGTGGCTCGGGTACTGGTGCCGCTGCTGCTGTGGAAGCCGGCGTGGTAGTGATTTCCCTCTGTTGGAAATACTTGGCTGGCAGGCTTTGGTTTGCCCACGCTGGCTCAACATTTGTGTGTGAAGCTTCTTCGAGATGAAGCAATGCGTCGTAGTGGGTGGCACCGTTGTAGAGCACGTGAGTGGCAATTGAGTCCCCTGGCACGGTGGCATGGGTTGCATCCTGTACATGGCAACTCCCATCTGCCTGCAGCGTGTGGACATACACTTTGCGGCCGCGCATCTTGGTGTATGCCACCAAGCTCGTGTGTCCTCCCCAGTTTGACTCTTTGGGGCCACGGAGATGATCGGCTTCATCGTAGAAAGCCTGGCAAGCCTGCATGTCGGCTTCTTCCTCCGCGGTGTTCTCGAGGTAGTCAGACACTTCCTTCCTCAGTTCTGCGCCGTCACCGTCTTCGTGAATGGCAAGCGCGTGAAAGAGGCAATCGCCATCAGGGGGCATCTTTAGCACGAGGAAGGCCTGCTCAAAAAGGGGCATTTGATATTATCATACGGTTGAAAACGAGGAGAAGAAACAAGGTGGTAGACGTTTTTGGTCCATTCTTACCAGACACACACACACATATATATACACTTGTTTTTAACTGATTGCTTGACTTTCGCTTCGCCTCGTCCGGGATGGGCACAGCGAAGACCGACATGGCGCGCTGCGAAGAAGGAAGAAGGCCGGTGGCAAAAGTAGGGAGCGGTCGAAAGCTTGACTTGCAAAATTGGCGGTCGGCACTCAGTCTGCACGTGTGCATGCTGTCTTGGGCTGATAGATGCAACTCACACAAAAGCAGAGGCCGAATCGAACAAGACAATAGAATTTTGAACACTTATTGTGACTTATATAATTAGTGTTTCCATCGCAGCATCTCCCGGGCTTGTTTATAGCTCGATTCTTGGTCTGCATGGTGAGACGGCGAGATACAAAGCCAAAATCCTGATACAAACGGTACTTGAACATTTGCGCCGCAGGCTCCCACATGGAGCTACATCCCCTACAGGCCTAATGGTCGAACATCCGATCTTGACAGGTTTTCTTTTGCGGCTTTTTTTAATTCTCTTCTTCCCCATCGTTCTTGTCCTCTTTCGATACATGGCCTCTCTCAGTGCTCAGACACAGGGCCCATAGAGCTCACGTTGAGGCCTGCCAGCTAGATGATATACCTTGGGCGCCGTGGTGGGTCAGAGGCATGGCAATTGATTTCGTCAGCTTACATCGCAAATGCTATGCAACTCAAAGGGTCATATTCCAGAGCGGGCTCGCTAAGCTCCAAGGATGGATCAGCGCAGGTGCCAGGCATTGAGCCCAATAGGCGTGAAGCCTTAGATACGGATTTGTTGGCAAATGCCTTTCAGCACCGCAAAGCTGCAAGCAGAACTCTTGCACTTGCTTTTCACACTGCACGCGGGGACGCAACAGGGCCGAGTTGCAAGGAACCAGGAGGTACAGAGATCAATCTTGGCCACGCGGCTTCCTCAGGCGCATTTTTTCGGCATGGTCGTTCTAGGGGGCTACGCCCTTTAACTTTCATGCAGGTGTTGTGCATGTAGACTTGTATAGGGCAGGTTGGGCTGTATGAAAAAATATCTGAGCGGCTGGTTTGCGCGCTGGCGTTGGGACCGATCGTGTCCTGACAGAAAAATCCGGGATGACAATCACTTCAACCTATCGTCGTTTTCGCGCGTATGTGTGTGTGTGATCAATGATTGTCTTGTCGACTGGTTGGTCCGCATTTGGACACACAACTAAATGCAAGCAGGCGGCTGTGATCGAAGTGATGTGTGGGAGGCAGCCGCTGGAAGCAGACGGAGTAAACCTGAGGCCGGGGCCGCGGCGTTTTGTCTAGTACATAACCCGATTAATGGCAAAAAAAGGGGAACAGAAACAAGTAGAAGCCTTCAGAGGAAAGTGCCAATTTCCGTTGAAGGCTTCAATAACGTTAATAAGGCCAAGTTGCCGATGGCTCTCAACAACCCGCCAAACTCTTGCTCACTTGCCAAGGGTGGCGTGAAAGGACTTGGTTCTGAAGAGCTGATCGCCGCCGATATCCGAGCATAATATCAGCTTTGCACGCTGTGTGTAGGATCGCGGGCGTGAATGAAATCGTCACGCCGCGGGATTGTCGCATTGACATCCAAAAGGGTGTGCTAAGCATCAAGGGCTGACGAAACATTGGTCGAAGCCATGGGCGCGAAGTGGGTGCCATACGCACGGCGCGAGCGAACCGCTTATCGGCATCCTCACTTTAGGCAGAGTTCAGCAGGTCGTCGAGAGGCTTATCCTCCCACTCTTTTGGTCTCCTTTCTTGAGACCTCTCTGGCCCAGGCTATCGGCCAACAGCTCTACAAACCAACCCCTTTCCAGTGAGCAGCTCACTAGGAAGGGTCTCTTTAGAAGTAGAGAGCCGATCCTCATTTCCACCGCTTTCCCAATTTGCCCGGTAAGGGTGTGCAGGCCCACCCTGCGGCCCAAGAGGGTGTGCGCATAAGCTTGACGGCGCCCAGCTCTCAGCTGAGCGAGGGCGCGCGTAAGCTCGCGCACCGTCGTCATGGGGAAACTGGCCCTATGCTTTTATTTCTTTTTCTTCTCCTTTCTTCTTTAAACTTTCAACTTCTCCTTCCTTTCTTTGTACCTGGCACGGCGAGCGTGGGGCGCGAGGGGTGCGAACACTTTAGATTATAGGGGTTGGGTATGTGCTGCGGTATTCAACTTCTGCTTCTCCTTCCATTGCTTACTGAGGGTACCTGGCGTGGCGATCGTGAGGGACGATGGCGGTGCATACTTTGGGTGGCAAGTGGCTTTGCGGAGGTGGGGCGCAATTGCGCCGCAACTACCGCAAGCCAGCTTGCACGTGCTATGGGGCTTTAAGCCGCCCCGGGCTACTCATACAGCATCAGGCGGGAAAGCCTTTCCAGTCAACAGGGGGCGCTTTGCAGAGGTCCGCCGCTCAGTGGAGCGAGGACCTCAGCAGACCCCACTGCATTTGTCATGAGGGTTTAGGCCGCCTCGGCCGATGTAGACGCCGGGTTCGTACCTGAGTGTGTGGAGGGCACAAGGCAACGACATGGGGTTGCGACGCCGGCCCTATATCCTAACCAACTGTACCTTTCTATTCTGTCTGCGGGGAGTCCTTTTAAGGTTATATTTGTGGGGTACTGCGGGCATCAAGGAAAAGAGAAAAAACTTACAGCAGGCCAGAACCCAATAGAGCAAGCGCGTCACAATACATACCATACTTAAGCAAGGCGAATTTACATATATTCATTTATAGAGTTGGTGGGTTGGCTGGCATGCTCTATGTGGTTCAGGCCGCCTTCAATCACCATGACTATCAAGAACGTCAACCCATATTGAAGCGGAATGTTTGCACTCCTTATCTTTGCAGCTCAATCCTTGAGCGCGTCAATTCAGTGCGCTTCTCGCTCCAATCTCCTTAACACGCGGGGGCTTGCCGGGGGCCATGGCTCCGTTGAGCTTAGGCCCTGCGTTGGCTCAACCGCTTTCGTCAGGGGGGGCGGCGTGGCCCCAGGTTCAGTTAGCAGTTAGCCTCCAATATAGAGACTTTCAGCCGAACTCTTGTCTGCTTTAGTTTACCATGTTGGCAGGCCAGTGCAAATCTGAAGAGTTGATCGCCGCCGGCATCCGGGCAAGATGCCAGCTTGCCTGTTTAGTCCGTCCGATCGCGCGATTTACACGGCACGGGCAGCTCCAGGAAGCGCGCTGGGGTGGAACCAGGCGCGCCGCAAGTTCTGCAAACAGGCAAAGCTTCTAGGGCTGACGAAGCGATGGTAGTAGTGACAGGATGAAGAGGGCGTCCATTTACCCGGCGCAAGCGCACCGGCTCTTGGCGACCCTACTTCGACAGAGTTCAGCTGAAAGTCAGTGGAGGCCTAGACACCACAAGAGGCGATCGCGCTGACCCTGCACTACCGACCAACAACTCTCCAGGTTGCATCCGACCAGCAGACGCTTACTCGGTCCGACCTCTAGCCCGTCAAGCCCGTAGGAAGAGAACAGCAAAGTGCAAAGGGATGAGCTCCCTCTACTATCTGCAATCCGTGATATCGAGCGATATCCGAACTGCAGGCTGGTTTCCATTGGTCAGTTTAGGGCATCAAGCGAGGATCGGACCTCTACACATTTTTTCCACATTCCTTTTCTACATTGCCCGGCAGTTAACCATCAACCTAGCTCATTCTTCTTCTCATCCCCGCTCTTAGCTCTACAGCTTCTGTGCCACATCCTATCATCACCCCCCAGCATTTCATTATATATAACATATTTTGACCTTGCCCGGCCGCGTGCCAACACCCCACATCAAATCAGACACCTCCAGAATCCACTTGCCACGTTTCCTTTTCTTCGTCCCTTCTTGGGCTCTGCGGCTTCGCCTGGGCTTTGTCCAGCAGCCCAACTGACCAAGTCATGCCCCAACTCTCTGTAACCATTCAGCCGGTTTGTGATCCACTTCCCTCTTGCTTCCCCGGTGTGGTCGGCTCGCTCCAACTTCCCGTGTTTCCTTGCTTGAGCATTCTCTTGGCTACGGCCGCTCGCTGAATTAGTTAAGCCAGTTCCCGGCACCCAATCACTTCTTTCGGCCAATCATCTTGGAACTATTTTCCTCTCGCTTCAGCCTTCTTTGACCGACTCTCAGCCTACCCCTCCTTGCAAGGGCGGATAGTTACCAGGAGACACCACGTGGAGGTGGTCGGTCTTCGTCTCCCTTGGCTCCCCTCCCAAGCCTCTTCTCTGCAAGCTTTCCGGGCTTTTGGCCTCTGGGAGCTCCCTGGTCCACCCGGGTCCCCTGACTATATGCAAAATGCGTTTGATTTGGTGGCTTTTGGCTTCTGGGAGCTCCCTGGTCGACCCGGGCCCCCTTACTATATGTAAAATGCTTTTGATTTGGCGGCTTTTGGCTTCTGGGGGCTCCCTGGTCGACCCGGGTCCCCTTACTATATGTAAAATGCTTTTGATTTGGCGGCTTTTGGCTTCTGGGGGCTCCCTGGTCGACCCGCGTCCCCTTACTATATGTAAAATGCTTTTGGTTTGGTGGCTTTTGGCC
>CAXAMN010024187.1:0-14101 GCA_963970005.1 Durusdinium trenchii
GCTGAAAGCTGAGGACCAATTCTGTTCCCCCGGCAGTAGTGCAGTGCACAAAGGTGAATTCGGGAATTTCTTCAACGTTGGTGTTGCAGAGGTCAACCCTCTTAAGCAGTCGGCAACTGTCACACGCATGCGCTCCAAAAGTCGTAAAATTCTTCGTGAGAGCAAGTGTGGTGATTCCCGTAGAGCTAATAAGACAGCCTGGCGCCAGCTCACTGGTCCCGGCCTGCAGTGTTGACCCTCGGGGGGATGGAAGCTCACCCAAGGTAAACTCAGCAAGGTTGATGCACCCTTGAAAGAGATATGCCCGAGCTTGGCTTCGCTGCTGAACCTATTTGCAACCCCGTCCGATGCGTACACCCATTGTAAGGAGCAGCATTCCGCAAAGGCTTTGTATCCAAATTCCCTGCAACCAGGAGCCGAGACACTGTTTAGTAGTTTGCAGTCGCGAAAGGCGTTATCGAAAATGCCTACCACAGTGGCCGGCAATTTGACAATGCGGAGCTGCCCACAATTTTGCCACGCCTCTGCCTCAATGAGCCTGATACCTGACTCAACGCTGACATGCCGCAGACGCGGAACCCCTGCAAAAGCCCCTTCCGGGACGATTTCCTCTGGGTTCATGGGGACATGAACAGCAAGCGGAACATGATGGATAGGGCATCCTTCAAGTTGTTCCTGCGATGGCAAGATTACACTGCTATCACTGAAGACAATAGTGTATTCCATGCTTTGCTGTAGCCTGTCCCAGATTGGGTCCTCTAGGTATGTCTGCGTGGCAGTTTGCAGAAAGTCGATGGAGCACCCAAACACTTTAAGGTCAGTAACTGAGACCAGATAGTCCATAACCTGGTCCTCTAGGTCCTCAAATCGATCAAACTTTGCCACACTGAGAGAGACCTTGAAGTGACCCCCGAGAGCGTTGTCAGTACCAAGGAGCAGTCCATGACCGGCTCCATTTCAGGGGGAGTGCTAAGCCTGGATGAGTCGTCGAGCTCCATGTGTGGCAGACTACTTTCATTTACTGTTTGAGCCAAAAAGCTTCTGACTCTGCTCATTGACTGTTCCTAGGGCCGGGGATGTTTCCTAAAGACAGATGCTAAGGCACCCACCATGAACCTCACATGGACTGGCCCGATGTTAGGAAAATTCGTTATATAGCTCTTCGTCAAAGGCATCCGAATCGGGTCCTTCAGCGGGGAGCAGCTCCACCCACAGTGGTTTTTCAAATTTGTCACACATAAGGAAAGCATTGTGCTCTGCCTGCGCACACTGTTCAATATCCCCCCAATCCAGGGGAGTAAATCGTTGCAGTTGCTCACACCCGCAGAAAGCACGGATGCCTATATCACTGAGCTCTGTCGGGATGACCACTTCTTGGAGCGCAACACAATTAAGGAAAACTTCTTTGCCAATTTGCGTTAGTCGCGGTGGAAGCCATATGCAATTTAGAGCTACACAGTGGGCAAAGGTGGAGTGGAGTAGGGTTGTGATTTCTGTGCACACGAGGTTGACCTCCACAAGTCCTTTGCAGTTTTCACAGGCCCGCGGCCCGATATTGTGAAAGTCACCCGGCAAACAGAGCTGTTCAATGCCTGCTCCACAGAATGCGCCTTCAGGCAGCGCTCGAGGTTTATTGGTGTGGTCCATGACAAAGGTGATGGATGTAAGTGTGAGGCAACTCTCAAATGCATATCTGCCTAGCTGTGCCCCTGGTGCAAGGACATTACTGTCATCCGTTTCGTGACTGACACCAACTCGACCAAGGGAGCAGCACTCCGCAAACACTCTTCGGCTGTACTGGACACATCCCGGGGCGGCCACCTCTCTCAGCACGTAGCACCCCTGGAAGGTCCCTTCTTCAAGACTTATGACAGGGTGGGAGCCTGACAATTTGCAGAGCCCAGGACGTATCCGGCATTCGGGGGTATCGGTCGTATGCAATTTCTTTAGTGTGCACTCCCACAACGAGCAGAGGGTTGTCTTCAGCTCCTTCTTCTTTGGGTCGGTAGCCGTGGCCCCCTTTCACTTGCGCTGAAGCCCTGCCGCTCCATGGCTACAACCAAGTCAGACAGGATCTGTACTGGGAGATAGACAAAGAGGTCATTGGTGGGTAGCGTTTGCTCACCATACTCCATTCCCCTAACAAAGGACATGATGACCGTTTGCATAAAGGTGAGAGCATCGACATCTTTTTCCTTTGTTTTCTGTGGCTTCACAGCCACTGCCTGAGCTGTTCCTGCACCCTGGTGTCGTGCGTTCTGTATGACGCTGAGGGGGCGCCTGTGCCGTAGGCTGCGTGTCTACTCGAAGGACCTGCTGCTGTTGTCTGTCAGTAGTAGTCCAGAAACCCACGCGCCGTGGGAGTGAGCCCGAAAAGGGGCGTGTTTGCAGGAAAATGTCGAGAGGGTCTGTGTTCTCTGTGAAGATCCTAGCACTCACCGATTCAGCCAACACAGTGAGGAGGTGGTTTTCGTGGCGCTGTATATGCAAAATCATCCTGCGGAGCCGAGTTCGCTTTGTGCCATACGTTGTGGTCCCCCTAGTGTTGATTGCAACAGCCCTGATGGTAGAGCGGGATGATGGCACCTTCCACAGTTGCCCGAAGCTTTAGCAAGGCTGGCGGAAACTCAAACCCTTCCGTCCATTCTGGGAAAGGGGTATTTGCATTTTCTTTGACTGCGTCCACTGGAAAGAAATGCAGTAAATAGCACTGCGCCCTTCGCCCCCGATAAGTGAAATGTACAATGAGGTCCAGAACCCCATACCGGATATCACCGAGGCTGAGCTCAAAGCGTACAAAATCTGTGACATCGACATACGTGCCATCATCGGCCAGAAACAGAGGTTCTGGCTGTGGCTGCATGGCTATTTCGCTGTGCAGTACGGCCTTACCACAGCGTGCGTAAGCGCAAACCGGGCTGTTGCTCTGCTAAAGAAGGCCGGCCGGCAAGCTGTTTCTATCACTCTGAGCCAAAGGTCTGCAAGAAGCAAGAAGAGACACATGTTCCGGGGGTCCTTGCCAACATGGGAAGAGGGGCAATGGTTCCCTCTGTGGGTTCACTGGACAGGGCACTTCTTTGGGTGCGCAAAGGCACGCGGCGGTGGTAGATGCTCACGCGTTCCGTCCTCCGCAATACGATATTGGATATGCCCGTGTGAGGGGCACTGTTGCGCAGGGAGTCCACTACTAGCTGCCTGTCGGGGAGGCCGGCCGTCTACCGGGTCCATGGTTGGCGGCATCTCCCCATTTTTAGGGCTAGCAAAGGTTAAGTCTGTGGCAGACATGGCAGCTCCTACCTCAGCCGTGTCAGGGAACCGTGCGGCATGCGAGAGTACCGCCAGCAGCTTTTCGTGAGTAGGGTCAACTGTTGCAGCACGCTTGGGAGGGTGCGCCGGCCTCTTTGGTTGGGTACGACCAGTTGTCTTCCGATTCGGTGAGGCTTCCTCCTTCAGAGGGGGGGCTCCTGTGTCCCGTTGTCTGTAGCCCTGCTTTGACCGGAGCCGTAGGAGCCGGAGTAGGCTCGTGCCCTACCTGCTGAAACAGCGGGTGTTGGTCTGCCAGTGATAGGAGGAGAGCATCAAAAAATTCAGCAAGTGGTAGTCGTATGCGCAAGACCACTTCAACTTGCGGGCGCCCGTCAGGGCCATGGGTGAGAGAGCACTGATGAGGGCCAACAATGAAGGGGAGGGCCATGGGCAAAAGCTGCTACTGGTTGTCCTATCCAGGCTAGGCAAAGGCGTGCAATCACTACACAACTTCGAGCCTGAACAGCCGCAGGCTCTGGATCTCATTCAATGTTGAGCAAGAGAAACAAAACTACCATAAGGGTGACATCAGTCTTTAGATCGTTAGGAAATCAATGAACCCAGTGATGCGAGTCAGCGCACTCGTTACTTGACCAGCCAATGAAACTGGTAGTTAGCGTTGATCTATTCGCCATGGGACACCACTCATATGGCAGCACTCTGCGTCTCTCGCAGGGCAGTAAGTATCGTGTCCATTTCGCTAGCTAGCGCCCAGCACGCATTGGCCCCCGGTTGAACATTGCAGTGCTGACGATGTTTGATTATCAAAGGAACAGCACCTTGCGATGAAGGCAAGCAGGCCATACTGCCAGAAACGAGGGCTTGCATAAAGGGCTAGCTGTTTTTGAGTGATGAAAGGGCACGCTGGGTGTCCACTCTTCACAAAGTGAAAAGGTTGGCCAGGGGAGCAGCAAAAGCTTCACTTATACGGTGAAGGTCTCCTATGTAGGCTTGGTTGATTTCCTCTGGAATGTCCCCAAAGGAGGAGCCATGGAGTGCTTTTTCTGTTACCCGCCTCCAGAGGAATGTGCGGACGAGGCGGTTAATTTGCTTGTTGGAGATTGCAAGCCTCGCCATCGGCCATTCCCCAGGCAGGTCACTGTAGATCTGTAGTGAGGGGAGCGGCGCGCTTTGTCCGTCAGCTTCTCTGGCTGCTTGAGCCGCACTTTGATAGTCGTATAGTGCCTGCATGGCTCTCTGCTCAGATTCCAGCTGGAGATCAGTGACAGCAGTGCCTCCTCGTTCTGCATGCCCTTGATCACTGGCAATGTCAATTTCTGTCATGGCGCGTGGGCGCTCTTGCATTGATCCTGGATGGTCAGGCGGTGTCTCGGGGTTCCTGCGAACCGGAGCCTCCTGCCTTTGAGCAGTCCGACTGACGAGGTCTGCCAGTGTGGCCGGTGGTTGTTCGTGTTCAGGGGATGCTACCAAGCGATTGCTTGGATGCTGGAGCAAGTGATTGCCGTAGCTTTTTGGACTGAGCTCTCCCTGCACTGGCCTTAGACCCCGGTCTTCGTTTGATTGGAGACTCAGAGGAGTGCGATGGGTCCACGCCCTGCGGGGGCAGTGTACTGCTTACCTCATCTTCTGCTGCCAGCATTTCGTCTTGTGCTGGTCGTGTGTCGGGAGAGGCCGGATGATTGCTAGGCAATCACCCTCATCTGCAGAGGAGGTGGTAGCACTGTCACTGTCCTCCATGCGCGCGTCGTCTTCCTCCGGCTGCACTGCGCTCGGCATGGTAGGCGACTCTGAGGAGGAGCTGTGGACAGAGACTGCT
Organism: Durusdinium trenchii; assembly: GCA_963970005.1. Lineage (NCBI taxonomy): Eukaryota > Dinophyceae > Suessiales > Symbiodiniaceae > Durusdinium > Durusdinium trenchii. The sequence continues at coordinate 5,084 of CAXAMN010024187.1, forward strand.
TCTCTTGCTTCTTCGTCGGCCATTGTGGCATCTGTCGCCGCAGGAGAGGACAGGGGCTGTCCCGCTTGTACACCGTGTTCCTCTTCTTCTGTAGCACGGTCAGAGACAGAGAGAACATCAGGTGTTGCACTTGGCTGAGGCCAATAACAGCCGTGCACTAAAAGGCCCGGTTGCGGCGGCAGGACAAGTTCAGACCCGGGGGCATCCAGGACTGGCTGTACTCTCCATGCATCATAAAAGTAAACACGGTGCAAGGCTTCAAAGGTGTAGTCCTGTGCGCTGCGCTGTTCACCGGTGCATGGCGTTGGTTGACAGCGCAGGGAGCTTCCTACGCTGCACCTTTGCCCAGGGCCAAAGCTATTGTGAAGGAGTCGCCAACGTCCTGGCTGCTGCCCATCTGTTATGACCAACCACTCCGGCTTAGGCGAAGCATCAACCGCATAACCACAGACGAGGTCATGCAAGACCGTACCACCAGGCAGGTGGGGCCCTTCTCGCAGGCAAGCAATTTCCGCCTTGGTCAAGTGCGTCAGAGCAGCTAAGACGAGACGTAAGCGCCTCACCTTGCCTTGATGGTACTCTGCGAGGCAGACCGGTAGCGGGCCTAACCACAGTGGGTGGGGCAGAAGCGCCTGCTGGAAGACTATCGTGGCTTGCGCAACCTGTGTGGCTGTAAGGTCCAGTGAGCCTCGAATAGTGGGTTCTTTGTTGTCATAAGTGTAGATCGTTTGGACACAATGCAAAAGGGCCGCAAGAACCTGCAGGGCCCCCGGCATCCCTTGCATGTTCAGAGGACAGGCTAGGATGGTGAGGTCGGTGGCTCGGCTGTATGCCACATTTGCTCGTGTGAAACACTCCTGGTCATAGTCCAGGTTGTGCCCTTCTCCACTGAGGAAGGTTGACGCCCCGTGAATAACGATGCAGTGTTTGGCCGTGGCACCTGCAACTTTGACTGCACTTTCTGCATTAGCCCTTTTGCCTGCAATGGAGAAGTAATTACGTAGATTCGTAGCCCCTTCCCGGGTAGTTGTAAGGGCCAAGATGTCATCGGTGTCGGCTCCTGCTTCGGTAAGTTTGTCTTCGAGATGTTGATACACTCGCACAGTAGGGTTATTCCTTGGGTTATTCCTTGCATCCACATTGGGCGAAGCATGGCACCAGTGGACAAATCTCAGGTGATCCTCTCGGATTGAGGTGGTACCTATTTGCCAGGTGTCTCCCAGTCGGCTGCACAACATGGGATACTGAATTCCTATAACGGCTCATACACTTCTTGGGCAACCCTTGCGCTCGTTGGCGACATCAAACTCCAACGGTGCGGGCTTGCGACTCCCGATCTTTCGGCCGCATTTTGTGCCTGTCTGAAGTCTAGCGGGCTGTCCGGGCTGGTGGCTGCATAACCTAGACCGACAAGAAGTCCTTCCGGGAGATCCAGATCCACGCTGGAGAGGTCCTTGTATGTGGATTGCAACTGACAGGCGAACGAAGACGTGGCCTTGACCTTGCCCGGGCGGAACCAGTTACCCCCTAATTGTGGCCCACTGCAGTAGCCGCTTCTTCGAGATCAATATGGCCAAGGCCTCGACCGTGTCGGAGGAGCGTGTGAAAGACACCTGGTACCTCATGTGGCATGTACCAGGTAGTGGGGGCTCGCAGCCCAATGGGAGCTTTGAGTAAGAGCGTGCGGTGAGCTCTCTGTCCATCGGCTACTCCACCAGGGCTCTGTTTGGGATCACCGAGCAGCAGCCGAAAGAAGGGTTGTCGGGGAACCGCCGGCGCGAAGGCAGATTTGAGGTCCATATCCTGCTGTGCCTCTTCACTAATGAGCAGGTCCACATTCTCCATATGCGTGTTGAGTGTGGAGTGAGTCTGGCCTTTTTAGTCCCAAACAAGCCCAGTAGTGACAATGACGACATGGCAGCCGGGGATGTATGGAGCCGCGTCACTTGCACGCAGATCGTAGTGTTAGTTTCTGCCTCTTCTCTGCTAACTGGCCGAATGAAATATCTCTGGTGGTCTGGCTCCAGGTCAAAAGCAGTGAGCAGTTTGGTGATTGCCCGACCAGCCGGATTCTCTTTATGCACTACTGCAATCTTGAGGTGAGTGGTAAGGGCCAGCCAGGCGAGGAGGAAAGTCAGGGATCTAGTTTTACCAGCACCAAAGACACCTGCTACTGCCAGGGTAGATCTGCCAGATCGGAGAGCCAGCGCTAGGCTGGAGGCCATCGAGACAATGTGTCCATTATCATGCCTGGCGGCTGTGCCCAGGGCAACGGCAAAACCAGCCGCTTGAGGACAGTGCTGTAGTGTACTACCCGTAGTCAGCAACTGGAAAAGGGCATGCAAGCTCTGCAGCAGGACTACTGTGCATTCAAGCTGATACGGAATGGGCACTTGGCCAGGGATTCCCAACACAGTGGGTTTGTGTTCTGCCGCTAGGCTGGCCATTTGTAGCAGGTGGTCAGCAGTGACAGTGTCTCCCGCCTCCGCAATTGCCAACACCCCGAACTTATTTGCTCTAGGTTCTAGCACACATAGGCTAGGTGGGAAGGCCCATTGTGCTGGGCACGCTAGACCGGTTTCGGTTGGCGTGGGCAGCGGCGCAAAATCTTCCGGGAACGGTACTAAGGCAACGTCCCAGTGACGAGGGCTGCTCAATCGCCGGAGCTTCTCACTTGGCAATTCCTCTCCTTTTCGTTTCCGTGAGGGAGTCACAAAGGCAAGCAGGAGTGCTAGGACCGAATAGCACGTGTCGTGCTCCTGCAGAACCAATCGATAGGCCTTCCCAGCCTGCGAGCCCATATGGACCGTGCTGGAGGGGCTGCTCGCAAGCTGGTCAAAATTACAACTCTGGAAGTGCGCTGGGCAAAAGATAGCCATTTGTGACCACGAGGGAAAGGTAATGCGATATTCATGCATGCCCTGCAGCCCGGTTGCTGTGGGTGTGATATCCACGAGGAGGCCAAACTTTCTGACAGTGGGACTACTCCATAATTCCTGTCTTGTGGTTGCTTCTTCGACAAAGGTAAGCTGCGGAAGAAATAGGAGGATGACAAACACTTCCCGGAACGGGATCGGTGCTAAGAGGTCTCGTGCCATCTCCGTCAGCCATTGGGCACACGCACTTGGATTGCCTTTGCCGACCCTAAAGTTTTTCAGCAACAAAGCCTGCGCTTCTTCCATGGAGGCAATTTGTTGTCCTGCCACACAGCTTTGCAGCGGCATAAGCAATTCTTTGTCAGGTCGGTGGAGGTTGGACACCAACAAGCTGATAGCTCCTTCCCAATCGTCGCTTGTCATTGCAGTTTCAAAGCGAATCCAGGAGGCCAACCGCATGGGGGCAGCGATTCGATCACGGCGTGGAACAACGGCGGGGTGTGTGAGCTTCAGAGTAGCCAGACTGACTTTGCCTGTAGGGAGCTGGCACTGTAGCCAGTGCCAGTAACAGTGTTTGTGCTTACCCATCCACCGTGCAGAGTCTTCTACATACGTGACGTGCAGGGATCGTTGCAACATGTCAAGATCATCAGCTGTCGGCTTCCAGTCACACAAGCAGTCTTCGGCAGCATGGACAAGATAGTAGTTGCGCCTGTCAGGCTCTGCAGTGGCAACGAGTGCCGCTAATACACTCTTCGGCATTGCAATATAGTATAAGTAGCATGGCAGTTGAGTGGCGCTGGCAAATCGGTGAACAGCTCGATCAAAGAATTGCTCATCGGGATAGGGAGAGTCCTTGGGCAATTGGACTCGCGCATGGCAAAGAATGTGAAAGCCCTTGATGAGCATGGAAAGCTTCTGTCAGCAGTGGTCGAGAATTTGGCCAAGATCGACGGCGTCGTCCAGAGCTTGGTGCAGAGTGCGAGCTGGAAGTGGAAGCACGCCAGTGACAGCGGGGAAGAGTGTTTTTCCGCCACCTCCTCCAGGATTCAGCGCACCGCCGCCCACTTCTGCGCGCCAGGCAAACAGTAACAAAGGGCTTAACTAGAGGGTTGTCCAGATTCCTTTTTCAATTGGCTGTGGAGTTGAGCTTTTGTGCATTTTTGTCCTGGCAGGAATCTTCACGTGAATCGTTTGTCGTTTCGACCTGTCAGGTACCACCTTGAAAGTGTCGAGCTTTCAAGATCCCAATGATGAGGAAAAGCAAGTGATAAGAGTCATCACTGTGAGACTCGAGAAGACTTGCTACTCTGAGGGATCTTGAGCTGTTGAGCTTGTTGCCTTGCGTGTTTGATCTTGGTTGATCGTGTGTTGGACTTGCTTGTAGCTGGTTATCCTGGTTTTGTTGACGTTTGATCGACCTCAAGATCATTTTGGACAGGAGTTGAGATTTTAGTTGATGCTTGAATTTTAGTTGCTCAGAGAAAACGAATAGAAGAGAAGAAGAAGACAGGAAGAGCCAGAAGAAGGTACGAGGTGACCCAAGAAGGATTGTGAAAAGTGTGGGTAGCACGCCTGTACAGTGTGTGGATCACCGAGTACCTGACTGTAGTGGAACTTTTCGTTTTTCTGTGCTTGGGGTTGGAGCAGAGTGATCTTCCTTTGTGGAGTGTGTTCTCTTTGACCTCCTTAGCAGGGCAAGGTGGAATGTGACCAAGAGTGGCTAGGAACACCTTTAGAGAAGCCCTGGCTAGAGCTGTGTAGAGCTGTGTATAGTATGACAGCTTGAGAGTGTTTGGAGATTGCGACCAGTCAGACCTCTTCAGAAGAAGAGATGAAGAACTTTGATACAGTCAAACCGACTGTGATGTTTGGCTCAAGGAGCGGGATCTAAAAAGGGGACGCTTGCGCTTCCGTGTTTTCACAAAATGTTCTTTCAGTAGGTGCCCTGTTTTGTCGCTTTTGGCTTCTTGTTGTTTTGTGTTGCCCTGCACAGTGGCGTAGCGATTTTGTAGAAAGCCTCAGCAAGTCACTGTTTCACCCACCTGCGCGTGTGGAGGTGCATGGTAAGTGGCAAAGGTAACCAACCGTGAGTTGCCGTCTGCACTTTGTTCTTCCCTATACAGACGTTTGGCACCCATAGGGCACTGCCAATAAGAGTTACGGCAACTGCATTTTTCAGAAGGTTTGCCTCCTGACGCTCTGCGTTGCCGATAGTCCAAACTTGCAATGTCGCGTTGGCCTTCTTTTTTTTCCTCCTGCACAGGGGGGAGTGTGAGTGGGCCCTTGCTGTTGCGACATTTGTTGCGCATTAGCTCCGGACATGTCTTTCCAAGCAACCTTGAAGCTTTCATCCGATGGCTCTTTCGTAGGGACCGCATTGTGTGCAGCACGCAATGTAGGTGTAAATCTGCCTGCACCCTTCGCAGTTGTGGAGCAAACATTTCATTGATCGGGTTGCCTGGTACTTACCAACTCGACACATGCTTGCGCTGTCCAGTGTGCTGCGGAGGATGCAATTTCATTTGTATCGTTTGCTTCGACGGAGCATGCACCTAGTGCAAGTGTTCGCTAACCGCTGGTCGTGGCAATTCATCCATGCTAGTTGTTTCATTTGTGTCTCACATTGAGTTCATTGCTAAGTATGGTAATACAATCCCATCATGAGATCTGCAGGATTTCCTGGTTTTGCCTTCTGGTGGGTTGCGTGTTGTGTTTCTGTGTTCTTTGTGTTGTTTGGTTTGTTTGTGTGTTGGTTCGTTGTTTGGTTTTGGTTTGTTTGGTTGCGGTTGTTTTTGTTGGGGTGCATTTGTGTTCTTGGTCGACGGGAAATCCCTAATCTCTACAATCGCTGACCTTCGCATTCTTTCGCGATAACTGGCGGCCAAACAGGGGATTGCTGCCGCTGCTGGCTGCTGGTGGTGCTGCTGCTGCGTTGCGGCTTGGTGCTGCGGTTTGGTGCTGCGGCTTGGTGCGCACTGCTGCTGCGGTGCTGGTTGTTGGGCTGCTGGGCTGCTGGCAAGCCAAGCTCTATCTAAGCTCCATACCTTTCGTCCACCTCCAAAGCCGCAGGCGAATGGACTTTACTTTCATGATATTTGTCCACACCGTTTGATCCCATTTTAAGAAATTTTTGATGGTAAGTGTTGAACTCAACGACTGCAGTGCCAATGTGCTTCCGCCAGCTTTCGGGTTCTTCCCCTGGCCTTAAGTACGTTTTCATGGTGTTACCAATGTCGATGGTGACAATTCGTTCCACAGAGTCCCCACCCAATTGCCTCGGCCCCTGCTGCACGCGAATTTGTCATACCAAGTCATGCTGCTGCTAATTTTTGACTGACGGGAAAAATCCGCGTAGAAGCAGAGGCACACCCGGTACCCGTCCTTGAGGCGACAATGTACGCAATACACCGGGCCAACTTTTCCTTTGTCATCGTTGTGTGTGGCGCCACGGGCCTCGGCGAAACCTTTTTGCTGCGACGTAACATGATGTGAAGTCGGTGGGGGTTCCGAATGCGCCTCTTTAGTGCGCACCGCCGCTGGCACCCGCAAGCCGGCTGGCTGCCTGGCTGGCAACGGCGTTCGGGAACCGCCCCAGCTGTGTCCAGGACGTTGGCGGGCAGTGCCGCAACCCGAAGTTCATGGCGGGGTCCTGGTCCTGGTCCAATGTGCTTGAGCTGGCCGAGCCCCAGCCATTCACTCCTGCAGAGTGTGAGGGGTAGCATCGCTGGCTCGAAACATCGCTCGCCCACAGAAGAGGACGCAAAAGGGCAATGGATGAAACACAGGGGGAGAATGAAGGGGGCACCGCAGGGCTATCATGACCCCACCAAGATCGATTGGGGGCATGGAATGGTGTGGTGGACATTTCAGTGCTAAAGCCTTGGGTGGGCTTGACCAACACGTGAAGCTGATTCAATGGATGGCGAGTATTTTGTTGAAAGAGGTGCGGGGGTTGAAATCTTCAATGCACACTGCTTTTCATACGCGCGTGTACGCTATTGATTTTGGGTTTGACTTAGTTTTGGCAACGCTGTCTCGGATCTGTGTGCGTATCCGAAATTTCGATTACCAAAGCAGACAATTCAGACTTGGAACGTTTCCCAAAAGTTTGGGTTTTGTTTTTTTTGTGTTTGCGCGTTGTCACTGTCCATCACTGTCCTATGTTCAATCTTTACTAAAAAATACTATTGGGTTCGGCCTTGGCGTGCACCAAACTTCTATTTTTTCGGAGGGCCTCCTGGCAGGTCCCTAAGCGAGTTGGAAACACTAGCAGCACGTTGGGACAACACCGATGCTTCCTGTCTTTCAACCAGGGCCGTCATGGATGAAACCACACCCATGGAAATGGACCACATTCGAGGGGACACAAGAAAGAATGGAAGTAAAGGGCGGACGAAGGATTCAGAAGGAAGGCCCAAAAGAAAAGACAAAGGCAAGACTAAAACCCAGTGGGAGAAAAGGAGAAGGGGAGAAAGGGGGCATGGAAAGAAGGCTAGGGCCCTGAGAACGGCAGCAGCGCACAAGCATGTATTTGTCGAAATTGCGCTAAACCGGGCCAGTATGCAAAGGAGTGTCGGTCCGCAAAACGAGAAACCGCGCGCCAAGTTGATGAGCCGCCCACGAGTCAAGTTCATCAACGGCGACAATCAAGATGGTTTGCTTGGAGACGCCTCCGAGAATCAATTTTGTGGACATTTTAAAAAGTATCCGGAATTGAAAGTAGGGGCTGCTTCAGTGCTGAAACCGCGAACTTCTTCCGGCTGTTGGCCAAGTCCGAAGCTGTCCCGCAACCGCGCCCGCCATTTTTTCGAAGATTCCGCTTTCGCCAACCAACCCTGGCCAGCCCTCCCCAACTCAGCTCCCCAGCCACCAGCGCACCTGGAGTTTGGACCCTGCACTTCCTGGGGTCAGGTCAGCATATAGACAGACCTGCAAGGAAAAAGAATAGAATCACATGTCACATGACCAACATCACAAGCAAAATGAAGTTCAGCATTGCCAACTGCGTCCTCCTCCTCTTCCTCCAGAGGAAATGGGTCACACAGGGCCAACGTCCAACCAAAACTCCTATCACCAAAGGAGCAAGAAGCACTCTCTCACACACACACATGCCGCATGCCCCAGGCTCGTTGGTGCCAGGCTTGTGTGGCTAGCCGGCTAGCCGAGCCAAGGAGGACAACTACGAAGTGAGGGAAAACAAAACGGACTTGGGAAAAAACGTGGTTGAATTGGACTTATTCGATCCCTATGGCCAATGTGAAGGAGAGGGCGGACCAGTTTGGGACATGTTTGTTCATGACATCGCTCCAGACCAAAACCACACATGTTGTGTCCGTCCCCTGTTCCGAAGGAACGATTGAAAACGCTCACTGCCCCCCCGCCTGCCCAGAACAGACAGCCGCCGGATAGAGGCGTTCGCCAACGGCCTTCCACCTCACAATGGCGCCAGTTGGCGGTCGACACTGCCCGCGTCTCCCCAACTCACCGGTGCCGGCCAGGCCCGGCGGCGCGGCGGTCAGTATGCAGGGGCACCGCAGAGAACGCGCATCCTCAGGCGGTGCCGCCTCGTCGCCCTGGCCATCGAAGTCGGGTGCCCTTCAGTACCGACACCGAAAGGTTCCTATGCTTCCTCGTGCAAGCCTGAACTCGGGCTTTTCCCAGTCACCTCCGCTCTTCCGTCCGTGCTGCCCTGGTGTCCCGCTGGCCTGCGCTTCTCCCCCCATGCAGCCCTTCTGCCATTGCGTTGGCAGAAGCGGGTTGTAACTTTTGCGCGAAGACACGAAGACACGCGAAGACACGAAGACACGAAGACACGCGAAGACACGAAGACACGAAGACCCGAAGACACGCGAAGACACGAAGACACACGAAGACGCGAAGATATGAAGACACGAAGACACGAAGACCCGAAGACACGCGAAGACACGAAGACACGAAGATACGAAGACACGAAGATGGGCGAAGACATGCGAAGACACGAAGAGGCTTCAGGTCTTCAAGGCTTCAGGTCGTCATTAGGCTTCAGGTCTTCAAGGCTTCAGGTCGTCACTATTCAGGTCTTCAAGGCTTCAGGTCGTCACCAGGCTTCAGGTCTTCAAGGCTTCAGGTCGTCACTAGGCTTCAGGTCTTCAAGGCTTCA
>CAXAMN010024188.1:0-14100 GCA_963970005.1 Durusdinium trenchii
GTTGCTGGCAGGTTCCTGACATGGGTTCTCACTCAAACATCCCCGTCCGAGTGCACTCTCCCATCGAACCAAGTGGGCACAACACCTGACCTCCTCTTCCTTCTCAGACTCGGAGGCATAGTCCTTGAACTTCTTGGCCGCCTTGCCTGCTTTCGAGAAGAACCAACCCATCGCCTTGGCTCCCGTCTTCTGAGCTCCTTCAGCCGTAGACATCAGATGGAACTTCTCCGGATTGAGTTGGCGGGCCAAGGCATAGCTCTTAAAGTGCTGCCCCTCCTCCGGGCATGTGTCATGCCTGCAAAGGTGTACCCTTTCGTAGCCTTTGAGGGCCAAAAGCAAAGGGCCATCCCCTCGAACCGACTCCGGGTCAAAGCTCAGGTACATGCCGCTGGACTTGATGGCCGCGTTCTCCGTCACCTTGATGATGACCACCTGCCCATCCCGGCGCAGGAGAACCCATCGATCCTCTGAGCCCTTCTTCAACTTCCTGAGCTCCGATGTCTCGGGGACCTCACCGGTGGCCGGCCCAATGAAGTTAGCGCCGGTCATCTCGGGCACACCTCCTGTGAGCCTCTGGATCAGGAAAGCTCCCCGGCCACAGCATCTCACACATGCTCGAACGATCCAGATCATCGTGAGGATCGTCCCGATGAGCAAGGAACAAAGCGGCCATGCAAGGGACAAGAAGTAGTGGAGGATCAGGCATATAGCCATAAGTGTTGCTACCCGCAGGATCATGGAACATCCAGTCCGAACACTCGTCCAGCTCTGCCCGAATACCATCCACCCCGCTCCACTCAGCAGCGTGTCCAGGATCGACCAAACCACGCTGTCCCAAGTCGTCAGGGCCGCGTACTGGTTCTGGATGGCGGCATAGGTCGTGTTGACTCGCAGCTGGAGGCAGTGGTAGGGATCATCCCAGCAAACCGTCTGGTTCTGCTGAGGCACGTCCTCCACTCCAGGGCCTTGCCACCAGCTGCGGCCAGATCCCAGCCATCCAAGGCCCACCAGGAGCCACCGCCACCGCACCATGGCAGCGCCCCCAAGAAGCCAAAAAGGCACTTGTGCCCGAGCTGCACCGGTGCGGGTAGCATGCTCAAAGTATCAGTTTGAAAAACTTCCAATATAGATATATGATTTTTGGTACGACCCCTGCTTAGCCCAAGCTAAGCAGGGCGGCGCCTGGCACACCGGTAGAACCTTTGCTTTTTGCTGTGACCATGCCAGCTTCTGGCCGTGGCCGCCTTTGGCCCCTGACCCTGCCGACTCTTTGTTACTGGGTTTCGGCCTCTGGCCGTGGCCTTGTCCTAGGTCCTGGGTTTTTGGGTGGGCTTCGAAGCTGCCGTCTGGCACCCTGCAGCCACACCTTTGCGCGCAGGACAACATGGGCTAAGGCTGTGGTGTCTTTGTCTTGCTTGCTCCACATAGCGTCGGAGGCTTGCCCCATTGTATATCAGTATACAGTATTTAGTGCCAAATGAAACACACCTGAACTTGACGAGCACAAACAAGAATGGCTGTCCACGGAAAGGTAACCTGCTTTCTAATTCCCTTATATGTTCTTATCTGTGCATGCTGCAAAAATCGCTCCATCAATCTTGCGTGCATCCCGACAATGTTGGCTGCTGTAACGGTTGGTGGACTTGGCTGTCGGCATCACCGAAGACAGCATTGGCCGCATCCTTCAGCAAAGGGAGAAAAAGGAACAAAACAGTGACTGCAAGAAGCCTGATTCCCACCTGCTCGGCTTGCTTAAGCACAGATTCCTCCACCTTTAAACAAGCGAAGCCAGGAAAACTCAGATTTGGGACTGCCAACAAAGTTCTACATCTTGGTCAAGGGCCCATTTATCAGTGCCCGCCAACTGCATCAAGACCTTGGGCATCAGGTGGCCCAACAAAAGTTTTAGAATTACTTACCAAGTTTGATGCCAATTCGTCTCCAGGTCCATAACCCTCAGGCACCACTGCCTGGAGTCAAAAATGTGTCACCTACTTGTGAGGTGGCTGCCCGCCCAGGCCTTGACATTCTCTGGACGGCCCTTCACAGGGATGGATAGAATGGAACCAGGTGCTGCACCCTCCGGAATTGTAATTGTCCTGAGCAAAGTGTCCAACTGCAAAGGTGGCACAGACAATACAATGGCGCCTAGCTACTATGTCGTAGTCCTCTTGCATTCGCTTCAAGTGTTGTTATTTCATTCCATATTTAGTCTGCGACAGTTGCATTGCAGACTGCGTCATGGCCCTGCATATTTCCCCAGTCACAGCTAACTCCGCAAATTGAAAACAAACAACTTGCACATTCTCTCTGTTCTCGTTTTATCTTTCTCTCTGTTCTCGTTTTATCTTTCATGGGGGAGAAAGCCGCCACTTGGTGGGATGTCAACAAATGCAGTTGGGCAGAGTTGCTGTGCGGCACGCTGTGCCACAAAAGTCAGGTGAATTGCTGCTTCATCCCGTCATATACTGTGTAATTAGTAATTAGTCTAGGTGTTGGGCTGAGAGAAATGTCGCGACTTGGCTGATTGTTGAATGTTGGTGACATATGCCGTGACTGGCGAAGTCATGAGTGATGGTTGACATACCATGCTGAAAGATACTGCAGGTCGCGCTTGTTGGGCCACGGAGCCTATTGAGTGGCACGGTTCATACAAACTGAACCATGACCCCCCCCGTGCACCCAGGGCGTTGGTGTCCCATTGAGATAGTGGAGCATTACTGCGCAAATGAAGCCTGGACGCTTCAATCACTGGTGGACCACTCCCGCTGTGTGTAGTGACCCCTCCACCGAGGTCTCGCAAAGAAAGTCTCACGAAGTGTGTCTCCTGAAGGGTAGTTCTCCCGCAGTTTCGCAGCTTCCTGCAGCTTCGCCGCTCCGGTCGTATTTTCCTGACCTTCCCTCTCGCGTAATGTAGCCTTCCATCTCTCGTCTGGAAGCAAAGCTGAGCAGCTACTGTGGTCTTGAAAGCTTTCAATTCGGCAGCCCTTCAAACCTGCATACTTTTGCCATGCGCCCGAAGCTGGGCCAAGGTACCGTCCGTACGTAACGTCGAGTGACAAGTGCCTTCCGGTTGTGGAAAGGCAAGGGTTGTTGATGGCCGCTGGGTCATACATTGCAGCACAAAGAACTCTGAATTTCACCTCCATTTTTTATAGCCGTGGCACATGGGCCTAGCAGCTAGCATCTCACAGCTTGGCTGAAAAGGGCCTGCTAGTTGTGAAACTGCACGTACTTGCTGGGGAAGCAGATCTTCAGTCATGCCGGTGTGCCGACGCATCCAGAAAGATGTATTATCGAGGTCTAACGGTCTGCGTTCATCCATTGCCCGGAAAGTTGAATCCTGCACTTCGCCGTGCCTTTGGGACACCAATGGCCATGCGCCGCGATGTCAAACGTCAAGCTAACAAAATTCACTTGAGAAGTGTTTGGTATACCGAACAAAGAGACCTCTGCAGCACATGTATGTACATGTGGGGGTCCTTCTACATGGCTTGACAAGATGGTACAACTCTGGCAATCAAAGCATGTGCTGTGTAAGCAGTCAATGCTGGGCATTGAGCCACCTATCAAAATCAAACGATACTGCTCCCAACCGGAGTGCAGAACGTAAAATTTGAGATGTTCAGTGTCTTCCAGAGCCTGACTACAGTGTATGAAACCGCATATTTTGGCATTTCAGGGCATGCCAGCCCTGAAGAGACTAGACTGTACACCAGTCGAACCGCTGCTAGCATCGTGCTCCCACAGGCCAACAATTCCACAAGTTTGATCACGCCAGCTATATAGGCCAACAACTCCAAATGAATTTCCAACAGCTTTCAAACTGTGACTGTGGGTGCAGGTGTTGCATCCGATCGCTCACAACAAAACCCGTTTGACTCAAGCATCTTCACACCAGCGATTCTCCTTCCAAGCAGCATTGCTTCTCGTTATTAGTGCTTCATTGCTTCACAATGCTTCACATGCATGAAATCTGGGGCTCCTCTCGCACTTGTGCTTCCTCCTCCGGTGTGAAATCGTTGACAATGTTGAACCTGTCAGTCTATTTTTGGACTTGCAATGGATGTACTAGAGATGTCTGAGAAGCAGACTGCTTGCGAATTTCTTCGGTATTCTTGCCCTTGATCATTGATGCAACCTCTTCAAGTCTCCAATGTGCATAGCGCTTTGCTTCATGAACCCGGTCTCATGTCATGCTCCAGCCTTGGCACAAGTGAGGTCCAAGAGGCTTTTAATGTCAAGATAATTCGCGGCCAAGATGAGCTCAAATAAGACCTTGCCAGCACTCCACAGCATCCATATTGACGTTAGAGCTTTCCCACAACAATACGTCCTTTATCAGTTCATCAATCTACAAGTTCATTGACAAAACCAAAGCCTCCTGTTCAATGTTCACGTACCTGAACGGCAGCTTTCACTTGCACAAGATTGGGCGGTACAAATACTGCACTCTCGCGCACTCGTTGTCCCATTCAGAGACCCCGCACTCTACCAAGTTTGTACCTCTTGACTCTTGACAATAGTACCAGGTTCCAAAAACAAAGCTCACTTTTCAAAGTGTGCCGCTCACTCTTCAAAGGCTTCTGAATTTCTTCTGGCGGATTGTCCTTGTGGTACCTGCGCGGTTCACATGCATGAGGCAGGTAGACTGCGGACCGAACCTGTTCCACACAGCCTGCAATAGTCGATGACCTGCAGGGTGCCAAGACAAATCACATGCCATTGGTCTCCATTCCGTGCCTTGCTTAGGATCGCTGTCTTCACATTGGGCAAGGGTATCTCCTCATCGGTGCCGCTGTCTTCCACCATGTTCCTAGGACAGATTCTCTGAGATTAAGTGACAATGATTACTGGAGAAATGATAATGCTCTCTTTTCCGCCAAAGAAATTAGATTCAGTGCAGAGCTTGATCAGTGTGGACATGCAAGCCACCTCAGGCTCCACCTCTGAGATGCTTCTATAAAAACATGGATGGCGATTCCTTTTCTGCTGCTCATACTCTGTTTGTCTGATCCGTGCCTCGAAAATCTCACCCTGGGAAGACTTCAGCGTCAGCTTGTCGCCCTGACAGCTGACAGCTGACAGCTCAGGGTATTAGTTGGGCTGCTTAGGCTCTGCTCTGACTCTTATGACTCATGACTAGGATCAAAGGCCTCTGCCATGACCGAATCAGCCTCCAACTCTCAATCAGTGAGGAACTTTCTGATGAATCACATGAAACATAAAAAGGACAAATTGCCGTAACTCGCCTTGAGGTGGCGAACGAAGCTATGTCACCCAGGCTTTCGAGCCGAGAGGGGTGACCAGTGTGGCGACTTCTAAATTCTAGATGTTCCGGGCATGCTTTCCACACGCTTTACAAGGCTGGTTTTCCTCCCAACGCATGGGCAAAGTTTCAAGTCTTTGGACAGGGCTGCCACTCCAAAAAGCCCAAAACAGGTTGATGTATTTCAACAAAACATTCACTGTGTAGAATTGGACGGAGTGGCAATTTTGGCTGGCCTACGTAACAAGCAACATATCCTGTCAGTATGCTGCTTCAGCCTACTGCAGAAGTATCACTTGGAGAACAGGCGAACTGGCAAAAGTCTCAGCTTTAAAGCTCAGGATTGCTTGGATCAGATTGCTCGGAGTCCTCACCTGCAGGGTACGCCGGGCCAGAACAGTCCTCCTCCCTCCAGGGCTGATGACATACCTCGAGGCTAAGTTTGCTGCCTGAAGAAGTTGAGTTTCCCGCATCCGTCTCCTGGATGGATTTGGCAAATCCGTCACTTGTGTCTGTCAAACCTTCGGCACACCTTTGAAGCAGCTTGCAAGACTTTGGCACTGTTTTGAGATGGAGGAGGTCCTTGTTGTTTTCTTCTCACTTGACTTGTCAACGGCGATGTCTCAACCCGAACATGAAATCATCATATGAATAAAAATGTGTGTACATATACCTGAGAAAGGAGAGGACGAAAGCCAGCGAGAGACCAAGCCTGTAGCTTTCGTGGAGCTTGTATCACCGTGGAGTAGATCAAGATCGGAGCACAGCATGAAGTGTTGAATGTTTTAGGTTTCCTCGACTTTCCAAGCGCGGTGCTCTCTGGAGCGTCCCTGTTTGGTGGTCTACCTGAGAATCCGTGTAAAAATAAACGTCAGTGAAGACCAGGAGAAGGATGCCCGAAAGGTGGTTTTTGGTTGTTTTGAAATGTGTTTCGGGCATCGTGCATCAATGCGAAGCCCTATAAAGAGCAGGGCATGGAAAAAAAAAGAGGAGAGCACTCATTCTAGAATGGCTGTAGTTTTCGTGGAGCTGGTATCACTGCGACGTAGGTGAAGATCGGAGCACAGCATGAAGTGTTGAATGTTTTTAATATTCTTGATTTGCTTGGTGCGGCGCCTTCTGGAGCGTCCCTTGTTGGTGTTCTATTTGAGAATCCGTGCAAAAATAGACGTCAGTGAACACCAGGAGAATGATGCCCGAATTGGTCTTTGTGGTTGTGTTGAATGTGCTTCGGGTATCGTGCATCAATGCGAAGCCCTATAGAGAGCAGGGCTGGGAGGAAAAAATAGCAGAGAACCTATAGTTGAAAGCTTGTAGTTTCGTGGAGCTGGTATCACTGCGACTGAGATCAAGATCGGAGCACAGCAAGGTGTTGAACGCTTGCAGCTTTCTTGCTTCTCCTCTTGCGGCGCTCTTATCCCCAAGCCTCTACCTCGCCCACCTGGACATGCTCACATCGTTCGCTCCCAGAGCGTTCACTTTGGTTCTTCTTGGTATGGTCAGAGCTACACAGTCCCTATGCCCTGCTCAGGACTTGTCTCCAGACCCTTCGTGATGCTAATGATGCACTACTCGGCGTCCATTGCATCACTCGCATCACCAGACCCCATGTTCACTGCTTTTCTGGAGCGCTCTCCCCCACCAAGATCCCCCACACCCCTCAACTCACTTCGTTCGCTCCAAGAGCTCAAGCCTAGCCTATCGGCTGGCTTTCGGAATACATAACAATACAACACAAACTACAAGCGTGTTTCAGAATCTACGTTTCAGAAACTATGCGCGTTTCATAAACTATGTGCATTTCAGAAACCAAGCTTCGGAAACTACACATCTGCCAGAAACCACAGTTACAAGATGATGTTACTTCTTGTAGACACTCGCTGGCCTGGAGTGGGGGTGGTGGGGGTTGGGGCCAACATTATCCTGCAGGAAGTAACATCATCTTACAATCTCACATTATCATGGCGGCGTTCTCTGTGATTGCAACATTATGTAACTTCCTGATACTTCGTGTAACACGTGCGGTGTCCGAAACATGCCAAACAGGTGTCAAAAAATGAAGTTTCTCAAACATAGCTTCAAATATATACATTCCGAGTTTCAGAAACATAGTTTCAGTTCACAATCAGACGCGCGGAGAAAGATCGATTACTTGTGCATAATCTTTAAGGAGCAAGCATTCCAGGTTAAAATTTGGGAGCTCGCAGTCCAAAAAAGGTGCACAAATCATGAGAATATCCTTCTTTTGGAAAACTAAAGTTTGAAGAAACATGCTTGCTTGTGGACGGGTCCCGGAGCGGGCACCCTCACACTACCTATCTAACTACAGTTCTGCGGGCTTGTGGAATGGATGCTCAACTCCGCCAGCTTGAGAAGTGACTGAGTGCACCAAGCCTTGTTCTGTGATCTGTTGGAGTAGAAGTCACGGAAGGACCTAAGCAATTGCGGGCACTGGAGTTTCGGCGAGAAACTGAAGGTACATTGAGTTCCGGTCCGCATATAGTCATCGGAGTCTCCACTACCATTCCCGCTGAAGTTAAAGTTGGAGAAGTTGAAATTCCTTCAACGCAACACCGACCAAACGGACTTGATGCGTTGGAAGAGGCCTCAGCCACTCTGAGTAGTTCGTCCCATTGCGACCTTGACTATAACGATGACGCGACGGCGACGACGGACATTCTCAGGTTTCAAGGCAAGTGTCCTCCAATATCTATCTATATGTGTAATATATATCTATATATATAATATACCTATGTCTAGTGAGAGAGAGACAGAAGAGTGAAAAGAAAAAAACAAGGTTGGTTTGGGCCACAGACTAAGATTTTTGTAGTACTGCTCATAGAACCTCAGCAGTGCCGGGCGTTTAGAACCAAAACATTGACCAAAAACAACTGCAGAATCAAGTTTGACAATGATAACGCCTTCGCTTGCAAAAATGAAATATCTGAAACACTCCATTCTTGATGAAACCAACAGATTGCAGGCAATCAAATCAAATCTTGCGCTTTGACAGCCTAATCCAGGCTGGGCTGCTCTCTCATCTTTGGATCTCGCCAATAGTCTCTCCCAGAGTCACTAGAGTCACTGTATGGTATAGGGTCAATCCTTGGCAACACTGTCTTGTTCGAGATTGGCTTCGGCCTGCTGTGAGGGAAAAATATGTTTACAATACGCATATATGTTTCACTATATATATATACAGTATAGATTACAAAGAACAGGCAGTTTGGACATCATCTATGACATGTACCCCAAGCACCAAGACCCGGACTACGGTGCCTTCATCGACCAAGTCAAGACCTACCACAAGTTCTATGGCAACTGGCCGGAACATCTGGCCAAGGACCTGGAAAAGGCATGGCAAGTTCATGCCGCAAAGTTGCAGCGGGCAAAACATGCATGGCAAGTGGCCAAGGGACCTGTTGCTGCCCCACAATGCTATTTGATGGAGAGAGGATGGTCAACAGATCAGCACTATGTCTGGACCAAGCCAGGCTACAATGGTCAGGATGACTTCAAAATGGGCATGCATTCCAAATGGCCGGCGCTGAAACAAGAGCTCAAGCGAGCAGAAGCATGGGATCGGCTACATCAAATCAGCCGACGATCTCTCCTTCAAGAAGTTCAGAGGCCACTGGAGACAAAGCGCAATGCTACGGCTCTGATGACGTGGCATCAGGGAGCCATATTCATCAAATTTTCAGATGGGCAACAACACTCGCACCCCGCACTGTGGTCAAGCTGCAACCGCAGTCCATGTCTTGTGGCTGTGCAAGGAGACCAACAGACACTTCCCGGCCTTGTCAGAAGAAGATGCATTTGAACTTGAGCATGGCATCAACCTGGAATTCTGGGCTCAAGGACTCCTCCAAATCCCTGACCTCTCAGTATCAACAGGAGGAGCTGCTGCGCAAGCATGCGGGTCGTGGACGACCCATGATGAGCTGAAGCTCAAGCGACAAGAAGTGGTCACCATTGGCATCTCCACCACCTCCAAGGATGTCTGTGTGAGGCACTTTGTTGTGGCTATAGTGCACCATGTTCTCTTGGGGGGGCCAACTCTATAGACAAGGAGCAGTCATCACAGCACTCCCAGTCAGGCAAACAGACCTGGGAAAGGGCCTGGTTTTATGGAATCAGGATGGTGGCTCACTAAGTTGACCTTCAACAGCCTGTAGTCTTGCATGTTAGCTCCACCAGGGCTTGGGAAGCATGGAACCAGAGCAAACACCGTGACGTGTTTTACGACTGAATGACCTCATCACCCTGGATCAGAGGAGCCGCATCCGGGTTCTGGCCATCACGCCGGCACAGCTCAAGGACATGCTCAAGACTGAATGGTCGCTGAGAAATAGAATGGCGGATGCAAAGAAGGCGGCATTGGAGGTCGCCTGGTCCATGCAACCCACAGAAGAAGAACGATGTTTGAAGGAACAGGACAACAAGTACCAAAGAGTGGCTCCCCTGGCCATCAAGCGAATCCAACATCTGCTGGAAGACAAGACCCATTTCCTCAATCAGGCCAGGGAGCAGGGGAAAGACAACAGGAAGAAGGCGAGGGAGCACAAACAAGCGCTCTACAATGCCCTCACCAAGTCGCAGACCCCGAATGGTCACCGATGGGACTCCAAGGGCTGCAATGTGCAATGTCGAAACTGCACGCAGCGGCTCACAATGCACAACAAGGCTCAGGAGTTGCAAGATGGAGCCCATGAAGAGTGCTCGTTCCCGACAGTGATGCACATAAAAGGTGGAGGTCAGGAAACCATAGAGGGAGACAACAAGGCCGGGCTGCTGAAGAACATGGTAACATGGGGCAACATGCCTTCCGGATCCACACCAACTATGTGGTCTGTGGCAGGTGCAACAGTCGACAGCTCAAGCACTCCTCCAAGGAGCTGCAAGAGCTGGCTTTGACAAAATGCTGGGACGAGGCATGGCAGCCAGAAGCAAGCTGGCCAGGACACCCAAGGCACCAGCTATAGCGCAAAGGCGGCAAGCTCTTCTGCAGCAAATGCAAAGCGCGTGCCATAGCGCAAAAGGAAGGCTTTGCGGCGAGCAAAGCCTTGAAAGCGCACTGTGGGCAAAGCAACGCCCAAACCAAGTTGCCGTACTGTTTTAGGCCCAAGGAGGCTAGCTCGTCATAGACAGAAAAGGAGCGTAGAAAAAAATACTATATATATATATACAGTATACAAATATACATAGCATGTGTCAATCCTTCTCAGAACTGTTGCTATGCGTGCGAGTCTGATATTTTTTGCATAACTTGCCTGTCCCTTGGCCTTATTTCGACTGGGCCCTGGACTGGGCCTGTGTGGTTGCTCCGTTCGTGTCCAATCCATTTGTAGAAGCAGGAGGCCAGCAGATGCTCTCACAACAGCTGCAATCCGCTGACGACATCGTCAACAAGGAATCCTATTCTCAAGTCCATTTTGGGCTGAATCAAGCACCCCTTTCAGCACATAAACTTAGTGCCATCAAAATGGAAGGTTCGGTTGGAGCTTGTCTGGCAAGTCGGGTTTTCGCTGCAACACTGTGCATGGGTGGACGTCAAACATGGGAAACCAGGACTGAAAAAACGAAAACCAAGAAAACGCAAGTCCGCTCGAAAAAAGAATGGAAGAACTCGAAAACGAGAAAGGAGCCGAGAAACAAATCAGGAAACTACCAAAAACATACAAATGTGTACATCTAGGAAGCCAATAAAAAGCTGCCAAAGAAAAGAGACGGAAACAAGTAGGCCCAGCAAGGACAAAACAATCCGCCCGCGCAGCCGCAGTCATAATGCGTTCGAAGAGGGCGCAGTGTTTCCTCATCTTTCCAAATCCTACTAGTGCAACTGTTCCCCCCGGATCCGTTTGCGCGGGAAACAAACTGCTTGTTGCACTCCCCGAACTTGTCAGTCTCGAGTTGTTGCGCAGCCCGAAAATGTTGTTATTCAGGCCTGTTTGAACCAGACGCTGACTCAACAACATGTTGAGGATATCAATCAACATTATCCTCGTTTCAGTTTGGCTTGTGGGGCTGACCCTCGTATGACTGTGGGTTTTGCTCGGGACTTATTGTTGTTTGTGACCCGAACAGAATGGCTGATATCCTCAGATCAGGAAGGACCTCGGGATATGCATGTTCAGATCTGCCCTGGGATGGATCTGGAAGTTGCAAGGCATTCGCGTTCTCAGTGCAAAGCATATTATATACTTCATTGCAGGAGTTTGGAATGGGCAGGTTCAGTGGTTTTTGTGGCTCTGTCACTTTCGTCAATCCTGTGCCTTTCTGGTTCTTCCTTCTCCGTTTAGCTATCGTCCGTAACTCAGGAAATCTCCCTAATTACCCGTTGTCCGCATTCCTTTCACAAATATCACCTAAAGTATATAGTTACTGCTCCGTGCTCTCCCTTTTTGATGGCTGTGATCCTGGTACCTGGGCCGCAAGATGCAGAAAAGAACTACCCACCCGTAAATCCAGCGGGAAAGGACTATGACTCATGAGTCCTGTCTACAAGTTAACTTTGACAACAAAACCAAAAATAAAGGGAACAAAGAAACTGAGAAACCAAAAATCCACGCAAACAAGACAAGAAGGCATAAGGCTGCTAACTAGAATCATAATACAAAGTGAAAATAGCGTATTGCTAGCGGCTAGCGATCGCGTTGTGGTGTCTGGAGACAATCATGTTTTGATTATCTACAAATCTTTGCGGGTCAAAATCTGGCCGCGTTAAATGAACATCGTGCGCACCTGTGCAAGCCTGTGCATCAGTTTGAGCTTTGTGCGAAAGTAAGCTCACAGGTTAATGTGCTTTTGGGTTTGTGTGCTTCCTGGAGTACTCAACAAAGCTAGCTAGTAGGACTCCATGAGGATATCCTGGAGATGCCTACTTAGCGGGGAGGAATTGTTATAAAAGATAGGTGGGTGCCGGCATCAGTCTCATAATAGCCAAGAAAGCTGTCCTTCTCTCAAGTGCATCATCGTCTGGGGATATTCTAATCATCTCAGGCTAGGACTTCTTGATTTTGGTGAGCCGCACTGCCTCTGACCTTGAGAACAACTTCAACCGCAAATGAATCGAGGAGCTTGGAGCAACAACAGCTGCATCCGCCAACCCTGCCGGAGCCAGGGGAGAGCACGCCGAGAGAGGGGATGAAAATGTGCCAATGCACGTACATGAGACGGCTCTCGTGCATATTAGTAAGAAAAGGATGCGCTGGAGACTGACAGCTGGGCGTTCCGGAGCGCAGTTGGGATGAATTCGGGCCGCGGAATTCTATGCAGTCAGTAGATTGTGTAAGCAGGCTGAACGAGGTAAAAACGTAATTCAGGCCTGGGCCCTTGAAAGAGAATGACCAGGAGAACTTAAGAATGATGTGATACTGTCAGACAAAATCTCTGGATCTTTCGGCCTGATGTGATCTAGTCGCCGTCTGGCATCAACCACGGAGAAGGCTGGGTCGATTGTCAAATCCTCGTGGCAGTGGGCTGGACTTTTTGTCACTGCTCTGTTCTCTATTGCAGTACTTGCAAATGCGGCTACAACCCTGTAGATCTAGTGCAAGAAACGCTAGGCACCTGGCACGATTTGACTGTTGCCCAGTCACGTTCTCATACCTGCTAAAGAAAGTCCCATTCTTCTTATGCATGTCTACCGCATCTCCTATCTTCGCACCAAAGGCTAAAGTTCTCCATCAAAGCAGCAACTCCTGAAGTCTCCTCGAGTAAATGCAAGTGCATGTTCAAACGCAGTTTCTTGCCATGTCCTTCTCAGCAACCCAAGTCATGTTCTTCATGACCTGTAAATTTCCGAAAGAAGGAGGCAGAGTTGAGTATCGCAGCGGCATCACTGCAAGTCTGTGAGGCCGGCGTACTCCAGCGTGGAGTTGACTCCAGTCCGTATCTGGGGAAGATATGCTGCCATTGCGTGTCTTTTTGTTTCCCATTTTAAGGGGGGACAAGCCGTAAGAGGTAGCTAGTAGCTATTTAGATTTTAGTAACAGGCAAGAATGCCTGTATGACATGAAGGCAAACATGAACGCACTTAATTATATCGTGTCGTTTTGAATGACTTCTTTGGCGAATGCTTGGTGTGTACAAGTCAAAAACCGGTGCCTTCTCAACAAGGTCAGGTAGCAAGGCACGCCTTGGCTGGCTGCGTTGTTTCATGTGAAGAGCTGATTTGTTCTGTCACGTTCTATCGTTCTTTCCTTTTTTGATTCTTCTTTGCGGGGAGTATGTATGACGTAAGATAGTTATATATGTAAAAATAAATAAATATAGTAGTTATATATATATATAAACAAATAGATAAGTAAACAAATATATGTTAAAAAGAAAAGTAAAAATAAATGAATATAGTATGTATGTTATAAGATGGCTAGAGTAGTCTCTACAGTTCAACATGTCTTCCTTGAAGAACCCTTGACTGAAAAGTGTTCCCAGGTCCAAGCTGTTCCATCTCCCACGCTCGTCGCAGAATTGGACGTACGTGCTCCTGCAAAAAAAAGGAAACAAAAGAAAGACGGAGGTAGACAAGAGAGAGATAAGAGAAAAACTAAAAACAAAAACAAAAAACGAACAAGACAAGACGTGTATATTGTATACATACACTGTATACATATTTATATATATAATATGATACTTGTAAGATACATAATCATTGCACCATCCCCGCAGGTCTGGCACTCTTGTGAAAATAGGCCTTTGAATGGCGTTGATGTATTGTCCAAAGCATGTTGTCGCTGTTGGTTGAAGTTGGTCACAAGAGAATATGCGTGAAGTCGATAACTATGTTTACAGGAAATCAGCCAAGAGCGCTCAACTTTTCCCTTGAG
>CAXAMN010024189.1:0-14100 GCA_963970005.1 Durusdinium trenchii
GCTGAAAGCTGAGGACCAATTCTGTTCCCCCGGCAGTAGTGCAGTGCGCAAAGGTGAATTCGGGAATTTCTTCAACGTTGGTGTTGCAGAGGTCAACCCTCTTAAGCAGTCGGCAACTGTCACACGCATGCGCTCCAAAAGTCGTAAAATTCTTCGTGAGAGCAAGTGTGGTGATTCCCGTAGAGCTAATAAGACAGCCTGGCGCCAGCTCACTGGTCCCGGCCTGCAGTGTTGACCCTCGGGGGGATGGAAGCTCACCCAAGGTAAACTCAGCAAGGTTGATGCACCCTTGAAAGAGATATGCCCGAGCTTGGCTTCGCTGCTGAACCTATTTGCAACCCCGTCCGATGCGTACACCCATTGTAAGGAGCAGCATTCCGCAAAGGCTTTGTATCCAAATTCCCTGCAACCAGGAGCCGAGACACTGTTTAGTAGTTTGCAGTCGCGAAAGGCGTTATCGAAAATGCCTACCACAGTGGCCGGCAATTTGACAATGCGGAGCTGCCCACAATTTTGCCACGCCTCTGCCTCAATGAGCCTGATACCTGACTCAACGCTGACATGCCGCAGACGCGGAACCCCTGCAAAAGCCCCTTCCGGGACGATTTCCTCTGGGTTCATGGGGACATGAACAGCAAGCGGAACATGATGGATAGGGCATCCTTCAAGTTGTTCCTGCGATGGCAAGATTACACTGCTATCACTGAAGACAATAGTGTATTCCATGCTTTGCTGTAGCCTGTCCCAGATTGGGTCCTCTAGGTATGTCTGCGTGGCAGTTTGCAGAAAGTCGATGGAGCACCCAAACACTTTAAGGTCAGTAACTGAGACCAGATAGTCCATAACCTGGTCCTCTAGGTCCTCAAATCGATCAAACTTTGCCACACTGAGAGAGACCTTGAAGTGACCCCCGAGAGCGTTGTCAGTACCAAGGAGCAGTCCATGACCGGCTCCATTTCAGGGGGAGTGCTAAGCCTGGATGAGTCGTCGAGCTCCATGTGTGGCAGACTACTTTCATTTACTGTTTGAGCCAAAAAGCTTCTGACTCTGCTCATTGACTGTTCCTAGGGCCGGGGATGTTTCCTAAAGACAGATGCTAAGGCACCCACCATGAACCTCACATGGACTGGCCCGATGTTAGGAAAATTCGTTATATAGCTCTTCGTCAAAGGCATCCGAATCGGGTCCTTCAGCGGGGAGCAGCTCCACCCACAGTGGTTTTTCAAATTTGTCACACATAAGGAAAGCATTGTGCTCTGCCTGCGCACACTGTTCAATATCCCCCCAATCCAGGGGAGTAAATCGTTGCAGTTGCTCACACCCGCAGAAAGCACGGATGCCTATATCACTGAGCTCTGTCGGGATGACCACTTCTTGGAGCGCAACACAATTAAGGAAAACTTCTTTGCCAATTTGCGTTAGTCGCGGTGGAAGCCATATGCAATTTAGAGCTACACAGTGGGCAAAGGTGGAGTGGAGTAGGGTTGTGATTTCTGTGCACATGAGGTTGACCTCCACAAGTCCTTTGCAGTTTTCACAGGCCCGCGGCCCGATATTGTGAAAGTCACCCGGCAAACAGAGCTGTTCAATGCCTGCTCCACAGAATGCGCCTTCAGGCAGCGCTCGAGGTTTATTGGTGTGGTCCATGACAAAGGTGATGGATGTAAGTGTGAGGCAACTCTCAAATGCATATCTGCCTAGCTGTGCCCCTGGTGCAAGGACATTACTGTCATCCGTTTCGTGACTGACACCAACTCGACCAAGGGAGCAGCACTCCGCAAACACTCTTCGGCTGTACTGGACACATCCCGGGGCGGCCACCTCTCTCAGCACGTAGCACCCCTGGAAGGTCCCTTCTTCAAGACTTATGACAGGGTGGGAGCCTGACAATTTGCAGAGCCCAGGACGTATCCGGCATTCGGGGGTATCGGTCGTATGCAATTTCTTTAGTGTGCACTCCCACAACGAGCAGAGGGTTGTCTTCAGCTCCTTCTTCTTTGGGTCGGTAGCCGTGGCCCCCTTTCACTTGCGCTGAAGCCCTGCCGCTCCATGGCTACAACCAAGTCAGACAGGATCTGTACTGGGAGATAGACAAAGAGGTCATTGGTGGGTAGCGTTTGCTCACCATACTCCATTCCCCTAACAAAGGACATGATGACCGTTTGCATAAAGGTGAGAGCATCGACATCTTTTTCCTTTGTTTTCTGTGGCTTCACAGCCACTGCCTGAGCTGTTCCTGCACCCTGGTGTCGTGCGTTCTGTATGACGCTGAGGGGGCGCCTGTGCCGTAGGCTGCGTGTCTACTCGAAGGACCTGCTGCTGTTGTCTGTCAGTAGTAGTCCAGAAACCCACGCGCCGTGGGAGTGAGCCCGAAAAGGGGCGTGTTTGCAGGAAAATGTCGAGAGGGTCTGTGTTCTCTGTGAAGATCCTAGCACTCACCGATTCAGCCAACACAGTGAGGAGGTGGTTTTCGTGGCGCTGTATATGCAAAATCATCCTGCGGAGCCGAGTTCGCTTTGTGCCATACGTTGTGGTCCCCCTAGTGTTGATTGCAACAGCCCTGATGGTAGAGCGGGATGATGGCACCTTCCACAGTTGCCCGAAGCTTTAGCAAGGCTGGCGGAAACTCAAACCCTTCCGTCCATTCTGGGAAAGGGGTATTTGCATTTTCTTTGACTGCGTCCACTGGAAAGAAATGCAGTAAATAGCACTGCGCCCTTCGCCCCCGATAAGTGAAATGTACAATGAGGTCCAGAACCCCATACCGGATATCACCGTGGCTGAGCTCAAAGCAAACAAAATCTGTGACATCGACATACGTGCCATCATCGGCCAGAAACAGAGGTTCTGGCTGTGGCTGCATGGCTATTTCGCTGTGCAGTACGGCCTTACCACAGCGTGCGTAAGCGCAAACCGGGCTGTTGCTCTGCTAAAGAAGGCCGGCCGGCAAGCTGTTTCTATCACTCTGAGCCAAAGGTCTGCAAGAAGCAAGAAGAGACACATGTTCCGGGGGTCCTTGCCAACATGGGAAGAGGGGCAATGGTTCCCTCTGTGGGTTCACTGGACAGGGCACTTCTTTGGGTGCGCAAAGGCACGCGGCGGTGGTAGATGCTCACGCGTTCCGTCCTCCGCAATACGATATTGGATATGCCCGTGTGAGGGGCACTGTTGCGCAGGGAGTCCACTACTAGCTGCCTGTCGGGGAGGCCGGCCGTCTACCGGGTCCATGGTTGGCGGCATCTCCCCATTTTTAGGGCTAGCAAAGGTTAAGTCTGTGGCAGACATGGCAGCTCCTACCTCAGCCGTGTCAGGGAACCGTGCGGCATGCGAGAGTACCGCCAGCAGCTTTTCGTGAGTAGGGTCAACTGTTGCAGCACGCTTGGGAGGGTGCGCCGGCCTCTTTGGTTGGGTACGACCAGTTGTCTTCCGATTCGGTGAGGCTTCCTCCTTCAGAGGGGGGCTCCTGTGTCCCGTTGTCTGTAGCCCTGCTTTGACCGGAGCCGTAGGAGCCGGAGTAGGCTCGTGCCCTACCTGCTGAAACAGCGGGTGTTGGTCTGCCAGTGATAGGAGGAGAGCATCAAAAAATTCAGCAAGTGGTAGTCGTACGCGCAAGACCACTTCAACTTGCGGGCGCCCGTCAGGGCCATGGGTGAGAGAGCACTGATGAGGGCCAACAATGAAGGGGAGGGCCATGGGCAAAAGCCGCTACTGGTTGTCCTATCCAGGCTAGGCAAAGGCGTGCAATCACTACACAACTTCGAGCCTGAACAGCCGCAGGCTCTGGATCTCATTCAATGTTGAGCAAGAGAAACAAAACTACCATAAGGGTGACATCAGTCTTTAGATCGTTAGGAAATCAATGAACCCAGTGATGCGAGTCAGCGCACTCGTTACTTGACCAGCCAATGAAACTGGTAGTTAGCGTTGATCTATTCGCCATGGGACACCACTCATATGGCAGCACTCTGCGTCTCTCGCAGGGCAGTAAGTATCGTGTCCATTTCGCTAGCTAGCGCCCAGCACGCATTGGCCCCCGGTTGAACATTGCAGTGCTGACGATGTTTGATTATCAAAGGAACAGCACCTTGCGATGAAGGCAAGCAGGCCATACTGCCAGAAACGAGGGCTTGCATAAAGGGCTAGCTGTTTTTGAGTGATGAAAGGGCACGCTGGGTGTCCACTCTTCACAAAGTGAAAAGGTTGGCCAGGGGAGCAGCAAAAGCTTCACTTATACGGTGAAGGTCTCCTATGTAGGCTTGGTTGATTTCCTCTGGAATGTCCCCAAAGGAGGAGCCATGGAGTGCTTTTTCTGTTACCCGCCTCCAGAGGAATGTGCGGACGAGGCGGTTAATTTGCTTGTTGGAGATTGCAAGCCTCGCCATCGGCCATTCCCCAGGCAGGTCACTGTAGATCTGTAGTGAGGGGAGCGGCGCGCTTTGTCCGTCAGCTTCTCTGGCTGCTTGAGCCGCACTTTGATAGTCGTATAGTGCCTGCATGGCTCTCTGCTCAGATTCCAGCTGGAGATCAGTGACAGCAGTGCCTCCTCGTTCTGCATGCCCTTGATCACTGGCAATGTCAATTTCTGTCATGGCGCGTGGGCGCTCTTGCATTGATCCTGGATGGTCAGGCGGTGTCTCGGGGTTCCTGCGAACCGGAGCCTCCTGCCTTTGAGCAGTCCGACTGACGAGGTCTGCCAGTGTGGCCGGTGGTTGTTCGTGTTCAGGGGATGCTACCAAGCGGTTGCTTGGATGCTGGAGCAAGTGATTGCCGTAGCTTTTTGGACTGAGCTCTCCCTGCACTGGCCTTAGACCCCGGTCTTCGTTTGATTGGAGACTCAGAGGAGTGCGATGGGTCCACGCCCTGCGGGGGCAGTGTACTGCTTACCTCATCTTCTGCTGCCAGCATTTCGTCTTGTGCTGGTCGTGTGTCGGGAGAGGCCGGATGATTGCTAGGCAATCACCCTCATCTGCAGAGGAGGTGGTAGCACTGTCACTGTCCTCCATGCGCGCGTCGTCTTCCTCCGGCTGCACTGCGCTCAGCATGGTAGGCGACTCTGAGGAGGAGCTGTGGACAGAGACTGCTTCTCTTGCTTCTTCGTCGGCCATTGTGGCATCTGTCGCCGCAGGAGAGGACAGGGGCTGTCCCGCTTGTACACCGTGTTCCTCTTCTTCTGTAGCACGGTCAGAGACAGAGAGAACATCAGGTGTTGCACTTGGCTGAGGCCAATAACAGCCGTGCACTAAAAGGCCCGGTTGCGGCGGCAGGACAAGTTCAGACCCGGGGGCATCCAGGACTGGCTGTACTCTCCATGCATCATAAAAGTAAACACGGTGCAAGGCTTCAAAGGTGTAGTCCTGTGCGCTGCGCTGTTCACCGGTGCATGGCGTTGGTTGACAGCGCAGGGAGCTTCCTACGCTGCACCTTTGCCCAGGGCCAAAGCTATTGTGAAGGAGTCGCCAACGTCCTGGCTGCTGCCCATCTGTTATGACCAACCACTCCGGCTTAGGCGAAGCATCAACCGCATAACCACAGACGAGGTCATGCAAGACCGTACCACCAGGCAGGTGGGGCCCTTCTCGCAGGCAAGCAATTTCCGCCTTGGTCAAGTGCGTCAGAGCAGCTAAGACGAGACGTAAGCGCCTCACCTTGCCTTGATGGTACTCTGCGAGGCAGACCGGTAGCGGGCCTAACCACAGTGGGTGGGGCAGAAGCGCCTGCTGGAAGACTATCGTGGCTTGCGCAACCTGTGTGGCTGTAAGGTCCAGTGAGCCTCGAATAGTGGGTTCTTTGTTGTCATAAGTGTAGATCGTTTGGACACAATGCAAAAGGGCCGCAAGAACCTGCAGGGCCCCCGGCATCCCTTGCATGTTCAGAGGACAGGCTAGGATGGTGAGGTCGGTGGCTCGGCTGTATGCCACATTTGCTCGTGTGAAACACTCCTGGTCATAGTCCAGGTTGTGCCCTTCTCCACTGAGGAAGGTTGACGCCCCGTGAATAACGATGCAGTGTTTGGCCGTGGCACCTGCAACTTTGACTGCACTTTCTGCATTAGCCCTTTTGCCTGCAATGGAGAAGTAATTACGTAGATTCGTAGCCCCTTCCCGGGTAGTTGTAAGGGCCAAGATGTCATCGGTGTCGGCTCCTGCTTCGGTAAGTTTGTCTTCGAGATGTTGATACACTCGCACAGTAGGGTTATTCCTTGGGTTATTCCTTGCATCCACATTGGGCGAAGCATGGCGCCAGTGGACAAATCTCAGGTGATCCTCTCGGATTGAGGTGGTACCTATTTGCCAGGTGTCTCCCAGTCGGCTGCACAACATGGGATACTGAATTCCTATTAACGGCTCATACACTTCTTGGGCAACCCTTGCGCTCGTTGGCGACATCAAACTCCAACGGTGCGGGCTTGCGACTCCCGATCTTTCGGCCGCATTTTGTGCCTGTCTGAAGTCTAGCGGGCTGTCCGGGCTGGTGGCTGCATAACCTAGACCGACAAGAAGTCCTTCCGGGAGATCCAGATCCACGCTGGAGAGGTCCTTGTATGTGGATTGCAACTGACAGGCGAACGAAGACGTGGCCTTGACCTTGCCCGGGCGGAACCAGTTACCCCCTAATTGTGGCCCACTGCAGTAGCCGCTTCTTCGAGATCAATATGGCCAAGGCCTCGACCGTGTCGGAGGAGCGTGTGAAAGACACCTGGTACCTCATGTGGCATGTACCAGGTAGTGGGGGCTCGCAGCCCAATGGGAGCTTTGAGTAAGAGCGTGCGGTGAGCTCTCTGTCCATCGGCTACTCCACCAGGGCTCTGTTTGGGATCACCGAGCAGCAGCCGAAAGAAGGGTTGTCGGGGAACCGCCGGCGCGAAGGCAGATTTGAGGTCCATATCCTGCTGTGCCTCTTCACTAATGAGCAGGTCCACATTCTCCATATGCGTGTTGAGTGTGGAGTGAGTCTGGCCTTTTTGGTCCCAAACAAGCCCAGTAGTGACAATGACGACATGGCAGCCGGGGATGTATGGAGCCGCGTCACTTGCACGCAGATCGTAGTGTTAGTTTCTGCCTCTTCTCTGCTAACTGGCCGAATGAAATATCTCTGGTGGTCTGGCTCCAGGTCAAAAGCAGTGAGCAGTTTGGTGATTGCCCGACCAGCCGGATTCTCTTTATGCACTACTGCAATCTTGAGGTGAGTGGTAAGGGCCAGCCAGGCGAGGAGGAAAGTCAGGGATCTAGTTTTACCAGCACCAAAGACACCTGCTACTGCCAGGGTAGATCTGCCAGATCGGAGAGCCAGCGCTAGGCTGGAGGCCATCGAGACAATGTGTCCATTATCATGCCTGGCGGCTGTGCCCAGGGCAACGGCAAAACCAGCCGCTTGAGGACAGTGCTGTAGTGTACTACCCGTAGTCAGCAACTGGAAAAGGGCATGCAAGCTCTGCAGCAGGACTACTGTGCATTCAAGCTGATACGGAATGGGCACTTGGCCAGGGATTCCCAACACAGTGGGTTTGTGTTCTGCCGCTAGGCTGGCCATTTGTAGCAGGTGGTCAGCAGTGACAGTGTCTCCCGCCTCCGCAATTGCCAACACCCCGAACTTATTTGCTCTAGGTTCTAGCACACATAGGCTAGGTGGGAAGGCCCATTGTGCTGGGCACGCTAGACCGGTTTCGGTTGGCGTGGGCAGCGGCGCAAAATCTTCCGGGAACGGTACTAAGGCAACGTCCCAGTGACGAGGGCTGCTCAATCGCCGGAGCTTCTCACTTGGCAATTCCTCTCCTTTTCGTTTCCGTGAGGGAGTCACAAAGGCAAGCAGGAGTGCTAGGACCGAATAGCACGTGTCGTGCTCCTGCAGAACCAATCGATAGGCCTTCCCAGCCTGCGAGCCCATATGGACCGTGCTGGAGGGGCTGCTCGCAAGCTGGTCAAAATTACAACTCTGGAAGTGCGCTGGGCAAAAGATAGCCATTTGCGACCACGAGGGAAAGGTAATGCGATATTCATGCATGCCCTGCAGCCCGGTTGCTGTGGGTGTGATATCCACGAGGAGGCCAAACTTTCTGACAGTGGGACTACTCCATAATTCCTGTCTTGTGGTTGCTTCTTCGACAAAGGTAAGCTGCGGAAGAAATAGGAGGATGACAAACACTTCCCGGAACGGGATCGGTGCTAAGAGGTCTCGTGCCATCTCCGTCAGCCATTGGGCACACGCACTTGGATTGCCTTTGCCGACCCTAAAGTTTTTCAGCAACAAAGCCTGCGCTTCTTCCATGGAGGCAATTTGTTGTCCTGCCACACAGCTTTGCAGCAGCATAAGCAATTCTTTGTCAGGTCGGTGGAGGTTGGACACCAACAAGCTGATAGCTCCTTCCCAATCGTCGCTTGTCATTGCAGTTTCAAAGCGAATCCAGGAGGCCAACCGCATGGGGGCAGCGATTCGATCACGGCGTGGAACAACGGCGGGGTGTGTGAGCTTCAGAGTAGCCAGACTGACTTTGCCTGTAGGGAGCTGGCACTGTAGCCAGTGCCAGTAACAGTGTTTGTGCTTACCCATCCACCGTGCAGAGTCTTCTACATACGTGACGTGCAGGGATCGTTGCAACATGTCAAGATCATCAGCTGTCGGCTTCCAGTCACACAAGCAGTCTTCGGCAGCATGGACAAGATAGTAGTTGCGCCTGTCAGGCTCTGCAGTGGCAACGAGTGCCGCTAATACACTCTTCGGCATTGCAATATAGTATAAGTAGCATGGCAGTTGAGTGGCGCTGGCAAATCGGTGAACAGCTCGATCAAAGAATTGCTCATCGGGATAGGGAGAGTCCTTGGGCAATTGGACTCGCGCATGGCAAAGAATGTGAAAGCCCTTGACGAGCATGGAAAGCTTCTGTCAGCAGTGGTCGAGAATTTGGCCAAGATCGACGGCGTCGTCCAGAGCTTGGTGCAGAGTGCGAGCTGGAAGTGGAAGCACGCCAGTGACAGCGGGGAAGAGTGTTTTTCCGCCACCTCCTCCAGGATTCAGCGCACCGCCGCCCACTTCTGCGCGCCAGGCAAACAGTAACAAAGGGCTTAACTAGAGGGTTGTCCAGATTCCTTTTTCAATTGGCTGTGGAGTTGAGCTTTTGTGCATTTTTGTCCTGGCAGGAATCTTCACGTGAATCGTTTGTCGTTTCGACCTGTCAGGTACCACCTTGAAAGTGTCGAGCTTTCAAGATCCCAATGATGAGGAAAAGCAAGTGATAAGAGTCATCACTGTGAGACTCGAGAAGACTTGCTACTCTGAGGGATCTTGAGCTGTTGAGCTTGTTGCCTTGCGTGTTTGATCTTGGTTGATCGTGTGTTGGACTTGCTTGTAGCTGGTTATCCTGGTTTTGTTGACGTTTGATCGACCTCAAGATCATTTTGGACAGGAGTTGAGATTTTAGTTGATGCTTGAATTTTAGTTGCTCAGAGAAAACGAATAGAAGAGAAGAAGAAGACAGGAAGAGCCAGAAGAAGGTACGAGGTGACCCAAGAAGGATTGTGAAAAGTGTGGGTAGCACGCCTGTACAGTGTGTGGATCACCGAGTACCTGACTGTAGTGGAACTTTTCGTTTTTCTGTGCTTGGGGTTGGAGCAGAGTGATCTTCCTTTGTGGAGTGTGTTCTCTTTGACCTCCTTAGCAGGGCAAGGTGGAATGTGACCAAGAGTGGCTAGGAACACCTTTAGAGAAGCCCTGGCTAGAGCTGTGTAGAGCTGTGTATAGTATGACAGCTTGAGAGTGTTTGGAGATTGCGACCAGTCAGACCTCTTCAGAAGAAGAGATGAAGAACTTTGATACAGTCAAACCGACTGTGATGTTTGGCTCAAGGAGCGGGATCTAAAAAGGGGACGCTTGCGCTTCCGTGTTTTCACAAAATGTTCTTTCAGTAGGTGCCCTGTTTTGTCGCTTTTGGCTTCTTGTTGTTTTGTGTTGCCCTGCACAGTGGCGTAGCGATTTTGTAGAAAGCCTCAGCAAGTCACTGTTTCACCCACCTGCGCGTGTGGAGGTGCATGGTAAGTGGCAAAGGTAACCAACCGTGAGTTGCCGTCTGCACTTTGTTCTTCCCTATACAGACGTTTGGCACCCATAGGGCACTGCCAATAAGAGTTACGGCAACTGCATTTTTCAGAAGGTTTGCCTCCTGACGCTCTGCGTTGCCGATAGTCCAAACTTGCAATGTCGCGTTGGCCTTCTTTTTTTCCTCCTGCACAGGGGGGAGTGTGAGTGGGCCCTTGCTGTTGCGACATTTGTTGCGCATTAGCTCCGGACATGTCTTTCCAAGCAACCTTGAAGCTTTCATCCGATGGCTCTTTCGTAGGGACCGCATTGTGTGCAGCACGCAATGTAGGTGTAAATCTGCCTGCACCCTTCGCAGTTGTGGAGCAAACATTTCATTGATCGGGTTGCCTGGTACTTACCAACTCGACACATGCTTGCGCTGTCCAGTGTGCTGCGGAGGATGCAATTTCATTTGTATCGTTTGCTTCGACGGAGCATGCACCTAGTGCAAGTGTTCGCTAACCGCTGGTCGTGGCAATTCATCCATGCTAGTTGTTTCATTTGTGTCTCACATTGAGTTCATTGCTAAGTATGGTAATACAATCCCATCATGAGATCTGCAGGATTTCCTGGTTTTGCCTTCTGGTGGGTTGCGTGTTGTGTTTCTGTGTTCTTTGTGTTGTTTGGTTTGTTTGTGTGTTGGTTCGTTGTTTGGTTTTGGTTTGTTTGGTTGCGGTTGTTTTTGTTGGGGTGCATTTGTGTTCTTGGTCGACGGGAAATCCCTAATCTCTACAATCGCTGACCTTCGCATTCTTTCGCGATAACTGGCGGCCAAACAGGGGATTGCTGCCGCTGCTGGCTGCTGGTGGTGCTGCTGCTGCGTTGCGGCTTGGTGCTGCGGTTTGGTGCTGCGGCTTGGTGCGCACTGCTGCTGCGGTGCTGGTTGTTGGGCTGCTGGGCTGCTGGCAAGCCAAGCTCTATCTAAGCTCCATACCTTTCGTCCACCTCCAAAGCCGCAGGCGAATGGACTTTACTTTCATGATATTTGTCCACACCGTTTGATCCCATTTTAAGAAATTTTTGATGGTAAGTGTTGAACTCAACGACTGCAGTGCCAATGTGCTTCCGCCAGCTTTCGGGTTCTTCCCCTGGCCTTAAGTACGTTTTCATGGTGTTACCAATGTCGATGGTGACAATTCGTTCCACAGAGTCTCCACCCAATTGCCTCGGCCCCTGCTGCACGCGAATTTGTCATACCAAGTCATGCTGCTGCTAATTTTTGACTGACGGGAAAAATCCGCGTAGAAGCAGAGGCACACCCGGTACCCGTCCTTGAGGCGACAATGTACGCAATACACCGGGCCAACTTTTCCTTTGTCATCGTTGTGTGTGGCGCCACGGGCCTCGGCGAAACCTTTTTGCTGCGACGTAACATGATGTGAAGTCGGTGGGGGTTCCGAATGCGCCTCTTTAGTGCGCACCGCCGCTGGCACCCGCAAGCCGGCTGGCTGCCTGGCTGGCAACGGCGTTCGGGAACCGCCCCAGCTGTGTCCAGGACGTTGGCGGGCAGTGCCGCAACCCGAAGTTCATGGCGGGGTCCTGGTCCTGGTCCAATGTGCTTGAGCTGGCCGAGCCCCAGCCATTCACTCCTGCAGAGTGTGAGGGGTAGCATCGCTGGCTCGAAACATCGCTCGCCCACAGAAGAGGACGCAAAAGGGCAATGGATGAAACACAGGGGGAGAATGAAGGGGGCACCGCAGGGCTATCATGACCCCACCAAGATCGATTGGGGGCATGGAATGGTGTGGTGGACATTTCAGTGCTAAAGCCTTGGGTGGGCTTGACCAACACGTGAAGCTGATTCAATGGATGGCGAGTATTTTGTTGAAAGAGGTGCGGGGGTTGAAATCTTCAATGCACACTGCTTTTCATACGCGCGTGTACGCTATTGATTTTGGGTTTGACTTAGTTTTGGCAACGCTGTCTCGGATCTGTGTGCGTATCCGAAATTTCGATTACCAAAGCAGACAATTCAGACTTGGAACGTTTCCCAAAAGTTTGGGTTTTGTTTTTTTTGTGTTTGCGCGTTGTCACTGTCCATCACTGTCCTATGTTCAATCTTTACTAAAAAATACTATTGGGTTCGGCCTTGGCGTGCACCAAACTTCTATTTTTTCGGAGGGCCTCCTGGCAGGTCCCTAAGCGAGTTGGAAACACTAGCAGCACGTTGGGACAACACCGATGCTTCCTGTCTTTCAACCAGGGCCGTCATGGATGAAACCACACCCATGGAAATGGACCACATTCGAGGGGACACAAGAAAGAATGGAAGTAAAGGGCGGACGAAGGATTCAGAAGGAAGGCCCAAAAGAAAAGACAAAGGCAAGACTAAAACCCAGTGGGAGAAAAGGAGAAGGGGAGAAAGGGGGCATGGAAAGAAGGCTAGGGCCCTGAGAACGGCAGCAGCGCACAAGCATGTATTTGTCGAAATTGCGCTAAACCGGGCCAGTATGCAAAGGAGTGTCGGTCCGCAAAACGAGAAACCGCGCGCCAAGTTGATGAGCCGCCCACGAGTCAAGTTCATCAACGGCGACAATCAAGATGGTTTGCTTGGAGACGCCTCCGAGAATCAATTTTGTGGACATTTTAAAAAGTATCCGGAATTGAAAGTAGGGGCTGCTTCAGTGCTGAAACCGCGAACTTCTTCCGGCTGTTGGCCAAGTCCGAAGCTGTCCCGCAACCGCGCCCGCCATTTTTTCGAAGATTCCGCTTTCGCCAACCAACCCTGGCCAGCCCTCCCCAACTCAGCTCCCCAGCCACCAGCGCACCTGGAGTTTGGACCCTGCACTTCCTGGGGTCAGGTCAGCATATAGACAGACCTGCAAGGAAAAAGAATAGAATCACATGTCACATGACCAACATCACGAGCAAAATGAAGTTCAGCATTGCCAACTGCGTCCTCCTCCTCTTCCTCCAGAGGAAATGGGTCACACAGGGCCAACGTCCAACCAAAACTCCTATCACCAAAGGAGCAAGAAGCACTCTCTCACACACACACATGCCGCATGCCCCAGGCTCGTTGGTGCCAGGCTTGTGTGGCTAGCCGGCTAGCCGAGCCAAGGAGGACAACTACGAAGTGAGGGAAAACAAAACGGACTTGGGAAAAAACGTGGTTGAATTGGACTTATTCGATCCCTATGGCCAATGTGAAGGAGAGGGCGGACCAGTTTGGGACATGTTTGTTCATGACATCGCTCCAGACCAAAACCACACATGTTGTGTCCGTCCCCTGTTCCGAAGGAACGATTGAAAACGCTCACTGCCCCCCCGCCTGCCCAGAACAGACAGCCGCCGGATAGAGGCGTTCGCCAACGGCCTTCCACCTCACAATGGCGCCAGTTGGCGGTCGACACTGCCCGCGTCTCCCCAACTCACCGGTGCCGGCCAGGCCCGGCGGCGCGGCGGTCAGTATGCAGGGGCACCGCAGAGAACGCGCATCCTCAGGCGGTGCCGCCTCGTCGCCCTGGCCATCGAAGTCGGGTGCCCTTCAGTACCGACACCGAAAGGTTCCTATGCTTCCTCGTGCAAGCCTGAACTCGGGCTTTTCCCAGTCACCTCCGCTCTTCCGTCCGTGCTGCCCTGGTGTCCCGCTGGCCTGCGCTTCTCCCCCCATGCAGCCCTTCTGCCATTGCGTTGGCAGAAGCGGGTTGTAACTTTTGCGCGAAGACACGAAGACACGCGAAGACACGAAGACACGCGAAGACACGAAGACACGAAGACCCGAAGACACGCGAAGACACGAAGACACACGAAGACGCGAAGATATGAAGACACGAAGACACGAAGACCCGAAGACACGAAGACACGCGAAGACACGAAGACACGAAGATACGAAGACACGAAGATGGGCGAAGACATGCGAAGACACGAAGAGGCTTCAGGTCTTCAAGGCTTCAGGTCGTCATTAGGCTTCAGGTCTTCAAGGCTTCAGGTCGTCACTATTCAGGTCTTCAAGGCTTCAGGTCGTCACCAGGCTTCAGGTCTTCAAGGCTTCAGGTCGTCACTAGGCTTCAGGTCTTCAAGGCTTCA
>CAXAMN010024190.1:0-14098 GCA_963970005.1 Durusdinium trenchii
TTCCTCCCACCTTCCCTCCCTCCCTCCCTCCCTCCCTCCCTCCCTCCTCCCTCTTTGCAAGTTCGACTCCGTCCTGTCGTCGCTCTTTGCCATCCGGGTAGCGTTGCGTATCTTGCGGCCGCACTCGCTCTGCAGCCTCTGACAACCCTCCCCGCAGACTTCCGACAGTCCGCTCTGCAGGTGGATCTTTGCGATGCCACCGCGACGTCTCCTTGACTGCCTCCAAAAAGAGCGCCGTGTTTTTTCCTACCTCGCTGCCCTCCACTTTCCCATTCTGGAGCGCTAGCTTTCGCCCCCCCCTTGGCCTCAAGTTGGTGCATTGGAGTTGCACATTTGGCTGGGTGAGTTTGTTGAAACGAATCCGAATCAGAGGTTGTCGATTCTGATCCAGCGATCCGAACCGGCATGTCTCAGTCGAATCACCTATATAAGAGGAACCAATTGAAACCAACACAAGCAATGCGAACCAAGACTATCCACAAACCATGACCTTGAAAACGATTCTTCTTCCAAACTACTTGGCCGTTTGCATGTTTTCCTTTTCAGATCTTTTTTCCGACCGTCTCGAGGGATTGCGACACGCACGAGATATTCTTTTTCACACACAGAAGGCTTCAAAGCGACCGAAGAATTTCTAGATCTGGCATGATTTGTCGTTTTTTTCTCCAAACCGTTTGAAATGAAAGACCCAGAATGACATCGAACAACAATACCCTGCTCAATCAGACATGTGGGTGCATTGGAGTTGCACATTTTGCTGGGAGAGTTTGTTGATGTTGATTTCAAGCGAAGTCGTTTTACAATGAAATGGAACGAATCCGAATCAGAGGTTGTCTATTCTGATCCAGCGATCGACATGTCTCAGTGCAATGGTTGTCTATTCTGATCCAGCGATCGACATGTCTCAGTCCAATCACCTTAGACGTAGAGAGGGGGGGGGGGGGGGGGGGGGGGGGGGGGGGGGGGGGCGTCAGGCTGTCGAAAAATCCGTAGATTGAAACCAACGCAAGCAATACTAACCAAAACAATCCACAAAACACGCCGGCAGGCCGGCGGATTTTCCAGCACTGAAATACTTCCCCAATGATCCCTAGGCATCTCTGCTGCTAATGGACTCAACCTTGGAGGTGGATCTTCGTCCTCGCTGTTGGCCCCAGGTCACGCTGATCTTCGCCTTGCTGGGATTCCTGTCGCCCGCGCAAAGAGGAAGTGGGGAGCCGCAGCGTCGCAGAGGTTCTGCTGTAGGGCGACATGTGTTCGCCGGGAAAGGAAGATGAGGTGCGAGGAGGTGTAGGGAGGTTCTTTGGCCATGGATTTGGATTATCACTCGAGAAGTTGGATGATGTAGCAGTGATCCGTAGCATCTCATTTTTTCCTTGAATGATACTCTTCGAAGTCACATTCCTTCAGCTTGGTGGATCTCACTCCCTCAGCTTGGCCGCCAGCGCAGCACGGCGCAGCACGGCGTGATCGAGGCCTTTTGCAGTCGATGATGCTCCTTTTTACGCTGATGGGAGTGCTCGGTGGCTATACTGCTGCGCGGCTTTGCAAGGCCGGCTCATGGATGAAGGATGCTTTGGTGTCAGACCATCCCAACTGATTGAGCTACGGCTCCAAACCGTTGGCAAAAAGCTGTGGATCCACGGTTCTCATTTTTTGACCACCTTCATCCACATTCCGTTAAGCCTAGTAGCAAGTGCATTGCTACTAGTAGCGATGGCCTCCAACCTAGTAGCTTCTTGTTACTAGTAGCTACTTGCTTCTAGTAGTACGGCTAGGAGCCCCTAGTAGCATCCTTGTTCCTAGTAGCGATGCCAGGAGCCCCTAGTAGCGAACATTGTTACTAATGGTAATGCACTTGTTACATCGTGTTACTAGTGGCTCGTGCGAAGCATCTGGTGCTTCGCACGGCTCGTGACATCTCGTGACCAGGTCTTCGATGGCGATGAAGGGCGGTGGAAGACCACGACCCTGCTGCAAGCCTTCCTGGTACCAGGCCGGTTCATCACTTTGGGATTTGTCTCAGGTCATGTGATCAAGTGTATCAGGTCGTAGGTCAAAAGGCCAAGATGCAAGGACTCACTCAGCCTCAGGAGCTGAAATCCGATCCAACCCGCGAACGGTCCGGCAACAGCTCGTTCGACGCAAAACGCTCGTTCAATAGCTGTTTTCCACATGCTGATCTGCTTTTCTGCCGCCACTGAAGAAAAAACAAGAAATTAAGGAAGGCTGCCTTACGGGTGGACTGTGTGACCGAATGCGAGGTCTCTTCTTCGGCATCTTCTTCCTCTTGAACTTGTGCATCTGGGGCGAAAAGGTGGCGAACGAGAGCGCTCGTCCGCGAGCGCTTGCACGATCGAAAGTGCGGGATCGAAATCCACATGGCATGGTGACATGGTGGGTGTTTTGGTACAAGTGAGGGATCAATGCCATGGCTAGACTGCGGTCCCATGAATGCCCTCTGAGAGGATCCACTGATTTCGCGGGAAGCAGTTGGAACTCTACCCCAAGTATCCGGACCCAAATCAGGTCAAGCCCTTCAGGTTGTGAAGCTGGACCCAAAATGGACCAAACATCTCCAATCCGCCCATCCCCACCGGTCCGCGACGGCGATGACCATCGCGCGCTGCGCCGGAGCGACCCTTTCGTCACCAGTCCTCCGGGGCGGTGGCCTTCACGACGCTCTTCGCGATCCTGGTGCTCTGGTGGCGGGCTTGACAGGGGTCGAAGCAGGTGAAAACAAAGCAAAACAAAGACCTGACGAAGGCAGGACCTTTGACTGTGACTTTGAAGATTAGGTTGATTTTGGAATGAACAGGACGGAATTCCTGTGATGAGATCTGCAACACATGATGTGCTCAATCCAAAAATGACTCGATGCCTCAAACGCCACAGCCAAACCTCGCCCGGCAAGGTTTGGCGTCTCTGTGCCGTTGGTCTTCTTCGGTGCGTATACAGGAGCCCCTTGCGTTGACACTGCAAGACCTTGGGAAACGGAGATGGGAGCGCTTGCAGTGGTGCTTGGTCCGAACTGAGACGTGCCGCATATACGGTACGATTTTTGCTCATACTGCGCATCTGAATCGAAACAACCTCATTCCAAAGCTCCGGCCCCTTCCCGGTGGAGGATTCCGAAAGGAGAGGATGGAGCTACCGGTGCGCACGAATCAGGCGGGACGCATGGATGGGAAGGTGGTCAGCACCAGTCATCGAGCTGCTCCGGTGTTCAAGCGTATTCTTTTTCGCCGGACAGCGATAGCTATGGGGTTCTTACATGTTCTTACCTCAAAAAAGAATGAGCTGGCTGTGTGCACTTTGGAGACGGTGTCGGTGCAGGTGCTGTGCTGGTGCCGGTGCTGAGTGCCGGCGCCGGTGCACGCCCTTTGATGTTTTTGCTGCATTACCGGTTACTTAATTTCTTGATACTTTTTTATGTTTCAACTGCTTCTGGTTTTTGAGTGGCTGCTATCTGGGGTCTATGCCGGTGTAGTTTCGTCTTCCTCCAGGAAGGGTTCGCATGAACCAAGTTCCAAGTCCTGACCATTGGCTTTTGCCCATGCTTTCCTGGACATTTTCCGTGAACAAAAAGGATGGACATGCCAACCCTTGACCGAACAACCATTGGATGTTCACCGTGCCTGCCCCGAAGCGCCAGATCCCTCGGGCGATCCCGGAGCAGAGCCCTGGCGGAGAGTGGACATGGCGCAGCGGGGGGGACCAATGGACATGGCGAGCAGTGGGTTGGTGCTCGGTGATGATGTCATGAAATGTGTCCTTTCGACACCGGTGATCGAACACACGCACACAGCTGGGTGGCGCTGCGAGAGAAAGCAACCAACCACACATGATGCCAAGAAGACTTTCTGATGACCCAAGAGACTTTGTGATCTTTTATATAATTCCACCGGGAGTCCATGGTCCCGGGTGAAACCCGAGACACAAGACTCGCTGGCCGATGGATTGCAGGCTCCCAAGTGCAGAAGACTGTAAGACCCACACCTGAATTTACACCTGAAAGCCGTTGACAACGCCCAAGTCATTTTCTTGAATGTCTTTCCAGGATCAAACCTTTCTTTTCAAGTTGAACCAGTTTGTTCTTATTGAGCCACTTATGACAATTGCGAAAGGATTTAGTTGAGAACCAAAGGTTCAGTTGAGACATATTCAAGGCGTATAGGTCGAAATAGAGGTGAAACCAGGGTTTCGATCAGGAATGCACGGAGGTTCGTTTTTCCCCACCTGCCAGGTGAGGGTTGTTAGATGATTGATTTTATCAGAGCTGTCCTCCTCCGCCTCCTGCTCCTCCTCCTGCTCCTCCTCCTCCTCCTCCTCCTCCGCGCCGGACCTCAACCACGAGTGCCAGATCCGAGTGGGCACCGCAGGGCCTCAACCACGAGTGCCAGATCGCAGTGGCATCACCGGGCATCCCAGTGAGCAACTATGCCAGATAGAATGCCAGAATATATGCCA
The DNA here is from genome assembly GCA_963970005.1 of Durusdinium trenchii. Classification (NCBI taxonomy): domain Eukaryota; class Dinophyceae; order Suessiales; family Symbiodiniaceae; genus Durusdinium; species Durusdinium trenchii. The sequence goes on from CAXAMN010024190.1 coordinate 4,471, forward strand.
GTTTCTGGGAGATGTTGACGCAACATAGCCGTCAGTCATCAGCAGAGTACACTGCCACGGTGGGGATCACTCGAATTAAAGAATATTTTTGAAGAGCGCTTGGAAAGGAAAACAGCAGGTTCAATTCCAAAAAGCAAGATCCGGTCAGACCAACCCCGTCAGTTTCCTGCATTTGCTTTGCGTTTTGCCAAGGCCATGCTACATGCAGCCGCTTGCCACTTCGTTGGTCGGTGGTGTGCTGCCCTTCGGCGCCGTGTGCCATGGCAGCTTTAGAGCCGTTTTCCATCGCTGTGGATCCCCTGAGGTTCCTTTTGCTTTAGAGCCAAGCCTCACACTTTGGCTCTAGGCCTTTCTCGGAGGCCAGCGAATCCCTAAAGCAGCGGTTTGCTCCAAGGTTCACGGAGCTCTTCTTCATCATGTCGTCCATTTGGCTCCACGAGCAGGAAACTCAGTACTTCCACCCCTCAAACAGGGCAAGTGAGGACCATCAATGCTCTCAGTGCTTGACGACAACCTACACATCCTCTCAGGTTTGAACACACTCTTGATGCATTTCTTCCTGAACTTCATGATCACTGTTTTCCGGCGATTCACTATCAATTTTTCCGTCCGAAGACTCGTTTTGGGAGTGGACGTGGACGCCTTCAGACGCCAAAGAAGGCGCAGCAGGCATGCGCATGTTGTTGCACATGCTGCAAGATGGGTCTGAGGTTTCATTTTTTGTCTTCGCTTGTGAATCTCGTCAGTCATCGGGAGATGGGTCTCAGGTTCTATTACTTGTTCGGCTTCCTGTCGTTGGTCCTGCTGATCGTGTTGATCACCTGTGCGGAGATCTCCATTGCGCTGACCTACTTCCAGCTCACCAGCGAGGCACGCGGAGTGCACGGAGTGTGTGAAGCAGGCCGGGTTGATCCAGGCTGAGATAGGAAAGCCACTCTTTTAAACTGGGTGGGGAAGCGGTCCAACTACGATCAACAAAGAACACTTCCATGGATGTTTTGGGAATGGGATTGGTTTGAAATTTTCTCATCTGACATCAGTTTCTTTTTCGGACTACTGCAATCACTTCCTCTCCAACAAAACGAGGAAACGCCGCCCAAAATGTTCAGACAGCGTGTTTTTTCTGCGGAAGACAGGTGACCTTCGATGTTTTTTCTTGCGAAAAGGACTACCGCTGGTGGTGGATCTCCTTCTCCGCAAGCGGAAGCTCGGGGATCTACGTCTTCTTGTATTCGATCATGTGCGCGGGGGCTGGGGCGGGGTCAGCAGAGCTTAGAAAGGTGCTCCAAAAGCTTGGACAGGTGCCCAGAATTTCCGGTGGATAAGGGGGTGGGCTTGTTGGTGTTTCATGGAGGTTGTTGGTGTTTCAAGCACGATGCAGATCCGAGAAATTGTGCTTCTGGGTCCTGTGGGTCGTTCTCTTGGAGACACGCCTGAACCCCTTGGAGGGGTTGTTTTTTGTTCTCCCATCATTTTGTCGGAGGGAGCCAACAAACGGTCCCAGTGACGGTTCTCAGACCACTTCTAAACAACGACAGGACCCAACAGTGCAGTCGAAGCATTCAAAACATGACGAGATTCTGCTTCAGCTCAGATTAGCTCAGATCATTTGGGCCGACTTGTTCGCCTTCTTTGGCCGAACTGGTGATGGAAGATCTTTTATTGAAACTTCAAGACTCGAGCCCTGCCACTGTGGCAGAAACATTGGCGTTGCTGTTGCCAGAGGACATGCAACGTCTAAAAGATGCTTTGAATTTGCTTGAGACTCCTGCTTCGCCAACCAAGACTGAGTCTAGTTCGTGTGTCAGCTACCACGTGATGATGGTAGTAGATGGCAGTGACTTTGAGTTGACTCTCAACAGAGAAGCAAGCACCTTTGACGCCTGTGTTGCCATTGCTGCCAGAAAGAACCTGAGAGCCTCACAGGTGAAACTACTTGCTGCGGGCCAAAGCCAGCCCGTGAGAATGAGCAAGATGATGCAGTTCCACAGTGAAATGGGAGAATGCACTGAAGTGCTTGCGATCATCACAGTGGGTTATGACTTTGGACAGCCCAAAGGGCCACTGGCCACGTCCTGTTCAGATATCACCTTCGAGCACTTTCCTGTGTCTGCTTACCTCAGCGATGGCACTCACAGCTCTGATACATTGGAGTCATGTGATGGGCAAGAGGTATCTTGGCCGCTTTCCTGCGAAACCTCCAAGCCCGCTCTCAGCGTGCTTTTCTCGGATCATCCAGTGTGTGGAAAGATTCTGATGAGATTCTTAGTGCATCAGAGAACCTATGCCTTGGGGCTCGGAGTGGCTTTAGTAGACATGGACCTGGAGACAGATCCAGAATATTCCGAGCACTTCTTTGGGCTGTACCACGGAGGCTACAGCGACAATGTGTGCATGCAGGCGAGGAGAACCTTTACAGGTCAGGATGGCACTAAGCATACATGGACTGGGGGTGCAAGACTGGCCATTCTATTTGACTTTGAGGAGCGGAGCATGCAGTGCTACGAGGGTGTGCAACGTTTTGGGCACAAGCATAGTTGGCTGCCGACAGAAGATTTGTATCCGGTGGTCTCTTTTTGTCGTCCAGGTGACCGTGCTTGCATCTCCGTCAGTTTCTGCTGAAGGGTGAAGTGCGAAGCTGAGTCAAAAGAGCTGCATGGCTGAGGGAAGGTGGTTGGATCCTGCAGAGATATAGAGAGAGAGAGGAAGTCCAGACTCCCTTGAAGTCCCATCAACGTGAGAGGAAGTCCAGACTTGTTTGTGACCGACCTGTGGAAGACTGGATGGGCAAAAAGGCCTCCATAGCGAAGCCCCATCAATGTGAAGTGCTCATGTAAGAAGTCCACCACCTGAGATTGTCTCACCCTTGTCAGTGTTTTGCCTATGGGTTGTGACTTATCCTTCAAATCACTCCACCCAGGGACGTGCACCTTGTAATCCTCGACCAATTCACAGATGCGACATTCGCACCCCGGTGAGAGGATTTTGGAACTGCCCCTGTCTCTGAGGCGTTTTCACCACGCAGCTTTTTCACATTTTGAGACCTCAAGAAGTCCAATTAAAGCCCAAGTCAAACAAGACAGGAATCCGGTCGAGTCTTTCCATAGGAGATCGAGATCATTTTTGGAGATCTCAATTTTTGGAGATCTCCAAATTGGTCGCTGCATCAGTACCTTTTGCCAGGTACTTTAACTCGCGGCTCCAAATTCGCCATTGGGTGTCCATCCTGATGTACTTTGGGTCCATAGCTCAGACCTGGCTCGGAGTCAGCAGCGCCAGTCTTCGGTTCTCGGAGCAATGGTCTTCCTCACGGAAGAAGACTTTTCCGTTGCCTCCACCCTAATAGCGATGGCCTCCACCCTTGCTACAGTTGATTGGCAATGTTCTAACTTCGGCATGCGACCTCTTCTTGGTGAGTCCTCAGTCTTGGTTCTGATTGACCCTCAGTCACTAACTCAGTCCAAAGCACCCGACTCGCATGAACCGACTCGAGGGTTTGTGGCTCAAAAGAGATGCCCCCACAGACAGTATACTAGGGCCTTGCTCCAGTCAATGTGATTACATCATTTCTCAGGCAACCTTGCGATTTGGTGCATCTTTCCAAAATCCAAAGATGAACTAAGTTGGGTACCAATCGGGTCACCAATGACCCGTTTAGCTGCAGGAATCCGTGAAAACCGCATCCAACAGTGCACTGAAACCGCCTGGGCTGTCTATTGGCCCACCCGATATGACGCAAGCGTCTGGAAAATACCCTTTTGTTTTTTCACCACCCGGCTGGTGAAGTTATACACATGGAGTTCAACTAAGTACAAGCTCGCTTCCGAACCCCAGGAGCGAGTGAGCTTTTCACGTCGGCCACTCGAGGTATATGTTCATCATGTCCTGCATCTTTGGGCTCATCAGCGGAGCAGTGGGTGGGGTGCCCCAAAGAACGCAGTTTTGTGGATGGCTGGGCCTCAAACACTGCAAACCAGTGCAAACGGAGCCAAACACTTCGGCACTCTTCTGCTAAGAGGTGTGGTTTTCATTTTCGGGTCCTTGGGGTGCTCAGTCCTTGGATCGCTGGAGGCTTCTACAGCACCTTCATGTTCGTGCGGGGCATCTATGGCTCAATTAAAATTGATTGAGACGGGCCCTCGCTGCTTTTCCACGTCCGGTGCCGTGGCGTTTCGGCTGGAACGAGAGCTGGGAGAAAACCCCCAGGACAGAGTGCTCAGTGCAGACCACTGGCAAGAGGCAGTTGGGAGGTCTAGGGGCTGCAAAGTTCGGCCCCACAGAACAGAGGTTTGGGAGATTGTCGGAGAAATCAGTGGCCTGGATGTTGCCGGGGCTTGGGATGTGGGGTGTGACGGTGAGTCTTTTTGGAGGACATGATGTCCAAATGTATTTGAATAATTGGGAGGCACCCTTCAGAATGGTCTAATAAAGTTTGTTATTAGGTTGTAGGTTGGAGGCCATCGCTATTAGGAAGAAAAGGACAAATTATCCATGGCGCCTCCAGAGTAGGAAGGTTTCAAATTCGTTTCAACCAACCCACCGACTCCACCCGCACCCACATGGTGCCACATGGTGTGACGAAGTCGTCGCGGTTCCCTTGCCTCACTGCAATGAGCAGAATACAGTTCGTTGCATCATGACCCAAGCAGGCAAAAGGATGATTCGCTGGAAGACATGCAGGTTTCGGAGTCATTTGTGCAAAGCGCTTGGACAATCTCTGATCAGCTTCAGTTCCGCATATCACAAGCCTGTCATTGAGTCATATTCCTCGGAAAAGGCAACACATGGACAATCACTTCTAGGAACTCTGGAAAACTCCACAGCAACTGCGGCCTGGCACGCGGGGAGCGCGGACACCGCGTCACTGCCGGCCTGGCACGCCTCACTGCCGGCGCTCCCCCACTTTTGAGGCAAGGAGTCGACTGCGGGCGACTGGCGGTCTGGTGGTTCTTCGCCTGGCTGGGTCGGGATGGAGACCCAAGGTGGATTGATTTGAGAAAGATGTATACAAATTACGGGGATACATCGTATTTGCGGAGTCTGTCACAACTTAGAGTCAGCAACTGAATTTGATCATGGATTTGTTGTGTCATCAGTGTCATCAGCCACCGAGAGTTTACCCGTGGTAACCAAGGGTTGGCCATGAATGTTCGTCCACCACTGCTCTTGTAGGGCCGGCGACGGTTGCGACGTTCGGTTTCGCGGACGGATTCATTCCCACTTGGATGTCACGTTTCCTGCGGAAACTGAAGCCCACTTTTTTCGACTTTTCCCACGCCTGGCAAGGCTAAGCAGTAGAGTTCAGGGACGGTGTTTGGATTTTCCGACGGTGGTCGCATGTTTGTTTGTTGTACTTGTGTTGCATGATTGCACGATTCATTACTCAATGACCGATGTTTGTTTTATCCACCAAGTTGATTGAAGAGGTTCCTGATGCGAAAATCAACTCTCAAGGAGTGAGTTGATGATACAATTATAAACTTATGCACATTGAGAGTGAACTGATTTGAGGCTTTTCTAACTTGGCTCACTCTAGAGGACCATCGGACGCGTCGTCGCGCTCGCTATGCCGTAGCTGCTATGCCGTTCTCGCTGCAGACGTGGTCCACCGTGGCGTCTGCCACTCATGGCCCAAGCGAGGATCTGGAGCTGCCGTTGCGAGGCGAAGGGGTGGAGGCTGTCTTTGTAGGCCTAGAGGAGGACGTGAAGGAAGCTGCAAATGCACAAATTCAGACATTCAGTAATACCAAGGCCAAGTGGGTGCTGCTGTTCTACACGCTGGCACGGATTCTACTGAATGTGATGCTGATTCTAGGCAATGCTCCAGATCCTGCAAGGGCTTGCGATGGGTCCATGTCAGAATCTCTTTTGGTTATCACCAATCAGTTGACTGCACTTTGGTTTAGAAGAGGCATCGATTGCTCAAAGGGCCCCGAAGGGGGCTTCCGCGCAGTAGTGTCGATCTCCATTTTGGAGAGCACTTTGAGGCCACTGATCACGGCCACTGGAGTCTACTGCTTCTTCACTGCTCGCTTTCGCCCTGAATCGCCGCTCCACCTCAGGAGCCGCTATGCTCTTGTATTGATGTTGGCCGATTTCTTCACCGATCCGAGTATCATGTGGCCGATTTGCACCAGGGCTGATGACGATGACCTACAGGTCTTTATCATTTTGGGCTTCGGTATGGCTCCCATGCTTCGTCATGGGCTGCTGCTGGCGATTAACAACAGCAAACTCCGCTCAGTAGGTTGGCATCACTCTGCCTGCATTTGTGATGTACTTATGGTCATCGAGTTGACGTTGTTGCTCTGCTGCTTTATGGTGCATTGGTGGAGTGCAGTCTACCATCAGTCCTTGGATACGAGTTGGCTTCAAGGTTTGGCCAGTGGTGCCACCATGCTCACGTTCTTTGGCTGCACGATTTGTGTAGCAATCACGCAAATGATTATTTTGTGTTGTGCAGGGTGCAAGCTTCGACGGCAAGGTCCCTCAGGGTCCGTGTTGAGATTGGCGGCACGGTATGCAACGATCAGCGCCATCCAAGTGATGCTCGACCCCGTGATGGTGCCATTGTTGTTCATGGCACTTGGTGAAGGTTTCGGCAATTTTGTGGACCAAACCTTGCTTGTCCTACTCATCGTGTGGCTGAGTGGGGTGCTTGGCCCCTTCCGCCGCTCTAGTGAGTGTTTCCAGACGCTCCAGTGAGCATTCCGCTGGCCTGACATGGCCTGACACTAGCTTCAGGGCATTCCGGGCGTGGCCGAAAAGGGTCTCCGATCGATCCATCGAGCTTCGTCCACTTGGACCCTGAAAGCGGACAGAAAAGGAGGTCTGGAAGGTCACAGTGCTTGCGACAGTCTTTCCTCACATACCGTAAGGGTCGTCCGAGGACGATCCTCCGTAGATCGTCGCGTGACTTACTTCGTTGCTTCTTCCAGCCTGTCAATGGGAGTCTTCTTACTACACTTCGACTCACTGACAGGGAGGTGGAAAATCTGCTGTTTGAACAGGACAGTAAGTAGTCTTCCAAGGGGTCATTTTCTACTTCCATGGGGTCGTGAGTCAGAGTGTACCAAATGTGATCACACAGTATCCGAATCCGATCTATTTTCGGCAAGTTTCAAATCCCAGGCACTTCACGGGACCGGCGTTCAAAAACCGATCAGTTGGGGTGGTTGACCCGGGTTCAACGTAGGTAAATGGGTACATATTCCAGTCCCATGGAGTGTTTGGGCATGTTACATCCCTGCTTTTCAATGGACATGGACTCCGACGTTGTGGGGAGTTTCTTGACCAGCCAAAGCTGCAAAGCCGGTAAGTTTCAGCAGATAGATAGACTCAGATAGACATGATGGTTACTTGGATACTTGGGTACTTGGTTGAATCAAGTCATCAAACCGGCAATCATGCATCTCTCTTTGGATACTTGGATGCGATAGACATTTGCTCAACCAACCAAATGGGCGGGCGTTGCCCGTGTCACGCGTTGGAAGCAACTCCGGGCTGTTTGACGCCAACTCGTGCTGCGACCCAAACAGGCCGAGGACAGAAGCAGACTGGTGACTGGCACTGGTGACTGGTACAGTTGGGATGTTGGGGGGCTGCAAAGTTTCGGCCCCTCAAAACGGAGGCTTGGGCAAAAAGTGGTTCGGGGGTGTGATGAAAGACGGGCCTTTCTGGAGGACATGATGTCCGTATGTATTTCGAGGTCGTCTTCAGTGATCAATCATGATCAAGCAATGTATATAGAGGACTGTAGGTATATTTGTATGATTTTGTATGTATTTTTCCACGTGGTGATCGTTTTGTTCCTGTAGATAGGTGCCAGCGAGAATGAATAGAGTGATGGACGTGGAGACTCAAAAACACAGGACGTATTCTTAGTATTCTTAGTACAGGATAGAGAACCCTTCCAATGACATGACAAGCCCGCTTGCAAAACAGAAGTAACTGGTCAAGGCTTAGGCATCCCGCCCAAAATCCATCGAGATTCACAGATCTTGACACAAGAGCCTCTAGCAGCTAGCACACAAGTGCCTCTACCGATGGGCCCAGCGGTTCCCGCAACAAATGAAAGCTTAGCATTTATCATTCATGGGTGCGTTGGGGCGACTCCACCCCCTGCGTTGGGGCAAGCCAGAAGCCTTCCAAATCCATGTCAATTGACCGTGACGCAGTAAGAGTTTGAGCAAACCGTACAACACCCACAGGATCGGCTGCCAAGAAAATAGTGATCAAGGAGTCCAAACACCTGCCGTTAGCCAAGCACTCGCAAAATGACCCAAGCCATCAAAAGGAACCTTCGTTCGAAGACATTCACGTTTGACACCCATTCGTCCAAGCATGCCACGCATGTTCAAAGACCATGGAACGCCTGAACAAAAGCCCTAAACCCTGCAAGACTTTCATGTCTCCTGCCTGAATTTCTTTGATAAAACTGGAAGAACAGATCCAGAAACCCTGAAGATTCAACAGGAACTGGTGCAGCAGGACGCGTCCTGGCAGGGCCCGACCTGCGCCCTGCGGCGCGAGCTGCAGCGCCATGCGGCAGCGGCCGACGGCCAAGCGGCGGAGCGATTCGCCTGCGGAGGTGAAGGAGGGGAGCTGGAGCACTGAGGCCATCACTAGGGGGAGTTGGAGGCCATCGCTAGTAGGAACAAAGGGCATCGCTAGGTTGGGAGCAAGGACCGCTAGGACCGCTTGGAGGGGTTGGAGGCCATCGCTAGGTTCTGGGCCAAAAGGTGGTGTGGACCGGGTGCTCGCAGGTGCGGACTTGGTGCCCGAGGTCGACGCGGTGACGTGCTTGTTGATCCAGTTTTGTAGGCATAAAATCCTCCGCACGAACTCCAGTTTGTGAACGACAGACTCCGAACTTGAACAAGCAATGGGTCAGATATGGCTAATCCAGCAAATGGAAAACATGATGAAACATCACCTGTGGGTTCCAGGATCTTAATTTCTCGAGCCACATCCATGAGATAAGTTCTCAACATTGCTCTCAGACCTTCGTGGCTCTTTCCCGCGTAGGAGCCGCCAGCAACGCCAGCAACGCCCGCTGTCTGTGCCCTGGAACCGGCGTCGCTGCTGCGGAACCGCGCAGCGAAGGACTTGAAGTCGAGTGAGGAGTACGTAGAGCGGAAACCATCGAACATGATCAGGAGATTCCCAAAAGTCTGGTGATTCAAACAGGTTGGAGGCCATCGCTAGTAACTAGTAGGTTGGAAGGTCCACGCACGTGTCCTGGTAGCGAACTCCAACTCCATCCCTTCGTCTGGAACTTCTGTCTGGGAACGCACAGAAGTCGATTGCAGTGCTACGGGAAAGACCAGACCTGATCCATTGATCCATCAACTGTGTAGGAACTGGTCATGTGGTGTACTTTCTTCTCTAGGCGAACTATCCTGCTGACAGGTATGAGGTCTGGACCACTAGCTATGACCCGAAGAACCCAACGTACGTACAGATTTTCAGAATTGCTTGGCGGTCCCTAGAGTTTGAGTTCGTGTGCTTTTGCTGCAAACCCTCTGTCAGGGTGCATTCGCTGGGATTTGGGATGTTGTTTGGGTAGCTACTCCACCAGGGAATCCGCTTGGAATCCGCCCCAGGTTCAGGGTGCAATCACCCCCCC
>CAXAMN010024191.1:0-14096 GCA_963970005.1 Durusdinium trenchii
AGGCAAAGGAGATGAGAGAAGCAAAGGAGAAGGAGGCAGAGGAGATGAGAGCCGCAGAAGAGCAGAAGGCAAAGGAGATGAAAGCGGCAGAGAAGAGGCTAGAGGAGATGAAAGCGAAAAAGCTAGAGGAGATGAAAGCAGCAGAGAAGAAGGCACAGGAGATGAGAGAAGCAAAGGAGAAGGAGGCAGAGGAGATGAAAGCAGGAGAAGCGAAGGAGGCAGAGGAGATGAGAGCTGCAGAAAAGATGAAAGCAGAGGAGGAGAAGAAAGCAAAGGAGATGAGAGCTGCAAAAGAGAAGAAGGTAAAAGAGAAGAAGGGAGAGGAGATGCAAGTCGAAGAAAAGAAGAAGGCAGAGGAGATGAAAGCGCCAGAACAGAAGGCGCACGAGAAAGAGGCAGAGGGGCAAAAAAGCGACGATCAGGCTGGGGCCACTTTCACGAAGAGAATGTCATCGCTTGGATTGCTCCAACTAGTCCTTGATGACATGCCATGTGTTGTAAAAACACCTCGACATGCTGCCCCAGCATATGTGGAGAAACTGGCCCCTGTGTTGCGGCAAACCATTCTGGAAGACTTCTTTTCTTGGCAGGAGGCTGGCAGCAAGCTGAATCTTTCGGAGAAGCAGGCCCGAGACATCAATGAGGTCATGGCCCTGGCAATTCAACTGAGGGAGGCATCGCTGAAGCTCGGGGCTGATTCAAGCCCGGCGTTGAAGAAGTATGTCATGGGTCGCATTCGAGACGTGTGCGCGACAAGTTCGCAAGACATGACAAAGAAGGATCCGCGCGAGGAGATTGAAGTTGACAGTGATCCAGAGAAGCCTCGTGCTCAGGGGGGACCATACAAGGCCTGAAACCTGGACTCGTGACTCCGCGCTTCGATCGACGCATGGGTTCATTCCTAATCATACAAACTTTCCAGTTGGTTTGGGGCTCCGTTTTGGGGGCGAAGGGATTGATTGTCAATTTCATTGCCCCCCCACATAGGACCGTATGTATAGATCCCTTCGCCCCCAAAACAGAGCCCCATGCAAAATTGACATTTATCACCTGATCATATCCTAGCACCTTATTTGGCCGGCAGGACACCAAGCCCTTGCTTGAAGAGCTGCCGGACTTGATCGAGGGCTTCGCTGACAAAGATGAGTTTGAAAGGATTTTGGAGGCGGGTGGTGGGCGGGCATGTGGTCTATATCCATTCCAGGAGTTGAGAGGAGACAAAACTTAGGTTGATATCGATCGATCTGTTGCGATGCAACAATTTTCTGGGCTCTCTCTGCCTCCCTCCTCTATTCGGCCTGCTGGAATTCCATAAATATAATATAATACAATACATATTTGACTATTTAAACTTTCAAGCGTCCTGGATTACTTCTGTTAACTTCTTCCACATCTTGCAATGAATGGTCAAGGAGGGCGTTAGGAAACCGCTTCAGACTTCTTTCTTGGCTCCAGGACCAAAAGCTTTTGAGGGCAAAGAGAAAGCGAGAGAAGAAAGAAGCAGAGGAAGCAGCAAAAGTCAAAGGACGAGGAAAGGGAGGAAAGGGGCGCAAAAAGAAGCGCGCAGAAGATGACGCCGATTCTTTGCTGGAGGCGCTGGACGAGGAAGACAAAGACATGAAGAAGGAAAGGGAGGGAGAGAAAAGTGAGCATGATGGTGAACCTGAAAGAAAGGCGCCCCGAAAGAACAAAGGACGTGGACGTGGAAGGGGCAGAGGTCGAGGGGCCGCCTGCGAAGAGCAGACCAGGAAGACTGATCAGACTGGTGCAACACAGGAAAGTGCGGCAAAGATTCCAGAGACCAGTGAAGGCAAAGGCAAGAAAAAGCGTCGAGCAAACCGGCAGGAGGAGGCAGGGCCTCATTGTAGTACTTGCCGGACAATGTAATATATATTGTGAGCTAGAGTTGTGATGTTTAAAATTACGATTCCAACTATTCTGGCACCAGGACAGTCTGGACAGCGACGAAGAGAAGCCAAAAAGAGCAAGGAAGGCAACGCCAGCGCACCGCAATCCGGAGCGGGTTGCCTCAACGCTGAAATCACCACGTCGAGACTATATATACTATATCGATATCAACTTTTTCATGTAGTTGGGGTTCTCACTTGGGGGCATCAATTGGCCCAGCCCTTCCTTGACTTGACTGGTTCCAGGAGACCCGGCTCGCAACTGTCCAGCTCCTCAGGGACCTGGCAGTGGCTGGAAAGCAGTATGAGCTGCCGGACGAACAGAAGCTGGCGCATGGAGTGTGGTGGTCCTAGCTGCCCCTTTTGGGGGGCCACTTAGAGAGAGAGATACTCGTGCTAGGTCATGGACTCAACCGCCGCCCCCTGGATTGGAGTATGGCCTTGGTATCTCTACAGTGTGGTTGCCTGAGTGCCCCTCACCGACACATGTCATGATCATTATGGCTGTAAACATTTTTGAGTAGATGCACTGTACTAGGATCACGGGGAGCTTCTATGTCACTCATGTGGAGAAGACACACTTGGCTGAGTGTAACAAGAAGCTCAACAAGACCTTTCAGGCAGTTGGCCTTCCAATCGGGATGTATGCTGCACCATCAGTGTTGCAGGCAAACTGCAGGGACTACATTACCATTTCTTGGGGACCTCATGGCGGAATTTTGCGAGCGTGTGGGCCCAAAAAGAACGCATGTCGATTTGCAAGCTTGCATAGTGGCTAACTTTGGCTAAGCATGTGCTAGCTTATATTGTTTTAAAGGAAGTTTCCTTCCAATCTCCATGAGTGCAGTGGGTTTCTTTAAAGAAGCAAATATTTGAACAAGTCACCCAATATCCGCCCAAACAAAAAAACAACCTTTTCCGCTGGATTGGCAAGCACCTCCGTTCCGCATGGCCCAGGTGGGATCTCGCACGGGTCCTGGCCCAATGGACGACGCTCGACGATTTGAAGGATTAGCCCAGGGTCGTGCTTCATTTTGAGAGGGGTGCAGCATGGCAGGACCATTACGTACTTTAATCGTACTTTACTTTAATCGATCGATCAATGCATGATCCAAACCTGAGATCCCTATATTGCATTTCCTATTTTCCAAAGTCAGGCCCAGTGTCATGCATCCCCAAGGGGTTCAGGCATGGCAATTGAACCATGCATTTCTTGAATGGAGCCTGGCCACCGGCCCGGCTGTGTGATCTTTCAACTGACGTGTAAAATGTAAAATTACATGCGCGCAAATGCTGTAATTCTTCAAGGGAGATTGAAACGCAAAAACCATGATGTGATATCAACATGTCGACACGTTCTTGCAATTCCACCCTGGCATCTGGCCGCCTGGATCAAGAAAGGCCCAGTGGAGGAGCGATCTTGCAAGCTGAGCAGGATGCCTGACTGGAGGCGCAGCCCGTTGGCCATGACGGCCTGCATGGCCGCCATGGCATTGGCCATGGGTTTGCCCCCATGTGTGCCAGACCCTCATATATGTTTTTGAACCTCAAGGGATTTGGGATCGATCGAACATCCTGATCCAAGTTGAATTTAGGCTGGACCTGTGCGATTACATCGCTGAGACAAGTGCTGGAACATACACCGGCAGAGCCCAGCCCTAAACTGCATTTTGTCTGGAACGGTCAATGGGCTTTCCCCTCTCCCAGGATCTCGTGGCCTTTGATGTCTTTTCTGGTGAAGGTTCTGTTCACAAAGGTTTCAGCTGGGATCCCAGGAAGAGGCCATGCAAAAGGCAATAGCTTGCAGAAAACAATTTTCAAAATCTGGTGCGATTAGGTGCTCAAGGCCACCCAACGCTTGGGCCTTGGGCGTCGTGTTGCAGTTTCAGCACGAACGAACAAGCTCTGAAAGTGCATGTTTGGTGTCGCCCGTCTATTATCACCTAAAGGCCATCGCTACTAATACGAGGGCGCTACCAAATTTGTTTTAAAGGTCTCTTGGCCTTTCGTTGTTTCTAGCCCGATCATGGTAGATAGAGTTCAATCGGTCTTCCTTGTGGAGGCAATATTTTGATCTCGCGTCGCGGGGTGAGAGGAATGACATCACGACCATGTGTGGGGCCAAGTGCATGTACACTGGAACTATCATATCTCTTTAGTGTGGTGGGGTTGGTGTGGGCCGCTCACCCAGGACAGGATTCACTCAAGCTTTGCTTGGGACCTTGCGCATCAAAGCGGACGGATTGTTGCATTTGGGCCCTCCTTGCGGGTCCTTCGTGTGGTTGAACTTGGCTACATCGAAAAGATCCCGAAAACGCCCCTACGGAGACGAGTCAAAACCGTACGTCAACACTGCTTCACTGACACTTTGCTTCATGAGCTAACTTTTTATACACCCAGTGCTGGACCATCCAGAAGCCAATTAACCAGCCATGCACCCATTCAGGATCTGCGCAAGGGCTATGATGTTGGTCATCATCGCTACTGTTCGTGGAGTTTTCTCAGCCTTAGAACAGCCTAGCTCTTCAACGATGAAACATTTCCCAGCGGTGGTGCAGACTGGGCAGCGGATTTCGGAGCTGGTTTGGCGTTGGAGGGAACAATTCTTGTCAGTGACCCAGTTGAAAGAAGGTTGAGCAATGAACAATCATTCTTTCCCTCCACCCTTCCTTGATTCGTGCTGAGTTATATGGGCAGCTTTGGTGCAAAAACGGCCAAACCAAGCCGACTTTGGGGGACTGCGTCCGGGCCTTTGAGGATTTGATCTCCACACCCTGTATATACCTGTCCTAATTTTTGTTGTTGTGCGCTGCACTGTTGAAACCGAAAGAACAACATGTGTCTTCCAAGGCCCTGGTTCATGTTTCTCCACCGGAAACTCACACAGACTCAAAGAGCGAGATTTGCCGCAAACAGTAAAGCATTGCAAGTGGCGATCAAAAAGATCAAGAAAGATGGCTCTACTTCTGTGTCGGAACCTGAGCTTGAGCTTGCTACTTTCCAGTCCAGCGTGTCAAAAGTCCGATAACTATGAATCTGAAAGGCACGCTGCCAATCTTCGTTCTCCATATCCTATATATACTATCCTTTCCTGATCCTCCTCCTATCCTATCCTCATCCTGACTCATCCAGATTGCGAAACGCCTCAGTGCATGTAGGCATGTTGGTCTGCAGGGTCTTGATGGCGTTGGCGTTTTAGCGGTCCATGATCCATGCAAAGATTCCGTCACTAGTAAAACTAGCTAGTGTTGTAGTGGCCCCGATTTGGGCGATCTGGGATCAAATACATGTGTGTGTGGGGTTTGTGCCTTGAACCCTGACCCAGCAGCTGCGCCGGCCTCTGAGGTGTGGAGGCCCCGGACTTCACAGAACGCAAGTTTATCCTGTCCGTTATGGCCAAAGACTTGCAGAATGGCATACAGCTTTGATGGACAGACTGACTGCATGCGTGCATTGATACGATCAATATAATATCGAGATGTTTGATATAAGAATTAGAATTATAGCAGTTGAGCTGACTCACGGGACCGCTACTGTGTGCACTGGGGGTGAGGAGTCGAAAGATGCATTGAAGCTCCAAGCGGCAGTTAAACTAGCTTGGAGCAAGATGAAACAGTCTGGCGGAAAGGTTTAGGCCTTAGAAGTCTCATAACAGCTATTCGGCATGTACCAACCTCCGTGGGCCCAGGTGATCAAGCGGCAGGATCTCAAAGCCTGGAGAAAGGCTGGGCTGAAAGCCATCAGCAAGTTTCTGAGCAAAGCCAAAAAGGGTCAATAGTGGTCCTGTATATCGGCAAGGCCTTTAGCTGGTATGGGTTATTTTCAACCAATGTTTTGAACCTTTCTCAACATCGCTTGGTACCGAATCAGTCTTGCACCAACCCCCTTCCATAGAATCAAAAGTCACTTTACTCATCTATGCTTCCACCTCCCGTTCCAGCCTCTTTTTGAACTCTGTGAGCTCCGTTGGTCTGCCAACGATCGGGCGTGCAATTAGCGGGATCACTGACATGCATAGGCCAGAACTGCCATTGATTGTAGCTGACTCCTTCATGAGTTTCTGTAGAAAATAGACTAGTATCGTTCATATTTGGTGGGGAAACCACTCCAAAAAAGGTTGAAGGCTATCAACTGACCGGGTATGGTGGTGACAGTTTAGGGTCATTGAGGCTGTTCTCACCACAGTGGCCTGAGCAGGAAGTGATCTATTCTTGCATGTGATGGCTTGAAATCCACGCAACTTCAACTTGAATGTGCACCCGGCTGGCCCAACCGGCCATGAACATCTTCGACTTACGCTCCTTTTTTGGTTCAACTTGGTGTAAATCGGTGTGTTCTGTTTGACATATTTTTATGGAATGGTGACAAACCTGGTCGCGTGAAAGATCGTGAAGTATGCGTGAACGGCCGTGTTTTCGCGTGAAAGGCCAAGTTTTCGCGTGAAAGTTCGTGAACTAGCATCCCCAAAAATATTGGCAAACCCGTGCTTTGGTTTGTCTTGAATGGGGACAGCTGATCTCACTGGTATCAGAGGCTTTAGTCTGTGGAAAATGTCCTAACTTTGAGTGAGGCCTGCTTGTTTACAACATGATTTCCTCATATTTGGTGCGCATCAAAGACTCGTATTGTCGAATATCTGTTCTCTAGCTCACTAGGTTGCAAGCTCATAGCGCGCCCCGGCTGGGATGGAGACCCCCCTTGATGATGTCATAGCAAAGGCCAAGGCCCGTAGAGATAAGGCCAAAGAGACCCTTCTGAGAGCAAAAACGCTCAAACTCGGAGAGTCCGACCCTGCCTCTGACAGAGATGACTACTCTTCCACAGCGGCTCCTGAAACGCCAACGTCAGCTGAACGAGGCGCGCATATGCACTTGTGGGCTAGAGTTAGGGTCTCTGAGCGTATCTAGCAGCCACATTTCGTCAATCAGTGACAACAGTGGTGGTTTTGGGTTCCTGCTCAACCTTCTTCTAGTACCTCATCAGGCAATGGTGCTTCATCATCGACATCATCAAAAGGGAAGACAAAAGTGGTGAAAGTCATTGTAAAGAAAAAGCAGCGTAAGGAAGATGCACCAAAGAATCATGAGACACATGAGGCTGAGGTTGCGAAGAGTGGCCGTGCACAATGCTCAGATTGGGACCGTGACTACTACACTGGTGGTGTGTCTCAGTGGCGAGAGTATGCTGATGAAGAGATGTGGGACACTTGGGATTGGCCCCCAGCCGGCTGGAGGCCAGAGCCACACCACCGGAGCTACCATGACCAGAACAGCAAGTACTACAAGTACAACAATTTCGACTGGGATAGCTATCATCTTCAGACCTCGGCCAACCTTCGCAAGTCTCCATCGATGGCACCTACAGAACTCTATGAAGCTGTCACCGCTTCCCCTGCTGTACTACATGAAAGCCCACCGTGCACTATCAGGTCAACTTCGTCAGGGGACTTGTCACAGTGCACTAGTGATGAGGAGGTGGCAAAGGTCCAAGAGCAGCTGAAGCGTCTCAACACCGGGGATGTGGAGTACATCAAACCGAAATGCCTAACTGATCAGCTTGATGCTGCAAAAGCTCATGAAGCTAAGGCACAAGCAATGTTGGCAAATGCTCAGGCAATGTTGGCAGATGCTCAGGCACTAGCACGTCAGGCGGCAAAGGACACAGAAGAGATGAATGAAGCAGAACAGGAGAAAAAGGCAGAGGAGATGGACACAAAGAATGAGAAGAATTCAGAGGAGATGAAAGCAGCAGAGAAGGAGGCAGAAGAGAAGAATGCAGAGATGAAAGCAAAGGAGATGACAGCAGCCGAGAAGAAGGTACAGGAGGCGAGAGAAGCAAAGGAGAAGGAGGCAGAGGAGATGAAAGCAGCAAAGGAGAAGGAGGCAGAGGAGATGAGAGAAGCAGAAAAGAAGGCAAAGGAGATGAGAGAAGCAAAGGAGAAGGAGGCAGAGGTGAGGAGAGCCGCAGAAGAGAAGAATGCAGAGGAGATGAAAGCAGCAAAGGAGAAGGAGGCAGAGGAGATGAGAGAAGCAGAAAAGAAGGCAAAAGAGATGAGAGAAGCAAAGGAGAAGGAGGCAGAGGAGATGAGAGAAGCAGAAAAGAAGGTAAAAGAGATGAGAGAAGCAAAGGAGAAGGAGGCAGAGGAGATGAGAGAAGCAGAAAAGAAGGCAAAGGAGATGAGAGAAGCAAAGGAGAAGGAGGCACAAGAGATGAGAGAAGCAAAGGAGGAGGAGGCAAAGGAGAGGAGAGCCGCAGAAGAGAAGAAGGCAGAGGACATGAACGCGGCAAAGAATCAGGCAAGGGATGAGCTGAAAGTGGGAAAGGATGATGACAACAAACGAAAGCAGCCAGATGACAACCCAATGAAGCAGAAAAAGTTTAGGGTTTCGCCATTGGGTAGCCACTTCACAAATGCGATTACTCAGATGACCTTCAAGCAGGTTCTGAGCATCTCCAAACAACTGCGCAAAGATGTGGGCAAAAGGTGGCACGCAGAGTTGGACAACTGGTTGCTGCATTTGGAGGACAGCGCTTTCCGTGTCATCTACGATGAGGGCAAATCGGACCCACGGATTTCCGACTATGAGAAATATGTGACTGAAGAGAACGGTGAGAAGTGGACCATCGAGACTGATGAGGATCAGGAATTTGAGAACATAAGTGGCTTCATTGAATGGTTGGTTGAGAGCGAGAAGTCCTCAACTGCCGCAAAGGCAAAGGATGCAAGCAAGGAAGATATCGAGAGAAAGACATGTGCGGCAAAGGGTGACCAAGAGAAGAAAGATAAAGACACGAAGGCCGATATCAACAGAAGAGCCTTAGCGGTGATTGCAGAAGCAGACAAGCTCAAGGAGGACGCTCAGAAATCCACGCCAGGCTCAAATGAAGCCGCCAAAGCGGAATCCAAAGACGAAGAAAGTCAACCAAACAAGAAAGAGAAAGAGCAGGGTGAGGAGGATGAAAGCCTACGAAAGAGAAAATTGGCTGCGCATGCAAGATACATGAGGTACTACCGTTGCATTCGCCGTCCAGGGCTGAGTTCTGATTTTCATTTGCACTTGTGAGCTCAACAAGATCTTGAATTATGCGTATACTGTTCGTCGCCAAGATCCAGACACGCCGACGGAGCTGCGATTGATGGCCCAGGAGGCCAAAGGGAGCACCTTTGTCAAAATGCTTGCATGCGTCCTCGCAGACCAAATTTGTATCAGCTATAATACATAGGGTATTTATAGATATTTATAGTATAGCTATTCGATCCTTGCATGCTCATAGTCAATCTGGCGGGCCTAGGTAAACCGTTGAACAGTGTGCTCTTTGATGCATGGAGCCAATGTGATGGCAACTGGACGAAGAGCAAGATCTTGCAGAACATCCGCGAACGCCACTCCTCCAGGAGGAGAGGAGTTCGTAAATGGCTGTTTTCGAAGCAAATGGACGAGGTCTTTGGACTTGAGGTGGCAGAAGGCATGCGAGAACGCAAGCGCCTGGATCCAGAACTCTGGCTGTCGGAAACCCGATTCCATCCAGAATGCCCTCCGAAGGAGGCTAGATCTTTGTGATATATTCGTCTCTTTTTTTGAAATGGCTGTTTTATGCTGTTTTATGCTGTTTTATTGTTTACTTCAGCGTCCCAAAATCTGGCTCAGTCTGCACTGTGGCATCGCTGCCAGGAATTCAGGCAATATCTATGCCTCGTTGAGGATTCGCATGAGGACGAGTTTTGCGAGGAAATTGACCGATTGTACAGCTGTTTGGACCAAGACGATGCCAGCAGTGACTCAGGCTCGACCGGCAAGAAGCACTCCAAAGCAAAAAAGGACAAGAAAGCGAAGGCTAGGGAATGATTGATCAGCATTCAGCATGGTTGCACTGCATCACTGTATCGCTTGTGTTGCACACATTGCTGAAATAATTCAACCAAATCAGTTGCCTATTGAAAACCGTTTTGGGCAGCTAGCACCAGATAGTTAATGCAGGATTCGAAGGACAAGAAAGGAAAGCCAAAGGTTGAGAAGGAGAATGAGGGTAAGTCGACGAAGGGGCGTGAGGTTGAGAGGAAGGGGCGTGAGAATAAGTCCACAGGGGGCGCTTCTTCATCGAACAAGAGAAAGGCTGAAGCAAAGCCTCCGGCGGATGAGACACCTGAACAAAGACTGATCCGCCAACAGAAGGAGGAAGACGACAGGCTGAGAAAGGATGCCAAGAAGGACCGCATCAATTTCGACGTTCATCCATCCATCCATGTGTCCATTCTTCTTGGTACGTATACCGCGGTGATCGTTAGTGCATTCGACGTAGTTATATAGTACATTTATATGAACAATGCATGCGTGGAGGCATTGAAAAGGGGGATTAATGAGTACTGCTGACTTGAACTGATCCAGGCGATCTCTGACGCGAACAACAAGTTGAAGTGGGCATTGGCATTGATGGTGGACAACCTGAAGAACCTGCCAATGCCTCAACATACATGTGCGCAATAGTAGTGGCTACTATCCAACAATGGGGTTGTCAAACTCTACCTCTCTCAGGTCAGATAAGTATGCCCAATCAGTGAAGGAAGACTGCGATGACAAAACAACCATTCTTCAGGAGTCCTTCAGTCCTTGATGTTTTTTGGTGCTTAGTACTTAGTACTTGCTTTGGGAAGCATAGCGTGCAGGACCGCCGGAACAATTTACAAAAGGAGGTGGACATGGGAAAGGCCAGTTCACTTCATTTCGAATTAGCTTTAAGCCCGATGGCAACTTCAACTCCCCACCACTTTGGACGGCCCATCTCCCCCCAACCCTCGTTCATGAGTCCTGGCTCGCGAGTTTCCGGCGTGCGGCATGCAGGTGATCCAGATCACCATCGACGCCTGCGACAACGCTCGCAAGGACTTGGAGCACGCTTGCGAACCTTTGAAAACCAAAAAAGCTCGTAAGTCTTAGACCGAGCTGGATTTACTTTTTGAATGTTGACCACAGTCCCGAAAGAACCTTGGGGTATGATATGGATCCTACTAAATTACATGTATACAACTACTATATTATATTACTATGTACTAGCTAGCTTTACATAAAAGATGTTGTTGCTGCTTTGACGGGTCCATATGCGTGAGTTCCTGATATTTTGCAGTGGTGTGTTCGAAGCTCAAGGAAAACTGTGGTCACATGCAGCATACCTAGCAGTCAGGTGGATTGCCGGTTGCATCCATGCTGGGGTACAGCCATGTGTGCTGTAAGGGGCGCATGCAAGCTTCCGCGCTTTACGCTTAGGACTTTAGCTGAGCTGTCAATCTTGGATCATGTGGTAGTCACACTTTAGGAGCCGGAGGATTTCATCTGCTCAGGCAAACAGACCTGAATCTCGAGCATCGATCAAAGTGCGTGACATATAGTCTGTCCCAACTCGAGCTCAATTAATGCAATGCAGAAGACGGTATGTACCTGATTTCAGAACTATGATTTTGTGCCTGGAGGTGATGGGTCAACATCCGGCCCTTTGGAGCAGCACCTCTCTGAGAGAATTGCTTCAGGGGAGCCTTGTCCTGGATCACGTGCGCAAGATGGGAAGATTTGGTGGTATGTACTGCTTTGTTGTTTTTTGAGGGGTTCGGGTTTGGATTCTTGCCCCGCCAAGCCCACCAAACACTCCCAGGAAAGCAGCATTTCATCGGCAATGCGATCAGCCAGATCGACCTATGCGGAATTTTGGCGAATTGGTTGATCACTGTGGATTGCGTTGATTTGTGTGTATGTCGTAGAGTGTACCTGCGTTACGCCATACTGCATCACTGAGGAAGCCCGAGGGCACACAACTTCCTGGACTGCGAAACTGTCAGGGTACGCGCGAGGACGCAACGCATCTCGTGACTTCTTTAAGAATACTTCCTTACCTGTTGATCTTTGGTTGCATAGATCGATCGATCGATCGAACAATCTCACAATTTTGTGGTGAGAGTTTGAAGAACCCATCTTGATTAAGGAGCCCGAGCTCGTAAGTGTCAAAATCAACGGAAAGGATGGGAAGCCCGTCCAGGTTGACATGCAGATGCTTCTGCCAGAGGCCATAGTGAAGCACCTGTTTTCCTGTGGATTGGAAATCGACGATCGTATTGTGAATTCCTATTGGTCCCATCTTGAAAATGTCAATGACGATTGGGCTGTGCAAACAGAAAGTTTCCGCTCAGCGGTGAGCAGGCCTGTTTTGCCACTTGGGTGCTATGGGGACGAGGCCCAAGAGGGTCTGCAGAATGCACCACTCCTCAAGATTTTTGGCATCTTCATGAACCTTCCGCTTTACAGACCAAAGGCTACGCGATTGAGTCGCTACTTGATCTTTTGCATTGAGTCCAGCAAGGTCTACTCGATCCAGGAGACACTGTTTCCCGTGCTGCGCAGGATGGTTGAGAGCTTTAACCTGCTAACTGAGATTGGCGTTGGCGATCGAAGGTTCCTGGTCTCGGAGGTGCGGGGAGACCAAGTCTTCATCCGACAAGTCTTCTCGCATAAGAGTATGTGGACAGCCAATCAGATCTGTTTTCGATGTGCAGCTTGCACGGGTGGGCCCTTGAGCTACACCAACTATGATGGTGATTGGGCGAGCACTGTGAGGTCCACGGAAGACTTTATACAGGACGAGCTTCCTGCACAGGAATGCAGTCCACTAGTGGACCTGTACTTCTTCAACATAACGCTCATTAAGAACTGCACTTTGCATGTGATCAACCTTGGTTTGCTGGGCGTTGCCAATGGCGGTGCCCTTGGCTTGTTGCTGGACCTTCAGTGGTGGGGTGATACATCTGCTGGCTATGAGGAGCCCTTGTCAAAAGCCTTTGACGACTTTACTGCGTGGCGAAGGGCTCGCAGGATCTACACCTCACAGCCACGGTTCCGACCAAAGGCCCTTCTGCGGGAAAACTACGGTTTTTACTTGAACTGCAAAGGGTTCAATGCCAGAGTTGTTTGCGAATGGTTGAGACAGAAGCTGGCTGATCTCAGTGCATCGCCTCTGCGCAATAATGATGAGCGTTCCCATCTAAGCTTGGTGGCAATGATTCTTGTCTGCATTGCTGTGGGTTGGTTTGGGTTTCATCACTCATACCTCATTGGTGGCTGATACTTTTTGGCGCAAGGATACGCCAGTAGGGTTCAATTTGCCCCGCGTTGATAGCTTCCTTTGCAGCTTGTGCGCAATGGTGGCTGATTCGGGCTCCTTGTTTCTGAGCGACATCGTGCTTTTGAGCGCCTTACCCTGCATAATTTTCATTGGTGCGCTTCTGTGGTGCATCAACCAGGCGAAAGTGTTTACTGTGAGCTTGGGTGTCGGCAAGACACGAAAGACTGACGAGGTGAGCTCGGATTACCATTTGCTTCAGTCGAAACATGCTTGCTTACAGAAACGGTTCGCTGCCATGGAGGTTGAGCTTGAAGAGCTTCGTTTGGAGTTGACGCACCTGCGCACTACTGCTGGTTCTCATTTTGAACATAGTAGCACTATATTCATTACCAAATGTGGTAAGTGTTGGCACGCCGATGCAAATTGTCGGCATGTCAAATCCAATGCTGCAGTTTCACAATTTGTGCCATGCACTAGGTGTGTGCGACCAGGCACGTTTGTGTAGACAGATGGAGGACCCTCTTTATAGTATAGTACAATATAGTACAATAGTAGTTTGACCTACAGAGTCAGAGAGGAGGGAACAAGGGATGAGGTTCTTGTCAACACACATGGCTGCTCCTATAGGTGTCCACAACTTTGGGAAATTCTTTGCAACAGTAAGACGAAAACCACCGACCTCTGGCTTGCAAAGACTTGAATACAGGTGATGCTGCCTAGTACTATACTCTAGACTATAAAGATCTCAAAAATTCCAGCGGTGGTCAACTGGTAAACCCATATTTTGTCAACACGCCTAGCGGTCACCTAGCTGCTCCCTTAAACGCATTGTTGTGTCCACAGTTTGGAACATAGGTGATGCTGCCTAGTACTCGTCAAAGCCCAACAATCCCAGCGGTGCTCAACAGATATTGGAGCTCACCAGGGTCCAGTGCTTCCCAATCCAAGGACGGGAATTGCCCGCTACTTTGGCCTGACTGAGAGATGCGGCAGACATCTGTGGCTTGCCCGCATCATGGCGGCGCTCGTGAGGGGAAAAACACAGCAATTGTCAGTGGCATTCATTTAGTCGGGGGTCCTTTG
>CAXAMN010024192.1:0-14091 GCA_963970005.1 Durusdinium trenchii
CTTTTCCTTCTTTTCCTTCTTCTTGTCCTCCTTGGACTTCTCTTTCTTAGGTTTATCGGTTTTGGCGGGATTAGCGGGGATTGCCTTAGGGTTATACGTGGTGGCTAGATCGGCAGTATGGGAATCCCGCAACTTCTTATCGAAGGCCTGCCTGTTAGCTTTGACTCGTTCTAACTCTATGTACAAATCCACCTTCTCCCACAACCACTTAGTGGACCGACGATGGCTTCCTAGTGGGGACTCTCTTGACTTAGCTATTTTAGTAGCTAATGGGGTGAACTGCTCAAGCTCGTCCAAAAGATGGTTAAACAGAGTTGTCTCTCTCGGCAGATCCTCAGAGGGGATCGCAGCAAGGATGTATCTGTACTTCTCCTGGAAGGTTATGAGGTCCTCGGTCTTGTGCCCCTTTAGCCTAAGGGTCAGGAGGTTCCTTTCGCCTAGCATGCCGATTCTGTCTTTCTCTAGCTGAAAATGACGAAAAATCGTAGCAAGCATGACGCGACCACAAGGCATGCCAATACCTGACAATCGAGATTCTTCCACCATCCGTTGAAAAATGATACCAAATCTACCTGACTTGCACACTTTCAACATTTTCGTGGCAATTTCCCGGTCGGTTCTGGGAAAACGTGGGTCACCACGAAGGGCGGAATCGTCCTTGGTAAGACACTCTTGGGCCCAGTGATACAAAAGTCTGAACCTGGGGTCTTTTGCAACGAACCGATGTTCATGAGAACCTGGTTGATGTATCCCCGTGCTTGACCCGAATCAACTGGTATATTGGGTAGGATCAGGTTCGACAAGCCCTTGACATAAACAATCTCGGACTCATGTTCTGCGTAGTCGGTGATTTCTGAACTAGCTGTCGGGGTTGATTCTACCTTACGATCCTCTTTATTCATTGTGAGGTGTGGACACCTAATCTCCCGATGCTTGCCCCCACACATCCTACACAAGTCCTCTACTTCACTGTCGCTAGACGAAGATGATGAACTTGGGGAGCCACCACCGTCCTCTTTCTTATAGTCCGCTCAAAGACGGGGAAAGAAGGTGGTAAGACCCTCGCTCCTGGTTGTGGTGGAGGAGGTTGCGTCGATGACGCTGCAACGTTTGCCATGGGGTTTGGGTATCCGGCCGGCATCGGCGCGCAGGCGCAAGGTTTCGGACATGCACTTGGGACCTCAGTCATCAGACCTGGTGGTGGTGCTGGTGTCATACGAAACGGCATGGGAACCCCATGCTCAGGCGGTGGTGGTACGGGAGGATGTCCGGTTTGTACTAATGACAATACCTGGTTTAACATCTCTCTCGTCTGACCAAGTTCACGCTCGAGAGCAGCAACATACATTGAGTCCCTTAACACAGGTGTAGCTCCACCGTGAGGTGTGCCGACTGGCGTTCCGACATAAAATTCTTGCGGAGCCATGTGATGAAAACTCTTCGGAATCCGCATATCGACGACTTGAGCCGTCGTATGCACAGTACTGTGCTGGGCCGCCTGGAAAGGCGCAGCGAACTCGGAGCCTTCCACTTGGTGGCTCAATGTCGAACGGACACTGTGAAGGGGTTGTGTTGAGGGTGCCGGCGAGATCGGTGGCTCCTTCGGGGAGCTTGGTACCGGCGATCTGGCGGCGAGTTGCTGTGTGAGGTACGCATTCTGCCTCTGTAGTTCGATGAGCTCGGCAGTTGCGTTTGTGTTCACTTGGTCTACATGGGCACGATATGCGGCTTCCACACCGGACGCCCACTGATGAGCTTGTTGCTCAAGTTGACGTTGGCGCTGAACATGTTCATGCTGTTGGGACTGAACGTACTGTTCGGCTTGTGCCCTCACATGACCGACCATAGCCTCAGCTTGAGCCTTACCCTGTCCTACCATGTTCTCAGCCTGCTGGCGAGTCTCATGGACAACGAACTGAGCCTGGGACTGGACCTGTGTCGCATGTTCTTCGGCTTGGGCCGCTAAATGTCTAGCTCGCATTGCTTCGATGGCTTGCTGTTCAGCCATCGAAGCGGCATGATGGGCTATGTGTGCCGCTTGGTTAGCCTCTTGTATTGCTGCTCCGGCTACAAAAGCAGCTGCCGGCATATTGGGGTCTATAGGATTATGTATGTAAGGTTGGGACGGCTTAGGAACAGAGGCTAGTGATATGAAGGGTACCGGTCGTTGACTAGAACTACTAGGTGCCCCCCTGTCCAACAGCTCCCTGCCCCGTGCACTCACGCCACGATGCCGCCTGGGCGCCTCCGATGAAGGCGACTCTTCCGCCATTGTCCTGGGACCAGGGCGGGGCTCGACGCGATTCTGTCGCGTACCCCGGGTTCTGGTGGTGATGGTGACCGACGCGGCCGGGACCCTACCTCTGCTTGGGGCCGTTTCGAACTCAGGTGACGAACGAGACCGACCGGCGGAGGAGGGGTCCGAAGGAGGTGTGATACCTGTGTGGTTCGCCATCCTTCCCAGGCGTGCCAGCAAACTTTTGCATGCACGAAACGAAAGGGTCTTTGCCCAGGCCCGCGCTTTCAGCGGCAGGACTTCCGCGCCATTGGGCAGCGGCATGAGTGCATTGGAATGAAACCAAAACAACAACAATGAAGTTGAAAATTATGGTATGACTAGTTGATACATGACCACATACCCATGAATGCACCCTGGAACATGCCTACCCTAACGATCGACGAAAGGGCCCGCGCGTAGAGCAGCGGCTTGCATGTGCACTCATCGGCGGCGGCGTCCACCGCCGCGCCCGCCCTGGCCTGAGTATTGTTGCAATACAAAGGCTTGTAGGGGATGATGTGCATCCCAGTGGGCAAGGTGCGACCAAATATAGTCGGTTAACACCTGTATGGCTCCACTAGGTTCCATAGGGTAGTCCCGGGCTTGGTAGCCCATCGCGAAGCAACCAGTGCGTCGGATCTCTGCAAGGATGTCAGCTCGATCATCCATAAACGCTCGGATCCTGAGCCGGCTCACAAGCTCGGCTTTTCCTCCGCGTCCCGTCTTCTCATTTGTAAGGTAGAAGCCGCCACCCATCTGGCAGCCGGACGCGCGGCACTGGTTTCTAAACGAATCTATCTCCTGGATGGTCGAGTCGTAGCGGTCTCCCGCGCCCGTGAAGGAGATGATTGTTATTCGGGCAGGAAGCGATTGAAGCTGTTTAAGGCGGTCTGTGAGGAGATTGGTTGGTGTACGCACCGGAGACAGCATGGTATCTAGTACCTTATGCCAGTCGAGGCCAACTTCAAAGACGCCCGCTTGAGGAGGGACTAGGGTATGCGGGTTTGCCAACTGTTGCCCAAACAACCGGGGCAACGGGTTCGGTTGGTATCTTGTGGTAGGATGGACACTTCGAGGCGTGTCTGAGGCAGGGCTGCCGGAGGGTGGCCTGTGTGGGGCAAGCCTTCCACCAGATGGCGGCTCCTCGTGACTATCGGCGCGTGAAGCAGCCTTTGGTACCCACCACGAATTGTCCAAGACGTTAGGTGCAGCTGTCGAGGAGGCAGCTTGCGAAGCCCATGCAGTGTCATGGGGAACTGACGGCACACCTGCAGGCTTACCATACGGATATGGATAAGGATTAGGTGGAGGTGGCTTCCTCTTCGGTGTTACAGGCCTTGGAGGAGCCGGCTCTGGTTGCCGTCTTGGGTCCCGTTCCCACGACGCTGATCTTCCGGTCAACGAGCCTGGCGGGGTCTTGTAGGGAAGCCCCGATGCGGCATGCTGGCTAGGAGGTCGATCAGGTGATCTGGGCCTTGGGGGTGTCTTAGGGGTTCTCGGTGTCGATGGCTCGCCTTGGTCGTCGTCACCGCCCCCAGGTGGGGTTGGATCAGACGGGGCTGCAGCCGTGATGCCCGCGCCTACTGGTACACGAGCACCAGCTGGCAGCGGCTTGCCTGCGCTGTCTGTCTCGACATGCACGGGTCTGTTACGCTCCTCAAAGGCTTCGAACGCTCGCCGCTTGGCTTCGGCAGACAATTGCCTCGCCTCCGGCGGGGGTGGTTTGACCTTGGTAGGAGGAGACCTTGAGCGGACCGGGCATGCTTTCGAAGGCGGTCCTGCCGGTGGCGGAGACGCCGACGATGACTCGATCGATACCACCGGAGGTGGCGTGCTCCATGGGACCCGGACGCTTTGGCGACAGGCGGTTGAGACACCGGGAGCGCAATTGGTGTAGCGCTGGCTTGTGTTGCCTCCCGCGCCTGGGGCGGCGGCTGAGGCGGATGGGATGGCACGAACACCGTCTCAGTGGCTGTTGACAACTGAGGTTCATGCAATGGGACCCTAGGACCTGCGGCTACTGAGGCACCCTGTGGCTTATTCTTAGGGACTATGATTATTTGTCGAACATGTGGGGGCGTTATGGGTGGCGCCCTCTTTAGTGCATCGGGTGTTAGAATTACTCGAACACGCTTAGATGCTGGCTCGGCCAACTTCGGCTTTGGGTGACTTGGCTGACCGGTCTTAGGACGATGGCCCTCCAACCATGTGAGCCAACCGGCGTCTTCAGTCCTACCTTCAAGATTGCGGATGCGACGTGAGCGAGCCTCAGGGTCAGAGTTATCTGAGTCTTCGGCATCTAGTTCATATAGGTCAGCATTTGCACTAACATGAATGGTGGACGAAGAGGGCAGTAGGTGATCGCCCTCGGCCTGCGGGGTGCTTGACCAGTCCAAGTCATAGACCCGGTCTTGAGCGTCTTCAAGTGGCACCGATGGTTCGTGTTCGCGGTCCCATTGAGTCCTACGAAGGCGAAACGGTGTTAAGTGCCGATGGATGAAGGCACCAGGACCCGGGATCATGATGACCGGACGGACTGGCCCCGCGCCTGAGGCAGCGGCCTTTGCACTCGTTGTTGGCTGATCTTGATCGGACTCGGGCGCCTCAGGAGAGGCAGCCCCTTGGCCCTCTTCTTCCTCCTCCTCCTCCTCAACCACGACGTCCTCCTCCTCCTCTGCTGTGTTCTCTGGCCTCACGTGTGACAACACTTGCCCGAGCTCACCACGAAGCGCTGCTCCGCCCAACGCACTGGACGCGTGGGCCTTGGCATGCACGACTTTATTATTTAGTGTCTCGAGGTTGGCGTCTTGCTGCTGCAAGGCGCTCATGTCAAGCTGGTCAGCATCGAGAGGAACAGGGGGAACTGCTTTGACAGGTCGAAGAACCGGAATCTGCTCGGGATTGCTGCGTGTCCACTTTGGGATCATTGGCTTAAGTGGGCCACGGTAGCTATATTCATTAGGACCCGGAGCGTCAAGCGGTTCTGTGTCACCATATGGGATGGACGGAGGTGGCTCGAGTGGGACGACAGACGAATGCCCCCCCTGATGGTCAGCTGCTGTCGGAAGACTTGGTGCAGGACCCTTCGGCGGAGGTGGAAGTCGAATAGGCAATGATGGCTTGGGAACCTCAACGAACGTAGCCCCAGCTTTGACTTGAGTCGACCCTTTGGCCTGCGGTGACGGGACCGGCGGGACCTTTGGGGGTGGACTAGGTGGGACAGGTAGGCTACTGGACGAATGCGAGGCGCCCGCGCCAGAGGCTGCGGCTGGCTTAGACTTCGGCCCTGCGGCTACAGACTTTGGCTTTGTCTCAATCCCTTTTGACATTGACTTTCCGGCACTGGCCTTGGTGGCCTTTGCTTCTACCTGCGAACGAGGTGTCAAGACGATCGGGACATGCCCACGGTCAAGCGTGGGACGCCAATGAGCTGTGGCTATCGCTGCACTGACCGCGGAGGATGATCCCGGAGTGGCCTTAGGGGCAGCAGAGCGAGATCGATCGGTGCGGGGCGGTGCGGCCGAAGAGGAAGCAGTCGAACCAGAGTTAAAGACTGTTCTTGGAGGGGCGACCTTAGTGTCAGTCGAGCGCACATGACGGAGCGGCACAAACGGGTGGTCTGAGCTCCAATAACCCCTAGGCAGTCTGTATTTCGGCTGTGGGATACCTTGCAGCAAAGTGGAGTCGATCGAATAGAGGAACTGCCAAAGCTCAGGCAGGATGGTCGCCCATCGAGTGATGGTGTCCACTGGCAAAAGCTCTCCCTCTGCATCAGATGCCCACCTCTCAGAATGTCGAAGAACATATCCGAACCACTCTGGGTACTGCTTGCGGGCCACTTGTGGGGGAATGTGAGGGAGATTGAAGCGGCGGCCGAACCGCGCATAACTGGAATCACCGAGCTGTGCACGGATGTATTCACACGTCTGCCCATAGGAGAGGTTTTCACGGCCCGCGACGTGTTTGGCGCCGGCACGGCACCCCCTCCTACGGGTGCGGTCTCTCTCCCCCTTTCCCGCGCCAATGGCAGCGGCTTCACCGACACCCAAGTCAGCCGGTTCCGGCTCGACGCCTGCGATCCGGGCTGACTCCTCCAGCGCTGCCTCCAAGTCGTACTGTTCTTGGATGCGTTGCGCAATTCCTTCTTCCACAGCGTCCTCAGCGGAGGACTCCTCGTCTTCACCAAGTGGATCAAACAGGTTATTAGTGGATAGGGGAGGACTATTAGGTGTAGATGATGCCTGGGCAATTAGGGTCTCGGATGGCACGAACTCTTCAGGCTCCTCCTCCGCAGGGGCGAGATCGCCTTGGTCTGTCGGATTAGGGGCGTCCGCACTGGCCGAAGTTGCCTCCTCTGGGACCGGATGGTCTTGATCAGGGGAGGGTTGCATATCTTGGGTATTACCTAACGAATGCTCGTCCACGGGGGCCGGATGGTCTTCGGCCGTGGGGCTATCGAGAGGATGGATCTCTGTGTCGCCGGGATAGTCTAGACCCTTTGGACCGGCGAAGGGTTCTTCAAGCTCGAGATCCCTATCTTCGTGCTCGATCACGGAAGGCGGGAAGAGAGTTGGGCCTGAATCAGCCTCGGAGGCTGCACCTGCCCACTTCGAGCTTTCTGAACCCGCGCCTGCGGCAGCGGCTGGTGGGTCTTGGTTGTCGATGAACAGGTTCAACGCATCAACGGCTAATGAACCGAGTTCCGACAAGGACGTCACCTCAGCCTCTGCCTGGCCGGCACCCTCCCCTGGCGAATCCGCGCTTAGAGCAGCGGCTTGCGCGTCGGCTGCTGTCACGGATCTTGGACCAGGATCGGGGTTGACACTTGGACCTAACGAAGATTCCGCGCCAGAGGCTGCGGCTTGCGCAGGCTCAGAGCGTGGGGATCGAGGTGGTGTCACTCTCGGCATTGGGCCTAGAAAGGGCGGACTATTAGAGCTCGTAGGTTGGTTAGACCTACGGCTGATAACCAATGAAAGTGACAAGGGTTCCGGGATATCAGCCCCAAACAACCACCACAACCTACGGAGTGGGAGGTGTTCGGAAAGGTATCCTATTGTATGGAGAACCCTGGCACGGGTTGGAACGCGACGGGGAACACCGGAAGGATTGGTACCCGTTGCGAACGAGGTGTCGTGCGAACGAAGGGAGCGCGATACGGCAACCTATCGAAATGCACGAAAAGCACGAAAGCGAAATGGCACGGCGCGACCGAACGAAGCGACGTGCACGAGCGCTGAAACGACCGCGGGCGCAATCGTTTCTTGAGCCATAGCGACGGTCGGAACGAACGTCGAAACCTGTACATGAACACTTCATGACACAGCAAGTTAGGGGTTACCACTGTATGTGATATTTTGACTCCCCCCTCGCCGCTTTGCGAGTCATGGGTTCACTGTACATGCATTAATTACCGCGCATTGAGCAGCGGTTTTGGTACCTACATCGGCTCCTAGCGAAAGGCTTCGATCCCTAAGGGATGGCTTCGGCTCGCGAATATCCGTACGTATGCCGAGAAGGCACAAAGCCTTGTACCACTTCTGTGGGGGCAGTGCTTTTGTAAAGATGTCGGCGGCCTGTTCGTTGGTGTCGATGTATTGCACCTTGATGCATGGGTCATCGAGGCACTCTTTTAAGGATGAGAGGTTTATCTTGTGTGTCCGGCCGATATGTCGAAGCTTGGGGGAATACCCCTTACGAACGACTATGATGGTGGCTTGGTTGTCCTCGTGAATAACTAAGTCCACCGGCCTCTGCAAGAGTTTCTCCCAGAGCTGGAGAGCAGGTATGCCCTCCTGGTACAAAGAGTGTGCCAAACTTACCACTTCTGACTCCGTGGTGGAGCGTGAAGTGGATGTCTGTCTTTTCGAGATCCATGCAAGTGGGAAAAATGTGTTAGGACCTTTTAGTGTTAGGAAGCCGCCTGAGGTTGACTTCACGTCGCCGGAATCGCCTCCGAAATCCGCGTCGACATACAGCTCAAGCCTGAGATCCTTTGGATCGTCTTGGCAAGAGGCGGTCAGTCTGTAGTCTAACGAGTGTTGGAGGTATTGTATTAGCCTTAACAACTTCTTATCGTGCACTCGGGTCCAGGCTTGGACCTTCGTTGCTAAGTCGTTAATAGGCTTAAGGATATCCGGTCTAGACAGGCGGGCCAACCAAAGGGCCTTCATTAGTATCGAACATGCTTTGGGGGCGAGTTCTCCAGGAGAGTCCTCGTCCTCCTTTGGCCATGTTCCATCGGGGATAAAGGGTGTTTGTGCAGGTTTGATTTTATCGACTTTAGCAACGCTTTTATAAAGGTCTATGGTCTGTTGGGCATAGTCCTTCATGTCGAAAATCAATGCATCGGGAGCCGCGCCTAAAGCAGCGTTCTCCTCACCCTGTACTTTGTCGAAACTGGCATAAACATGGTTTCTTCCGAGGATTCTATAAATGATTTCGGGAGGCTCAACGTTTACCTCTGACATTATTTGGTTCCAAAATGGAGCATGGTGCTCGGATGGTCCGGATAATGTCAAGTCGTCCACGTATGTTGAGAGCATGAGACCTGTTCCTTTGAAATAAAAATTTCCGGGGTACTCAGGAATCTCCTCACCGTTCATTTTCTTTAAAATCCCCTTTAAGTGGTTTTCCCACATTCCGCCTGCATCGGGATGTCCATATAGTGCCCTCACTAAAAGTACAACAGGACGGGTGAATTTTCCCTTCCACCACTCCGGGCGGAGTTCCGGTGGAAGTTCGATCCACGTTTTGTACTTACTTTTGAGAAAGGCTTGAACATAGGCCTTCACGGCGTCTGCCGCCGTGCAGGCATGTCCCGGCAAGGAGCCGTAGGCTAAACAAGCGTTTAAGCCCTGTACGGAGGTTGGGTTCGCGCCCAACTCCTCGTAGACGGCGGCGACGCCATTCTCGTCGCGTGCACAGTCGCCGCGATATACTATCCGCCCCTTCATTTTGTGAAGGTGTTCAGCCAATTCCCAAAATTTAATTGAGGCGATAGTCATTAGACGGCCAAAGTGTACGGACACCTTGCTAGCCTTTGCTTCAGCCTTGACTGCATCATATTCTTGAACCGAATCAAGATCCCATGTGCCGATGTCGGTCAGGGATGTTGCTTCTTCCTTTACTTTCTCAACGGCTTTAGGGTTCGCTAACATCTCTGCTCTCGAGAGCAACTTGGTTACCATGGCATGCACCCTACCGTGATGTTCAGGATCTTCAGGAATATCGAATGCATTTCGAACAAGAGTTTCCAAATCCATCAGGCATTCTGCCATCTGGTTTGCAACTTCGTCGGTTTCGACGGCCAATGCAAATGTATCGGCTCCTGCAAGTGCGGAGATGTGTTTCAAAGATTGCTCTTTCACCCTGTGATCCTCTTCCCGCGCCTGGGAGGCAGCGGCTGGGATTACACATGGCATGGCTGGGGCTGGAGCTAGATTACCCTTTTGGGGATACAACGCTCTGGCTATTTCGCCTACCATTCGTGGAGGGTAAAAGGCAGTCTTCGCGGTCTGAGATCCAACCGCGTGATCGTGCTCATGTGGGGAATGCGTGCACCTATGCTGCGAAAATGCATCTACGATGCGCTGGCTTGTCGTCATGAGTCTCCAGGTCTTCTTAATGGGTCTATCCTTAGTGGATATAACTCCTACTGCGCAACCATCAAACTCGACTTGTTTGAACTCTGGATGCGAATCAAAGAAGGACTGGACGTCACGGCGACTCCAACTTTCACAGCCCTTTGGCCATTCAAAGGTCACAGTGCCCCCCCCTGCTAAGGACGATCCCTGCGCTTCTTTCGAATTCTGCGAAAAGGCGCTTGGACTCACGAATCTGCTGTGCGTGTACACGGGCAAATCGTGCACCTCCCTTGGACCTGTTGACCCTTTGCCATGGGGACCCTGAGGTACATGGTATCGATGCCCACAGGTCTGGCACCTCCTCACAGGTCTCCAAATGGTTATGGAGTTGGTCCTGCATGTCGGCGTTCGTCAGGTCGAGGTGTTCCTTGCTTAGGGGTACATGAGGGATTCCCAATTCTAAAAATGTCTTATGCATCTGCGAATCAGGGGCACACGCAAACTCGAACATACAACGGTTGAACTTAGGTGGTCTCTTCTTGCCTCTACTTCTCTTCTTCTTAACTTGACTTACTTGTGATGCTTCGGTCATTGCAGGCATCCCAAACACAGGCACGCCACTTTCGGGTCTAGTTTGTACTAGTTGGGTCCTATATGTGGTGTGCGGGGTTATCGACAGGCCGGCTATTATCGTCGGCGTAGCGCTGGCATCCTCTGGTGCCTCCGGCGGAGGGTCCGCTGGGGGTGGTGAAGGCGGATCTTCTGGGGCTACAGGAGGAATTTCTTCAACAGTGATTCCTTCCTTTCGCTTTGCCAAAAGTTCGGCCTTCTCCTCTTCAACAAGTCGTGCGAAACGCTTTCGGCATTCATCGGTGTGATGACGTGTCTTGCGCTCGCAGGCCTTGCAGCCAGGAGTTTCGCTGAATCGGATTACTCGATCTAGTGTTATGTAAACACTTCGGGACTTAGGCCCCACGGGCGTCGGCGGCGCAGCACCTTCACCCTCTTCCCCAAAGGGAACCTCTTTCATGGGATAGTCGGGCATATCTAGTTTGGCAATGTCGTCCAAAATGCCTAACGAGCCACCATGGAGATGCCTCAATTTCGTTGAGGCCATGGGAAAAATGGGCGGTCCCTCCTCTGTGTAGACTTCGGCCTCAGGCACATCTAACACATTTGGGCGCTTACTAACTTTAAAATCCATGTAATCCATGATTCTAGCTACATAACGATAACGGAAACCCGACTCGATGCGCCATCCCATGAAGAGACCAGGCGACATGTTTGGTTCGAGAGTCCTTTTGCCTACCTTGCGATCTCGGTAATACACCAGTTGACCAAAACATCTGCGAATGCCATCGAACTTGGACTTAGTTAGGGCTTCCCATTGTGACTTGGCTGGGTCTGACAATGACGGGCGATCAAACGACATCGACATGCAGGCATATGGAAACGAGTATGTATGAAACTCATATGGCAACCCGGATTGCATGTGGATTGCACGACAACACTCTTTTTCCTCACGAATTGTCTCGCTCTAGAGTGGCGTTATGGGGCCACCTGTTGGGAAGTGAGACTTCGGGGAGCAAACCCACCTCATGAGCGGCCTGTTCCAACTCACCCGCTTCGTCCATCTTGATGAGGACACACGATGCTAATTCGTTTGCTCTTAGCCCCAAGAAATGTCTAAAGTTCTTGGCGTGATTACTAGCTGTCCTGTTTACCATGGGATAGGCTATCCTTGCGCCAGAAAAGGTGTCTCTGACTATGTGGAAAACCTTGATCCCACCCGTCCCCTTGCCGGCGAAGTCATCGCCCTTGGCCATGATCACATCGTCAGTTGACAGTTGCTCGAATGGTCCTTTGGGAGGATCAATCATGTCATCATCTCGGGTGTCGGGCTTTCTCGCCACCCTCTTGCTAGTGGACTTAGAAATTTGACAAACAGGACAATAAGGGTTCTTAGGATAGTGGGTTAAAATATGTGGCTCTTCGAATGCTGCAGCCTTTAGCGCCTCGGGTGTGCCATCCAACTCGACATCCGCAATCTCCAACAATGTCTTGTCGTCATCGGGATGTGGAGGAACCCTCTCCGCGCCCGAACTGGGGGCAGCGGCTATAAAACCCTTACTTTGACTAGAATTGGATTTTGGTGAAACATCGGAATCGAGGTCCATAGGTTCGCTAACGACATCATCCGCCACACTTGGTGTGGAAAGCTCCCCATCAGAAAACATGGAATCTTCATGATTGGTGGAGGCCGGGGAGGCGTCAACTGCACCCATTGGTTGCAACCGGTCTGGTGGAACAAAGTCAACAGGGGTGACTTCTTCGTCGTACTGGGGAACGTATTCCACGACTCGGCTGGCGCAGATCCGATGCTTTCTTGGAACACGAAGCCTGCATTTAGGGACCACGCTGGGCGGTACTAGGTATGGTACCTGCTCGCGAGGGTCCCATATGAACATATACCCCTTATCCATAACAGTCTTACCAATGGACTGCGCCGGGGGGCATTCATTCAAGATGTAGACCTCTTCTGCATCAAGGATGGGACTGCCTTTAAACCCCAAAGATTTCACACTTTGTTGGGCACCCCCCCCTGTCGTGAAGTTCACGGGGTTCTGCGAGGGGGCGGCATGTTGTCTCATGCTTGAAGTTAAGGCTTGTTTGCCGAACAAATGTCTCCCAGCGGCGGTGTCCCATAGCCAGGAGATTTTCCCATTTGAAAAGGCAGGGAGGGCATGTACCTGTGCAACAGCGGCGGTGGCCTTTGCCTTCTCCTTTGGGAAGCGGAGAACCTTGGGAGGCGGTCCCTTGTATTTGTTCTGCGAATCATGAAGGAACGCGCATTGCTTTGCGCGGCAGCTGTTGTACGCGTAGAACGCACAGGGTGTTCTCGCTTTCTCCTGGGCGGTCATGTCGGCCGCGCGCTTGACCTGCTGTGACCTTGGTGTGGTCAGAGGTGTTGGCGTGTTGCCCTTAGGCTTGGCCTTTGGTGGGCCTTTCGGAGCCTTAGACTTGGGGCCTGGGGCTGCGGGAACCTCAACAGACTGTTGCTTATCCTTCTTGGCCTTTTCCTTCTTTTCCTTCTTCTTGTCCTCCTTGGACTTCTCTTTCTTAGGTTTATCGGTTTTGGCGGGATTAGCGGGGATTGCCTTAGGGTTATACGTGGTGGCTAGATCGGCAGTATGGGAATCCCGCAACTTCTTATCGAAGGCCTGCCTGTTAGCTTTGACTCGTTCTAACTCTATGTACAAATCCACCTTCTCCCACAACCACTTAGTGGACCGACGATGGCTTCCTAGTGGGGACTCTCTTGACTTAGCTATTTTAGTAGCTAATGGGGTGAACTGCTCAAGCTCGTCCAAAAGATGGTTAAACAGAGTTGTCTCTCTCGGCAGATCCTCAGAGGGGATCGCAGCAAGGATGTATCTGTACTTCTCCTGGAAGGTTATGAGGTCCTCGGTCTTGTGCCCCTTTAGCCTAAGGGTCAGGAGGTTCCTTTCGCCTAGCATGCCGATTCTGTCTTTCTCTAGCTGAAAATGACGAAAAATCGTAGCAAGCATGACGCGACCACAAGGCATGCCAATACCTGACAATCGAGATTCTTCCACCATCCGTTGAAAAATGATACCAAATCTACCTGACTTGCACACTTTCAACATTTTCGTGGCAATTTCCCGGTCGGTTCTGGGAAAACGTGGGTCACCACGAAGGGCGGAATCGTCCTTGGTAAGACACTCTTGGGCCCAGTGATACAAAAGTCTGAACCTGGGGTCTTTTGCAACGAACCGATGTTCATGAGAACCTGGTTGATGTATCCCCGTGCTTGACCCGAATCAACTGGTATATTGGGTAGGATCAGGTTCGACAAGCCCTTGACATAAACAATCTCGGACTCATGTTCTGCGTAGTCGGTGATTTCTGAACTAGCTGTCGGGGTTGATTCTACCTTACGATCCTCTTTATTCATTGTGAGGTGTGGACACCTAATCTCCCGATGCTTGCCCCCACACATCCTACACAAGTCCTCTACTTCACTGTCGCTAGACGAAGATGATGAACTTGGGGAGCCACCACCGTCCTCTTTCTTATAGTCCGCTCAAAGACGGGGAAAGAAGGTGGTAAGACCCTCGCTCCTGGTTGTGGTGGAGGAGGTTGCGTCGATGACGCTGCAACGTTTGCCATGGGGTTTGGGTATCCGGCCGGCATCGGCGCGCAGGC
>CAXAMN010024194.1:1837-14089 GCA_963970005.1 Durusdinium trenchii
CTACTACTACTACTACTACTACTACTACTACTACTACTACTACTACTACTACTACTACTACTACTACTACCTACTACCACAACTACCACTACTGCTACTACCGCCATTACTTTTAGTGGCAGGATTCCTAATTCAACTCCCTCGATTGATTGCTAGGGGGAACCGTTCTGCTAATCATGATCCAACATTACTACTTATTCAATTTGGGTGAACATGGGTGAACTGTGAAGACTGCTTTGGCTCGGTGAATAAAACCCTGACTCTACATTACCCAAATCATTATAACGCTCACGTCCCCTCTGCCACCGAGAGGCCCGAAATGCACTCGGCACAGGGGACACCCAAGAGCTCGGAAGCGCAAGTGCCGGGGCGTCCGCCAGGGCAATGCCTGGGTTCCGCCCAGGACATCGGGCGATGTCCGTGGCTTGGGAAACTTGGTGTCAGTGCCAGGTATCATATGAACTAGAATGTTCAAAAATGATGTCCAGCCTCCTTTAAGCTACATGAAGACAGGTTTTGATTTTTGCTCATGTACTGGTTGTACAATGTTGTACACGCCCGGGGGGGTCTCCCACCTATGAATCAACCGAGGCCTACGTCGGGAATTGGCCATCGCTGAAGGGTGTTTCAAGGTGCGAACGTTCAGTCGACCCGGCTCGAAGCTTGGCCCGGTCGTTCTGGGGGACGTCGCTGGTTCTCCCAATGGACCGGTCGTGAAGACTGACGTGGGTCGCCACAGGAACAGGCACCGAATCAGACCCGTCGGCACCTCGAAAAACCCGTGAGATCCGGAGGTGTTTGGTTCCCATCATCGAAAGCGTATCAAAACCCGCACGAAACCTTTCCCAAATGGCGTTGCTAGGTCCGAAGGCCATCCCCAAGCCATTTCCCCAGATGCCAAGATGTCTGCTTTCAATTCACACTGCCAAATTGAGCGTTTTGAGGCCAGGCACGCCTCATCTTCGCATTTGAAGACCGATAAGGGAGCCTCCTTCGTGCTGAAATGCCCCGGAGCCTGAGTGGCGATTCCGCCGTGTCATGGTGAATGGAGTATCTTCACATGACTCCTGAGCAGCAGCCTGCATGGTTCACTGTGTTGAGCTTTGCCGCCCAGCCTTTGGGGCGGTCCTACGACCGCAATGGCAGTGGCTCGAGCCAGACACGACCGCCACTGAGTAAACAACCAGGACTCTGAATGAACATAAGACTTATATAATTCTCGTTCAAGAATGTTCAAGACCACTCCAAAGAAGCAGCACAGCAATCTCTCCTCCCCCACACCCTTGGGTCCAGGTACCATATATATATATATATATATATATGATGATGATGATGTTTACTGTTTGCTCTTAAAGAACAACACTCAGACTCGTATATCTATTATGCCAAACCTGAAACAGAAATCGTGGGCCGACCCCAAAGAATAACCTCCTTCCAAGCCACGATCTGAGGAACAAAGGCTGCTCCCAGTGGTGCTGTGCCATTGCTCAGGGTCGCCATGCTGGAGGAGAAGGGACAAATGACCTGGGTGGCAGGTCAAGATCTGGACGAAACCCGTAGGGTCGCTATGCTTGCAGAAAGATCCTTCTTCTTATCTTGTATGTCTGTCTGAAAAAGGACATCATCTATGCGAGGTCCTTCTTGCAAAAAGCCCATGAGGACGAAACCACCCAGCCCGCATGCCTTGTGACCGGGAGTGGAAAGGATCGGTGATCGGTGGGGAAACAGGGAAACTCGGACCCAGAAGTGCAACTATAGTGCACATGACCACTGCGTACAAACCATCATGGTACAGATCATGCGTGTCTAGTCGTACCTGCATTTGTTCAGCCTGCACAAATCATGCACATAAAAGGGTCAGTGTGTGTCCCATAAAATTGAGTTGGGCGAAAGTTGTCTTCTTTCCTCAAACCAACAGCTGAACATCCAGATTGACTGGGCTGGGTTGATTGTGACTGGCGATACCCATGCAACCATTCAACTGCTTCAAGAAATGGCCTAGAAAAAAAAACTAACTTAACCATCTCAATCACCCACTTCGAGCATGAAGGTCCCAAAGTCGCTTGAGTCAAGCAGGATGGACGTTTGCTCTTTGTCGTGGTTGAAAGGGTCATTCATCCAGGGACGATTGGTGATGCCAGCAGGCTTTCCAAATGACCAGGCCTGATCTTGAAGAGAAGGCTTCTCCTTCCTTTTGGGAAAATGACCTGCTGGAACTTCCGCAATCGAGAGAATCGGATTCTTGAGGCGACCAAATCAGTCTATGAGGCTATGCTTGGAGTGCAGGGAAAGCTTAGCTTGGCGATCTTTATTGATAGATCTTCCATCAAAAATGATCAAATAAAACACACAAAACAAAAAGTAAAACATCCCTGCAGGTCCAAAGCTCCACTAAGAGCTGGTCCTCTACCTCATTGAGCTGTGTTTTTGTATGATGAACTCCAGTATATAAACTGATGTCAAACTGACCTCTACAGGGATAGCAACTCCACAGTCCTGCAGGTCACCACCAACTCCATGTCCTGGCTCTTTTCGGCCAGGGGGCGCCAGGACCACAGGGCGTGCAAACGGGATCGTCCTCTTCCGCGATGTTGATAAACGTTTGCTCCTTTTCCGTGATACCAAAAAGGACAGTTGATTGGAAAAAAACACATCGGTCCGCGGACGATGTGTCTTTAATGCGATCTAGCGCAATTGTGGCCAACACTGTCCCCCAGCGGATTCCAATGTTTCCCACCATTTGGAAGGTGCATCTAAATCGCTAGTATCACTGCCGGGTGGTCCCTATTGGTCCTTAGGGGGTTGTGTTGTTGGCATACCCCATGACCACACAATCATTGGTTGCGAGTCTTGCGAGCCAGGACCGGTCTTGTTGCGGGCTCCGAACACAACAATGTGGCAGGCAGCTGACTGGTCAGCTGCTACTTAGATGCGAAATCCACTCAAAGACGTGGATTTAAGAACATTCCCCTGTTGGAGGTATGTCTTTGAGCGCGTCCATTGATTCTCCAACCTCCCTCATTTGGCGGAACATCAGTCTAAAGCAAATCCAAGAGTCGCAACCACAGTCCTGAATTCGCCAAAAAAAGAAACAAAGTACAACGAACATGCGCAGGACCCCTCAAAAAAGGACCCAAGCCTGAGGTCACCAAAGAGCCTGCCAGCTATGAGCAGGTTCCTGAAACATTGAGAAACCCCCAAGAGGTCTTCGTCTTACGGTCGAGTCTTATTGTTCCCGAATTCTTGAGAAAGACCCTTGAGCCCTTGGGAGAGCAGAGTGCAAAAAAGACATTCAACGACGTCATGGGCGTTCCATGGGATTTTCAACCCGACGTCTTGGACACAAATGGATTCGAAGAAGCTGGAGTAGCTTCTCCTCTTCGACTCCCCAAACCAGTGCAGGCCACTGGTAAAACCGTCAAAACTTGTATTGCTCGGTGTTGCAACTTGCGTCTATCCTGCCAAAACCACTGATAATATCAATGAGCTTCCAGACATAGTAGCAAGAAGTTACTAGGAACAAGGGCATCGCTACTATAGTAACCCTGGCATTACTACTAGGAGCGAATAGCTACTAGCAACAACGGGGTTCACCCCAGCCGGCGACCAGAAGGAATGCCTTTAGGGAGCCGATCGGGAAAGTGTCGAACCTGGATATTTCTGGACTGGACGTACATCCAGCGTGGTGGGATAACCAAACCGACCCAAATGCACACACCTGTGGAACTTCGAACCTTGTTCCGCAAAGAACGACTTTGAATTTGATCTGCTTTCACCCACCCCCGGACAAGAAAATACTACACTCGATTGGACTCGAGATACATTGGACTAACATTTCACGTACAGTATAGTATATGATTCCAGTCTCACAGATTGTCTGCAAAAGGTCAAGACCCGCACACGACCTCCAGGTCGATGTTTCGTGCGACGCCTGCGGCCCCACAAACGGTGTGAAGTCCCTGCCGTGCGACCGAACCGAGGGACCGAGGACCGGAGTGACCTCGGAACCGGCGACCTCGGAAGGTAGGAGCGTCCTTCCTGGGATGTAAACCATTCTGGATCCGGGGGGGGTGGTTCATCAACAGGACCTCTTCATCCCAAAACACTGACACCGACCCCATCAGGTCTGACCGGTCACGCGGTAAAACCGCTCCATGTCTGGGACAACGAATTCGAGCAATAAACAGCGGCCCTGCCAATCCCCACTCCCTTTGCTCTCAACAAGCCGCCGTCTTGGAGATGGACTTCAGACCATAAGTTGTGGTGGAACTGGGGCATTTCTTGCACTCGCTCCTTGGAGAAGAAGTCTGAGGAAACCCATGGAATACTCGTTTTAGATAGGAACCCATGAAGGTAGGAACGATACCAGACTAACTGCAGGTGTCGCCTACCTGCAGAGATAGATGATCCAGCCGCGGGATCCACGGGAAGATTGGTCTTCAACTACTGAATTTTGCTCTCCAACTATGCGTCTGAAACAACACAACGTTCCGGACCTCTTGTCGTGCGCGCCCGCATGCCGTGGATGTTGCGTCAGACCATGAGCCAGCGGGTCCTCCAGTCCTTTCCAATACCCTTTCGTTGCTTTGGTGACATTCACGTGCCTCCACAAGTTGCCAAAAATCAATGGTCATGCTCGATAGAAAGAACTCCAGTTTTCCGATTTCCAAGCCTGTCTTTTGTCAAATGATCTGCCGCAATGGCGCGCTTACGGGCAAGATGATCTGTGAAATCATCCGAGTGCAATGGCCTATATATCGATTGCCATTCTTGTGCAAGGACCTTCTACCGACAAGGTAGTATGCCTCACGCGTACGGACTTTGGTGGTTTGCCAAACAGTCTTTGGATAAGCGCAGGATCAACTTCGCGAGTCACGCTTGCAAATTGCACATCCAAGGAACAATCACTTGTCAAAAACTGGTTGACTGCCGTACCACGAGATCTCAAGCAATCGAGGCAGGTGTTGCTGATTCTCACAAGGTCATGCCTCTTGGCTAGGAATTCAAGCAGAGATGAAAGCTATGGCCAAGAGATTTGGAGCCATGCCAGCCATGGTTGCACACAGTTCCGAATTATGGACTGTCCTTACACCATTTGTTCCGACACGTAGAACACAACAAGTGTCCAAAGGTCGAGTTTATACCGCCATTCAGTTTGATGATACAGGCCACACTATATGGCACACCGAAACTGAACTCAAGAGCTGCACACCAATGTGCTATGATGCCACATGACAACAAGTCCATAGAGCCAGATATCCTGAATACCTTTGTCGAGGCACGGGTATGAACAAGATTGCTGCCTGCTACTCCCGCTTCCTTAGGCACTACCTGAAGCTGCATGTGTTACATTACATTACTGGAGATGGGAACTTAGCTGTCAATAGGTGCTTCGACCATCGGACTATGGTCGGAATTCGTTGCCGCCTAGTGTTCCATTATGCACGAGAATATCTCATTGAGTTCATGCCTACTACTCGAAACGGTATGAACCCACCTACGGGTCAACACATCAGTTCATTGTGCTACACCGGCTTCGACCAAGATGACACGGCGTCAGTTGCAGCACATGTCAGCAGGACAATGGACTCTTTCGATTACAATCGTGCGGACTTCCGGCCAGTTTGACGCAATCTTTGGAATCGTTTTTGGTTGGAAGAAATTGCCGAGTCATGTGTTTCAGGTCAACAAACAGTATGACCAATGCGCTACTGCCAGTGAGTCCTCCAGTCCAGACCCGGACACCAAGGGGACGCTAGAAAAGAGCCTTGTTTTGATCCTGCTCTGAACCACTTACTGTAACTTTCAAGCTGATGAACAGCCACTTGGAGCACTTCCTGCACCAGAAATCAGCTCAGATGAGCATCTCAAGCACCTTCTGAGGCTCTAAGAGAAAGCCTTTCTTATTGGACCGCGTGATTCAAGCTGGCATATGCCACTTCAAGTCCAAATCAATGTTTACAGCCTCAAAGGCCAATTCAGGCACAGCAGAGAAGCGCAAGAAGACCGACAAGTGAAGAACCTACAAGTTTAAACTCAATGCGTTCGTGCCTTCCACGTTCTTCATTGGTATTTGCTACCCACGCAAAGCGCGCCACTATACGGGTACCAGAAGGAACAACAAATGTGGCCAGCTCCGTATAGTTTATATAGTTCTGATGATGAGACTCTGGTGCACTTGTGCTCCCTCTACATGAGGATCTGCCACAGGAAGCCTACTTCAGCAAAAAAAAAATTATCATCACCTACTAGGACACCAGGGACCGTCTAGTCTACCCTCGCCCAAAAGATTGTAAGCCCCTAAAGCATGACCAGCACTGCTCATGCGATGAAAACCAAGATTTTTTTTCTCCTTTGGGGCAACCAATATGCAACCAAACCTGTTGAAACCTTCACATGACCCTTGTGCAACAGGTATAATAGGCAATTAAATGTCATGTGTGTGCTCCCAAGAAGGGGTCACTACAGTCCTTGAAAGCAACGTTGTATGGGGTCCTTTTCCATGAGATGATGTGGATCTTCGCAAACACACCAATGGGTTGAAACCTGTCGAAATGTTTTTTGCGCATCATTTGCACGGTGGATCCACTACATCACTTTAGACCCGTGCATCTGCCAAATACATACACCCACCGTCCCATCTCCACGCCACTCTTCCCCAATGACTTGTATATAATACGGTGGTTTTGGTCTCGTCGTGTCAATTAAGATGCCCGCAAACCGTCACTTGGGCCGTTGTTCTGCCACTTTACCACATCCTCCTACCTTCTTGCGACACCCTACGGCCG
Source organism: Durusdinium trenchii (assembly GCA_963970005.1). NCBI lineage: Eukaryota > Dinophyceae > Suessiales > Symbiodiniaceae > Durusdinium > Durusdinium trenchii. The sequence goes on from CAXAMN010024194.1 coordinate 8,626, forward strand.
TACTCCATACTCGCTCCCCCGTTTAGATCAGGTGCTGCTCTGCTTGATCTTGGTAGGTACCAACTGGGCAGCGTTTGCATGTGGTGCTCGCATGTTCGTCCTGTCAAGTGGCCAACCTCTGGGCCTCTGGAGAAAGCGACTGGATGACCCTGGGGTGGCCGGATCAAGCATCGAAGAAAGACACCGGGAAGTGGTCGCGAGGTCCCAATGAATGGGTATGCTCTAGCCTTCAATTACATTCAGTTATATTAGATCCATTTAGACTTTGGGCTCTAGACAAAATGGTTGACCTAGTTTTGAAGTGTAAAATCCTCAGTAAAACAGCTCAGTCAGTTGTTCGAGATATCAGGCTATCTATTGACGCAATGGTGGGCCGTGAATCCTAGGGTTTGATCATGTTCTTGAGGCCCATGAAAGGACTTCATGAGGACATCTTGAAGACCAAATCTGACGTCTGCACTGGTCCATGGTTGAGCCGGTTACTGGCTACAAAAACCTGATGGATCCTCCAAGAAGGATGGACATGATCAGCAGCATTAGACTATTGACATCGTTCTTTGTTGGAGAACGGGAGAAAAACATTCCCCTTTCCCCTTAAACATCGTCTGCCCCACCCCCAATGTTCCGCTGAGGGCCGAGGGCTCAAAATCTCGGAGTTTGTGTCAGATCGTTTTTGCGCCTGCGGATTATCGCCAACAAGTCCCTCAACGTGGCCTCCGTTGGCCAAAAGAAGGGTTTATGACATGGTTTCTTTGAGTCAGCCTTGAGGACCTGGTCGATGTCACAACTTTTGATGGAACGGAACCATTTTTGTGGCAGAGACGCAACATCAGCCATGAATTCTGCTGTTTCTTTCTCGATTCTCATCAATTCGCTCTTTTGGCACTTCTCAAGCCGTTAAGTATGGGCTGCTCTACGACTAGTTTCGACCTAAAGTAGGTCTCATTCAGGCTGACAAAAACTCTGCGGCCGCCATGCTTCGTTGCATTTTTTCGAAAAAATCCAGTGCCCTCCCACCATCCCTTTACTGGATTAGCGTCTCCAGTTGTATGGGTAGAGAAGTCTGAAAATACTACGTTGGCAACACCAGCTATGCGAATGCTGCATTGAAATGGCAGCTTGTGACGGTGTCTGTTGAACAGTCTCGCCACTTGCTTCGGACAAAAAACTCCGGTCGAAAATCAACTTGACAAAAACAGGCTTACCGGCGGGGGCTTCTGGAACAAAAACTCTAGTCGTCACAGGCTTCTGCTTCAGGAAGTGTTTCTGAAGCTGTGAAGAAACCCACTGTTTGGGATAACCTTGTTCAGCCAGTCGATGGACAAAAAAGAGTCTCTGCGTCTCCCTGTCAGGTTCTGCCATGTTTGTGGCTTGGATTCGCTGAAGCTCACCTTGGACAAAAGAACAGAACATGGAAGGCAGATGGCCGCTAGTCAAAGGTATGTATTGGTAGATGCTCTGAGGCTTTCTGAACATCTTCCAGCACAAACGTCGGTCAGGCCCCTGTCTGTCAACTAAAAGTTCCAAATCCAAAAACGTGACCTTTTGCCGGGAGATGTCGTCGAATTCCCAATGAATATTCGGGTGGTACGATCCCAGTAGCGTCTGAAAACGCATCGGCTGCATTTCATTGCAGTACACAGCGTCAACCAGCCTCTTGTAGAGCAAGATTTCCCGGTGAAGATTTGTCGAACAAACAGGTCAACTTCGGACATGTAGATGTTGGCCATGGCAACTGCACAAGCGAGTCCCATAATGATCCCGGACTTGTTCTTGTAAATCACGTCTTGGAAGGAATTACGTTGCCCCAGTATCAAGCATTTGCTTGAAATCAGCAGTGTTCCAAAACTCGGACGGTCTGCGCACGACCGAATGCGCCCCGTGAGAACTGGTATCAGTGCTCTTGGAGAGGTGTCGGCGCCCCCGGAGTTTGGAATAATAGGGTACAGGTTCTTCACATCCGAGGTCAGGACAGTGACGTTGTTCGGAATGACCGTGCCCTTCACTGCTGTCATGAAGTGGTAGGATGACTCCACGACATCCTGGCATCCTTTCATGATCGGTGCCAGCCCTTCGTTCACAAACACAGCCAAAGGTTGCAAGAAACTCCTCGTGATCTTTCCGATAGGTCTCCCCGCCACTGGCGTCTTGCGCAGTTTGAGGTGGAGTCTGAGTTCGCCTGGGCGTGACTCATGAAACCTGTGCACAATGAACTCGTACACGGGCTTTGGGACAACTTGACTCGTCACTGCGTTGAAGAAAAGACAGTCAACAGCAAGTTTGACATCTTGTGTGTTAGACTTGTATTGTTCCGTGGAAATTTGTTCAAACCCTTCATCAAGAAGTCGGTGGCATTCATTGTGCACAAAGTCGTGGTCAGCGATTGCATCACCCGCGTTATTGTCACAGTCAACCACGCAAACTTCAGGGTGTTCCCGAATCCAACGTAAAGCCAGTCGGTCAAGTCTGCCCAAATTGCTGCTTTTGTTTCTCCTCTGCAGCTTGTGTAGGTCTTCCATGGTGGCTTGTATGTAGCGTTTCACAGCTTGACTTTCGGGCGGGGCCCATGTTGACTTGAGTGAGGATTTCTTGTAGCAGTGAAGAGCACTGCTGCGGCTTCTTTTGTTGGAAAAAGCTCCTGATGTTCAAACCCCACTGGAGCTGGAGAAGGTTTCGACGCACTGCTTGGTATGTCCAGCCAAGCGAAAAACTGTACAAATGGTGGAACTGCCCTCGAGGTCAAAACATGGATACCTTTGTGAACTAGCCTGGTTTCCAACTGTACAAGGCTTGGATGGAAAACTCTGACAATAAAGTATTTTGCGGTGTTGATCGTTCCATCGGCATTCCAGTAGCTATGGCCACGAGAGCGTCGCCGTCAAGAACGGCTGTGTGGTTGAGCACTGTTCTTTCCTTTGCCCTTGCCTTTCCCTTTCGCACGCTGTTTCCCTTTGCCCTTTCCTTTACCTGGTCGCCCCTGTTCTTGGAAGCGAACTTGCTTGGGCGATTTGGATCTTGGAGCTGAGGGCTGACTCCTTTGGATGTGGCGTTGGTCGACTCTTTGGTTTCTTCAATTTCTAAGATGTGTCTCCGCTGCTGTGTCTAGAAGTTGGCCTGCAAGGGGCGCCCTTGTCTTTGGGTAGTCCTCTGTTCTTGAGACTGTCTAGGACCGATTCTTTGTTAGGTCAGGCTGGTCTTTGAAAAGATGGCCTAGTGTGTCTCTATGGCTAATGACTTGTTGAGCTCGTTTGCCAGGATTCATCCGCGCTGCTTCAATGGCAGCCATCCCGATGACTTGGCGAAGGTCTGCGCCTTGGAAAGCCTCTTCTGCTTTGAGCTCTTCCTCCTGTCTTTTTGCATTGGCATCCTTGGTGGCTTTGATCCTCTGTCTGGCATGGGGCTCCTCTGCGCGAAGGAACAAAGAGACATACTGTGGCACAGTGTGTGTGACCCCCCTGTGTGGCCGATGGCGCCACACAAAGCTCAGAAGCAAAGAACTCATCCAGGGCAGACTGGAGGCTTTGTTCCCGCATGTCACGCCAAGCTGCTTCAATTGCGTATCCGTCCGTCTGCACTCGTTCTTGGTTCAATCTTTCTCCTGGGTGAGGCGCTGCTTGTGCACCATACTGCCATTGCCATTTTTGCTTGGCTTCACTTTGAAACTGACGGTGCCACAGCTTTTTCCTCTTCAAGTAACTTGTACTTTTCCATAAGTTGGGACTGAGTCATCCAACTGTTCAAAAGGCTCTTGGAGTCTCTGTAGCATTGGCGGAAGACTTTCCTCACATCTGGGTCGAAATCATGTAGGAGAGAGTCTGGCGCCATGTATTTCTCTTCGGTTGTTGAGGTGTCCATGTGCGTCTCTTCAGCAGGCGTTGTTGCTGGGGTGGTTTGCTGTTGCAAAGCAAGCTGTTGAAGATCATGTTCTGTCGGTCCATGACCTGACTCATCATGTTCATGGCGTCTGCTATGCTCGTGTCTTGTCGTGAGCCATCTGCTGAAGAAGCCCTGAGCCTTTTGGAACCCAGAAAAGCAGGAAAAGGCATGCCTTGGAGGCTGAGCTGAGCAGGATTGGAGATGCCGGTGTGAGGGAGGCCATGCGACCTATCCCCTGTAGGTGCCCCTGCACTGCTACTCGACATCAGGCGCTTCGGCGAGAGTGCGAAGGTAGTGAACAACACGCCGCTCTTTTTGCACTTCTGAAGCCGTTAAGTATGGGCTGCTCTACGACTAGTTTCGACCTCATTCAGGCTTGTGCCCAAAATTACTGCGCACAAAAACTCTGCAGCCGCCATGCTTCGTTGCATTTTATCGAAAAATGTGCTGAGGGCCGAGGGCTCAAAAATTTGAAGTTCGCGTCAGATCGTTTTTGTGCCTGCGAATTATCGCCAACAAGTCCCTCAACGTGGCCTCCGTTGGTCAAAAGAATGGTTTTTGACATGGTTTCTTTGAGTCAGCCTTGAGGACCTGGTCGATGTCACAACGTTTGGTGGAACGGAACCATTTTTTTTGGCAAAGACGCAACATCAGCCATGAATTCTGCTGTTTCTTTCTCGATTCTCATCACTTCGAACATTCCAACTGATCCAGTCACCGAGAACCTCCACTTTCCACGCGCTGCATGTCTGCACCGTGTCCCCCGCGGGAACAGTCACGTCTGCGGCCGACGTGGGCCCGTCCTGGAATTCGCCGCTGCGGCAGGGCTCACACGTTAAGGAGGCGCCAAAAGGCTGGGCCGTGCCTGCCAAGCGGACTGGACTTGACGACCGCAAAGTAGCTAAGAAAGACGAGCAATTGGATATGATAGGAGTTCTGAAGCAGAAGAGTTGCATTACGTCTCATTGTATATCGTGCTACTACTGGGGCGCACTTAAAGATGTCAAAATGTCATCCCTGCATTTAAACATAATTGCTGCTGGGACCGCAGCTCGGAAGTACTCAATGATGAATCCAATAAAATCAATAAATAACTACATTAAAACCCGAATGGAAAAGGTGGGTTAACCTGCCCATGGGACAGGGGTAAAGCAAAGGAGACCCTCATGCAGCCAAACCGGAGATCTGTCATGCAGCCAAACGGTCCTATAGCCGCAAAGCTCACTTCTGGTTGTTAAATAAACAATCCGTCAGGCAGCCAGGCTTCACGCTCCTCTCTCTCCTACTCTCTCCTTTGATAGTGGACCATCTCCCCCAATTCGAAGCTAGAATTGAAAATAATTCACCTATTCAAAAAGTTTAATGCCTGCACTTAAGGAAATCACCTCAGTAGTGATGGGGCTTGGTATGCCCTCCCCTTAGTGCAGTCGGTAGCGCTACCGACTGCAGTAAGCCTCCATGTGATTTCCTTAAGTGCAGGTGAAAATAATTCAGGGATGCTTAAATCAATGCAAAAACCATGCCCCATTGATTGAGAGCCATGGGCTTACTGAGGTCGGTAGCGCTACCGACCTCCCTAAGGGGGGGG
>CAXAMN010024195.1:0-11102 GCA_963970005.1 Durusdinium trenchii
GTGATAGGGAGCAATCACAAGCTCCGCCACCGCGTGAAAGTTTGACACGCAAAACTCTGGAAGAAAAATCGAAAGCTCTCGTGCTCAAAACACCTGGTCAGTCAAGTGTCTCAACGATCCGAGTCGAAAAACGAAAAGTAAAGGCAAAACACACACACACACACTCTTTTCGCCGCACACATGAGCCAGTAATGTTCGCAACCCACATACAAGATATTCAGGTAAAGCTTTACAGGACCTCAAACATGTTGCTGTCCAGCAAAAAGGTCCAAAAACAATTCATTCTGTTCATGAAGGTCTAAAAGGTTCACAAAAGTTCTCCATGGCGTGTATGATGTTCTTGATCGAAACAATCAAGCTTGCAGATCAATAGGCAGCTGTTTTTTTCATCAGTCCGATTGCGGCCTTGCGCGCTTGATGCTTGGTTGTTTGCCACAATGCTTGTGGTGGACGTCCGCCGTGAGTCGACCAGCGTGCTGAGGCCAAACGTTGTGAACCCAGTCTTCGCATTGTCTGTCTCAGTGATGGAAGCGAAGAAGGAAGATCTTAAGAGAAGGCTTGGCGCCGTGGAGCATGTTATGTTTGCGTGTGTTCACAGGCCAGTGCTCAGGAGCCATCTCTGGTCGTTCAGTATGGCAAGAAAACCTTGTTTCGCTTGATTTGACGTTTGACGCGCGTTGTGAAGGATGGGGTTTTGAAAAAATATTGTTGAGGTTTTGCGCCCTTGGTGTTTTTTGCAAGCCGCGCCAGGCTGCCCGGTTCCATCTTCAACGTATTTCCCTTGCAAAGCTCTGGTTTTGCGGCTGTGGGTTGGGTCGGACCGTTGATGAGCGGGGTGCGGTACTAGTTCACTGCGGCTCGGGCTCTTTGTTACAATGCACGGTGCCGCCTCGGGACCGCTCGGGCCCTCTTTGCAAGGCGCTGAGCGCCTCCGCTTCCGAACCGTTCTGGCCCTCTGTTGAAATGCGGGGTCCCAACACCCCCTTTTCGTTTTGCAAAGTTTCAAGGGTCGGAGTGAGGAACTTCCAGTCCAAAAACCCTGGCAAAACCGGTGCCGCTCGGACCTCCATCACAATGCGCTGTGCCGCCTCGGCGCCGTTTTGGTGCCGCTCTGGCCCTGCATTGCAATGCGCGGCCAACACCCCATTTGCGTTTTAGAAGTTTCAATTGAGTCGGAGCGAGAAACTTCCAAGAAGAACACCACGAAGTGCAACCTCAACATTGCAGTTCCGGCGCTTCTTCAAACGGGGTGCCCATGATGATTGGGGTTTGATCGTGCTGACGATGATGATGATGATGATGGTGATGATGGTCGGACAGTTGAAGTTGGCAGCCGTTGAGAACCTTCACAGGTGCTTTCGGGAAAAATTGTTTTTTTCCTTAGAACCCACCATGTCGGTTCAAAACTTCTGTTCAATTTTTGCTCAGTCACTGGTGGGTTTCTTGTTTGAGTTTGCAACTTTGTTCAACCTTGCATGTGCACATCTATGCCGGAATTGAAGGGTTTTGTCAACAAGAGCTCTCGTGAGTATGGAAACCTTCAAAGTTGCAAATTTCTTGCAGTTTTATCTCAACATTGTACTTTTCATCAGATGGCCAATTCAGTGCTGGGCTCAACTGCATCCTGCCCAAAAACATTTGATGAAAAAAACTTAGATTTGTGAAATTTTGCATTTTTGCAGCGCAGGTTTGCAATGGTTGATGAAGCAAATCGCAGCCAAAGTCAAATCGCTTGGGCAATGATGCCGCGCAGAACATTGTGATTGACCGAATTCGCCGCCAAACCCTTTTTTTGATTTTTTTCTTCCATTTGAAACCGGTTTTGATGGCCATTCTATACAGTGGATGGTGACAGCCATCCTCCTGGGATGGTTCACTCTATTTGGCTTGGGTGCCGTTTGGGTTAGGACGAAGTCGGACGAAGTCATTTGGACGGTGGATCTGCGTCAAAAAAACACGTTGAAAAAGTGGGGAATTACACTTATATAAGGGTGTCTGGGAGCAGGGTGAATTTTGGAGGATTTGAGAGGTTTCTGACATGCATTTTTAGCACATGTGGATTGCACTTATAAATCACTTAAACATCGGCTGTTTTATCATGAACAAGCTTGACTCGCAGGCACTTGTTTGTTTTACAATTTCTGGCTCTGTTTCAACATGCTGTAGGTACTCTGCACATTTTGTTTTGTAGGTTCTGTAGCTGTGCAGAGTACCTGCACACCTGTGCAATGGCAGCAGCTGGCAAGCTGCACACAGTGTCCTAATTTAACCGTTGTTCGCTTCGTTCTTTTGTTCGCTGCGCGGAGGAGTCACACCCGCCGCCATTTGGAACCACAGAAACTTGTCACGACGAAGTTCTGAAGCCGTGGCTTCTATTCTGGGTTTTTAGTTGGGTATGTATCTTAATAGGGAACCCTCAACCAAATAAATTTTGGTCTGTTTCCCTTCTTCCAGAGGGTCTTTGGCAGGTCTCCCTATTTTAATACACACCCACTTGCCCTTGCCCTCAAGTGAACTCTTATGCCACAGCCTTTCGATCGGTTCATCCTGCTGCATTTGGTGTGAGCAGCTACATCTACATCTTTCACGCGTTGAAAGTGGAGAGGGTCATTGCGTTGTTGACAAGAATGAATATGCAAGCTTGATGTTTTCAAACGTACGGGCGATATTCCTTGCAGTTTGTTTGCATTGTTTCTTGTTTGATTTTCAAAAATGAACGTGGGTCTTTGTTGGGTTGTTTGGGTGCAAGTTTGGATGCGCACCGTGCATGGTTGCGAGAGAAACACACGAGCGCCAGGTGGTTCATCGAAGGCTCAAAGTATTGGGTACGTGTGCCATGCCACAGTGTCTGTCACACAACGAAAGCTGCTTACTCCGAAAAGATGACCAGAGATTTCGAAAGCAAAGAAGGATCATATGTTGGCAATGAATTTGCTCGCTTTGCCAACTTTTCATGTAAAAGTAGCATGCACAAAAGCTTGAAAGCTCAATGCTAGGCTGCTAGGGCCTACTACGGGTTGGTTTCACAGCATTGTTGCTCTTTGAACAGTGTTGCTCAAAGCCAATGCAGAGATGCCATGGAAGGAGCTAACATTTCAGCCAACAGCTCAAGCCATTATGGCCGGCATGTCTATGACACAAAATGGCCAGCATACTCTTTAGCTTGTTCTGCCAGCTGCAGATTTGCTGTGGGCAGCTGTATTGAAGGGTCACGGAATTTCATAGAGATTGTTGAGCTTAACGACAACAGCATAGAATGTGTTGCGGAAACAGAGCACACATTCCCTCCAACGAAGCTGCTGTGGAGGCCAGACAATGGTTGCAATGGCGGGAATCAAGAATTGCTTGCTTCCTCCACGACTGCACTGAATCTTTTGAAGGTTCAAGACAGGCAAATGAATTGTGTAGCAACACTGTCAAGCAGCAGAGCACGGAAGCAAGCAACAGATTTGCCTCCTTTGACTTCTTTTGATTGGAGTTGTGTGAACAACAACAAGCTTGCGGCTTCGTCGGTGGATACCACCTGTACTATTTGGGATTTGGAGACACAGAAAATCGATCAGCAGCTGATTGCTCATGACAAGGCGGTATATGACATTGCGTTCTCTGTTGTCGATAGCCTTTTTGCATCAGTGGGGGCTGATGGTTCGGTCCGGCTCTTCGACCAAAGGAACTTGGCTCACTCAACCATCGTCTACGAGTCTTCACCACCATCTCCCTTGTTCAGGCTTGCATGGAACAAGATCAATAGCAATTATATTGCGACCATTGCGGGTGATGTTCCTGGAGTGAAATTAATCGACGTTCGAAGACCATCTCTAGCTCTCGAGGTTCTGTCTTATCAGGAATCCTGCGTCAATTCAATTGCTTGGGCTCCCCACTCACGCAATCATCTTTTGTGCGGGACAGAAGATGGTTTTGGACTCATTTGGGACGTTGCATCCAAGCTTGGCATGCCATTGCTGGCATATGACTGCGACAATGAAGTGTACCAAACCCAGTGGCCTGCAATGCAACCGGACTGCGCTGCACTTGGCATGGCACATCAGATCAGGCTACTCCAAGTTTGAGCAACTTGTTGCTGAAACAAGCCATACTCGCAGTTTCACCATGCTGCCATCAGGCAGGGTTCAGGACGCGTTGATTCTTTCAACAGGTCTGTGAAGAAGATGCACCCAATTCGCTGCTTTCAGGCCTTTGGCATAGCTGAGAAAAGGTAGACTCTACGACTGACTCCTCAGTTTTGGTCTCTCTCCAGGGATCAACTACAACATGGGGGCTGGCAGGATAATTTTTCTCGTCATGGCTATGACATCCTTTCCTTTGCTATGATCCACCGATGGTTTCCATTCTTCTGAAGGAAAGAAGCCCAATGCCTCACCCTAATCATCTAATGCTTCGTTGCTTCTTCATGCTTTGCCACAACAAGTTGTTCTGTTAATCATTCGTGCGCCATGATATCCTGTTAGGACCCCCCCCCTGGTTTTCTTTCTCTTGCCTTTCTTCTCTGCCGTCGCTGGAATTCATGTTGTTACTTGATTTGCTCTCGGACCCAGCCGCTCAAAGGACCAGTCCGAAGGTCGAAAAAATTCGACGGCCCTGACCGGTCGACGGCCTTGTAGGGCCTGTAGGGCTTCGTTGCTTTTTGGGCTGCTTCTCTTTTTAGTAGGATGAAGCAAGATGATTCTGCCAGCCCCCACCGGGGGTTGCAGTTAGTGGGTGAGTCTGATGGCCTGTGGCGGCAAACAAACGTGGCTCTATTGCAGGATGTTGAAATCTCAGTCAACGCCTGGATGCTATGGCCCATGGCACGGGAAACCAATTGAGCCTTGCCTTTTGGCGCCACAATCAGCCACTGTAGGTCAGAGTTGCTTCAATCGAAGCACCGTGAGCGAGAAAATGGGGTATTTCCAGTGCAATGTGCGATGAGCGCGGTGCTATCGCTTGCTTGATTCTGTCCAAACAAATAGCACTTCCATTAGAGTCAACAGTTCTCGAGGCAGCGATCGCAAGGGAGCGTTGGGTGTGGCTAAACTCGTGTCTGGTGTCCACGGAAACTCATTGGCAGAACATGGTTGAATTGGTTGAATCAATTTGTGCTGTTTGTATAATGTATCAAATATTGACAAGCAACAATTCAGTATTATCGCGCATGGATGGCAAAGGTTGGCTGACCATGGATTTCATGTCAACGCACTCTCCGATTCCATCTTCTGCCGTGGCTTTTCTCATCAGTTGAGGATTTGAATCCAGAGTTCACTTGGCACCATTGGCTCACTGTACTTCAGAACTGAGCTTGTGGCAAAATAAATCAGTGAAATTTTTGTCATATATGAGACTGGGTTCGAAAAAGCACAGCGCCCAATAACCAAGCTCTAGAAGCGGTTGAGAAACCGGTGTGATTCGGCTTGATGGCCAATTTCGAGTGTGTGGAGGCTCAGAATGAGATTGACACCATGTTTGTTTTCTCGCAGATTTGGATTGAGATGAGCCCGGTAAAGATGCTCAAGATGAACACAGCTTTCAAGATGAACACAGCTTTCAAGGCAATATTTGCTTGGAGCAAGCCGTTGAACCCGTCGTGACGCGCTGTGGACTGGAGCTTAGTTGATCGTTTGGGTCAAGTGGAGAGACTGCACATCTGCCACTTGGAGCATTGGCCAGGTCGCTGAGTGCGCACCATTCATAGGTGAGCTTTCCTATCGTTGACATTGGACCCCCCAAGGAGTTGACCCATATCCAGATGCATATCATCAACGCCCCCTCAAAGCTCAATGAAGCACATCTTCTCACTGCTTTGTAAAGCAAGCAGTCCTATGTGCATCGACCCTTCGTAACAGTTTGAACTGATAAATGTCCCCTGCCTTGACAATCTATGGAATGATACATCATGATACTCCGAGTGTGAGTTCTTCTTTTCCAAACAAGAGCCGAGAGCTGTGACCAGGCCACCTCTTCTGTTGGGGATGTCTACATCAATGGCTCAGTGCGCCCAGCCAAGAGGCCGGTTCACCTCGCCGAACCACGGCGTCGCGGTCGAAACCGCGTGGCGAGTGGCGCGAGGCCAGCCGCGGCCCGTCGCTGTCCCCAACTAGGCCGAGCGGCCGCGCGGCCCGCCATGCACTCCGGTGCTGCTTTGGTGGAAGACACACAAAGGGATAGATAGATAGATAAATAGATAGATAGATATACACACACACACACACACCTACACCTAGAACCCAATTGACCTCGTTTTTGATAGGCACAGGCCATATTTTGGATCGTTGATCCTTTTAGAATCGAGGTGACCCAGGTTCTAGGGGTGTGTGTACATATATATATATATTCTGGCCGAGAAAAGACCGAAGCTGCCAGGAGCAGATCAAAGAACACATCTGCTTGTCCCATTTGCAAGGTGGGTGTCAGGGAAGTGCCGAGCTTGTTGGATTCTACATGAACACCAGAAAAAAAAACTTCGACTCTGTGAAGCGTCGCTCTTGCAGCCTGAGACGGCCTTCCACCCCAAGGCGGAACACCGAACCAAAGCCACCTTGGACCCCCTTGCCGCCCGCAAGGCCACTGTGACCATCCAAAATGTGATCCCGGTGTACACGCGGAGCCAACAGAGTGACCCCCGCAACTCGCGCCTTGGGCGAACAGAGCTCTCCTCGGTCCGTTCTGCGTTCCCAACTAGCTGAACCAGAGCCAGGAGCCATCTTCCCCAGTGGAGAGAAGACATTCCACCACTTTTGGGTGAGGAACCGCGGAGGATATCCTTTCTTGATATGTTTTCAGCAAGCCGCGGATTCCACGCAAACATGCCAATCTTCCAGGGGGATTGCGGCATGTGGAGTCTCGGGACTACGTTCTTTGGGCGGTGGGAACGGTGGAACCACCACACCTTCACATGCCACGCTTTTTGTGCGTTTTGGACGTACCGAACAACCCCAACCAACCGGGGGTCCCCATGGACCGGGCGGAGGTGCCGGGCGCAGCCCTCCAGACCGAGCGGCCCGAGCGGCGGACCGCCCCCGAGGTATCCAGATCTCCCGTCTCGACCGCCGGGCGAACGGCCGGAACCGGAACCTGCCTCGGTGCCCGCGGCCGTCGGTGGCGGCCGTCGGTGGTGGCATGGTTTTTCACACAAGCCCTGCATTCGATGTTGTTGCTTTTGCACGGATGGCTAGAGAGGAGGCGGAGACCCTTTTCCATCCCTTCTTTACGAGAGGCACTTTGCGATCGATTCTATTCCAGTATTATGATCAGTTTATGGCACGATAAACAACCAGAACTGGTCATTTGTATTCAATTCGTAGCACGATGATGACGGAAAGCGCTGTAGTATTATTGAAAGGGAGAGGGGCGGCGGGGGGGTGGGGGCCAAGCTGGTTTGCAGACCGTGGGGAGTTTTTTGGTGAGCTTATTTGCCTTCAAAAAGTTGCATTTTACCTGCACGGAGGCAATTTTTGATGTTTTTCTTGTTTTCCGGCATTCAAAGGCTTTGAAGGGCAATGTGCATAAAACACTGGTAAAAACAATGAAAAATGAGGTCCGACAAGTGTAAGGAAGGTGTTTTTGAGAGCTTCTTTTTGTCATTTGTCTGCGTATGAAAGCTAGCTCCGGACGAACACACCCAAGATGTCAATATTGCAGTCTTCTCCAGGTGGCATAACCAGTATCGCGAACGTTTGGACAAGTGTAAGGAAGGTGTTTTTGGTAGCTTTTGTTTGCTTATGAAAGCTTGCTCCGGTGGGTGGTCAAATTTAGAGCATGTTTGTGCCAATCTTCGGCGATCTTGGTGCTTTTTGGGATTTGTCCTTTTCCTTTCACCCAATGTTGGGGCTCTCTTGAGGCTTCTCGTGGAGGTATGTTGGAAGTGATTGGGGCCGAGGGACCTAAGGCTTTGCTGCTGTTATTTTACTTCTTTGCGGCGATGTTGGTCCACTTGGCTGCTTTTTCTTTGCCGTTTGACTTGAGCAGGTAGTTTTATTTTTGGTAATGTGCGTAAAGCATCATATAAAACATGACAGACTTAGGTCCGACAAGTGTAAGGTTACTTGTTTTCTCTGCCGTTTGACTTGGGCAGGTGGTCTTTTGCGTAGTGTGCATAAAGCACTGTAAAAGCAATGCAAAAATGCGGTCCGACAAGTGTAAGAAAGGTGGTTTTGACAGTTTTTTGTCGTTTTTGTTGCTTACGAAAGCTTGCTCCAATGGGCGGTGAAATTTCGTGCCAATCTTCGGCGATCTTGGTGCATTCTTAGAGCATATCCTTCTCCATGTTGGCACTTTTCCCCAAATGTTGGGGCTCTCTTGAGGCTTCTCGTGGGGGTATGTTGGAGGTGATTGGGGCCGTGGGATCTATGTTGAAGGCTTTGCTGCTGTTTTTTTTGCGGTAATAGCCATGACAGACCTAGGTCCGACAAGTATAAGGTTACTTTTTTTGAGGCCATGGTGGTCTTTTGTTGCCGGTCTGCGGCTATCCTGGGGCATCTCTTTTATCATATTGGCAATTTTCACCGCACCCTTTGTTCACAAGACATGTTGTGGGCTCTGTTGGGGACGTGGGGCTGCTGCTCCGCTTTCTGTGTTTTTTCCGAACTGGTTTGCAGTATGGTGTGACGACCTAGTATAGATGCTACTCATGCCTGCCTTTTGGGTCGTCGTCCTCGGAGGTACTGGCCTTGCAGGCCTTCCAAAACGGTGGGCTGCCGGAGCTGGGTGCTGAGACCGGCTGAGACCTGTGGAGCCACACGCCGGGGGAACCCCCGCCGTGTCTCAACCAAAACGACTGGTAGTTGCTTGGAGCTCCTACCTCTGCGTACCCAGATGAGCTCCTACCTCCGCATCGCCCTTTTGAAAGACGAATGTTTTTTCTACCTCTAAGGTCGTACGGCTACACATCGGGCCAGGGTTTCTTTCCGGTGCGCCTCCGTCGTTCAGCGTTGTCGCTGCCGACACGCGCTGGCCTCCGACCGTGCACGTGGGCAGGTGATCTTTGGCCTCAACTGGCAGGGCAGTTCGCTTTTGGAAGGGCCTGGTGAGCCAAGTGTGACTGAGTCACAGTTAACATAGGATCGAATGTTGTCCCCAAGTTCTCAACGAAGATTCTGTGGAATCAACTGGGATGACATGACTGACATGACCGACATGACCGATATCCGCCATTTTGGCTTCTTTGCTTGGCTGAAAAAGACATCACTGAAACACATCCGCCTGGTACCGCTTCGGTTCCGAAGCTCCGTTTGGGCCGCCGGGATGGCGCTTAGGCCAGCGACTTCCAAGTGGTTGTCGTATGCCCTCGTGGGCTCTGAGCTCAGGTCCGTCGAAATTTTGCTGTTTCACCTGCTTTCCTTTCAGCCTTCGCTGCCGCTAAGTTACTAAGGTCTTTCCATGCTGTACTGCACGATCTTCTTGATGCTCTGAGCTGCTCTGAGCTCGTCAGCTTCCCACTTCCGCGCGCCAAGCAGCTTGCAAAGACCCAAGCGGCTGAATGCAGGAGCTGGACATAGGTAGATTCTATAGCTTTGTCGGCGAGGCGAGGGCCAGTGAATTACAGGCAACAACACATCGACGTCGAAATCGAAGTTTGGAAGAAGCGCTTTGAAGCTCGGCTCAAAAGAGAGCGATGCGAAGAGAGAGCGAGGTGCTCGCACGACGATGGTCGCAGATTGGTGCGAAAGCCGACGTAGCAACCAGCCAAGCGAAAGCCTGAAAGAACTTCTGTGGCCCAGTTGGCTCAAGCCAAGATGAATCAGCCAGTTGGCAAAGCCTAGATGGCAAGACGCCAAAAAGAAAAAAAATATTGTTTCATTTAAGAAAACATCATGTCCCTTCCTGAGCTTCTGTGGATCGGTTAGGGATTGAGAATGGATGTGGGTGGTTCAGTGATTTGTCGAGGGGTTCTTCAGAGTCTTGTCTTCTGACATGCTGACAACAAGAAAACTTAACTGATAGTATGGCAATGATGGCTTTTGTCTTCAAAAACCGCATTGCCAGCATATCGTCAATTTGGCCTCTTCTGCCTCATTTCTCATGGTGTTGGTGTTGGTCGGTGGTCACCACTTCACCTCCAAGGGTCTTTTAATGGAGACCCCAAAAAGGCCCCCCTGGTACACTCCGTTTCACAAACATGGAACTGGACTCCCAAAAGGAGTCTTCCCAGACTCCCATGTTCCAGACTTCGCATGCGACAGTCAGCTTCATCAGCTAGGCAGCTTCATCCACCGGATTTCAGCTGTTGCGTTTTGGTCCGGGTCCTTCCCCCCCCCCCCACCGACTTCGCCAACGAAGTCCCGACCCACCGGCTCCCGAGGAGGTCGTGTTTGACGCACGCCGCTTCGCGGGCGACACGGGCGACGCGCGAAACGGCTGGCGAGGTCCATGGAGGAAGAGGGGACCTCGTTGGGGTCGCTAAGAAGTGGCCTTTTTGCAGGCCAGGATGGATCTTGAACATATGAAAGGATGGGTCTCGGTGGCATGGAGTTGGGCCATGGCATGTTGGAGCATTTGGATTCCTGACATGTGCGTCTTCTTGTTATTGGTTGCTGCTGCAAGAGAGCGCCAGGGGCACGTAGTGAGGTAATATGGTTGAAGAAAGGAGGAAGGTTGGTGTTTGAACTTGATTTACTTAAGTCTGAGTTTGTCCATTTGTTGTGTTTTTGGTGTGTTGTTTGGGGAGTTGGGTAAAAAAGGCAACCAGTCCTCCAGTCTTTGTCTCTAGGATAGGGTATACGTTCTTGTGCAACTGATGCACAGAGGATTCAAAGCTGCTGGCACTACCACTCTTCTCACTGCTGCCACTACCACTAGTAGCAGTAGCAGACATGGTGGTAGTAATGCTGGTGGTGGTGGTGGTGGCAGCGGCGGCGGGAGCAGCAGCAGTAGGAGTAGTAGTAGTAGTAGTAGTAGCAGCAGCAGCAGTAGTCGTAGTCGTAGTCGTAGTCGTAGTCGTAGTCGTAGTCGTAGTCGTAGTAGCAGGAGTAGTAGTAGTAGTAGCAGGAGTAGTAGTAGTAGTAGTAGTAGTAGTAGTAGCAGGAGTAGTAGTAGTAGTAGTAGTAGTAGTAGTAGTAGTAGTAGTAGTAGTAGATCAGTAGTAGATCAGTAGTAGATCAGTAGTAGAT
>CAXAMN010024195.1:11370-31370 GCA_963970005.1 Durusdinium trenchii
TAGAGCAGTAGTAGAGCAGTAGTAGAGCAGTAGTAGAGCAGTAGTAGGAGTAGTAGTAGGAGTAGTAGTAGGAGAGTAGGAGTAGGAGTAGGAGTAGGAGTAGGAGTAGGAGTAGGAGTAGTAGTAGTAGTAGTAGTAGTAGTAGTAGTAGTAGTAGTAGTAGTAGTAGTAAGACCACCACTGTTGCCACCACCGTAGTAGGTCGTGGTTGTGCTTGTGGGCGTGCTCGTCGTCCGTGTGCTTGTGGTGTTGTCGTTGTCATCGTTCTTGGTGGTTCTTTCCGGATGCCAGTCTAGTTGTTGGACCGCCAGGGCGACCAGCCTCAATTCCTCCGGAATTCTTTGAGGCGCGGCGCAAGCCACTCTGCCCCGGTTTGTGAAGGCAGTGGCCAGCTAATCGGGGGGCCCATCCAAAGGTCCAGGGGAACCTCACGTGTCCACGACTTTTTCAAAGTGGTAGGATTGAATGAATGGCCGCAAACATGCGTGAAGCTTCGACCACCAGATGCAGCCTACTTTCACTTCTTAGGGTGGCGGGCTGAAACCCAGGGCGGGTTTCTTCCTGTTTTTGGGTCGCTGTGTTCCACGCCACGGTCGGTCTAGGTGACACGGTGACACGGTCGAAGCAACGATCAGGACCTGGCGTACCAGTTTTCGGCCTTGAAGCCTCCGCCGGGTTTGGAGAGGCGCGGGGGGCGGCAGCGGAGAGCCTTCACCGGTTGGCCCCGCTTGGAGAGGTACGGACCAAAGGGGTGGGCTTGTTGTGCGCTTTCGCCCGTCAACTGCAGGACTCCCGTCCCCAAGTGCAATCAGTTTTCTTGGGATTTGCTTCTTGTGCTTTTGGGCCGTGCTCCAAACAAGCCCAACGCGCCAAGTGTGTCACCTGAAACAGGCCAACGGCATCACAAGTGCACGAGAGCAAGGCTGGAGCTTAATGAAGAACACACCTTGTGAGACCTGCTGGGCATTTTGGGCAAAAAGGCGACTGTTGACCTGTGAGATCTCTGTGTTGACCCGCTTGCTTGTGAGATCTCGGTGGACCGAAGCAGCGGCCCCGGCTTACGACCACCCAGGCCCACCAAGCTTGCCATGTGTTAACGCCGCGGTTGGGAGTCCCAGGGGGTCAGGTGACCGGAGTGAAGAACTGAGCCATCAACACAGTCAGAGAAGAGCTACTGATACGACGTGAGGCTACCGTGTGCCTTTTCAGGGAGCGGATCATTTTCACCCATCGTCGTTGGAAGCTATGGCTATCACTGTTCTTATTTGTTTATTTCCCTTTTTCTTGAAAACAGCAGGGCCTTGGAAGAACCATAATCCTCTGTACGCTGACACTGAGAACGACCACTGCAATGGCAGGACTGCAGATCCGCAGTACGTGACCTTGATGGGGCCAAGAAGCCAGATGCCAAGGGTGGCAGGAAATCAGTTGTTCTTAACCTTGAGATACAGACCAGAAGGATTGCAGCTCCCAGCTTTTCCCCAGCAGCGAAGGCTTAGGGGTCTTCAGCCTTCATCCATAGAAAAGCTCGGGAGCAGGTTCTGGAGCAGGTTCCGAGGCTCCGGAGCGGGTTCCGGTGCAAGTGCGGAGTGCCGGATTTGCCGATATGCTGACATGGTTCTATGCTGGCATTGTCATGACGTATGCAATGCTGACATGACATCGTGCTGGCTCGTTGTCATTCTGCCATGATGTCATGCCAGGCTACCATGCTCATATGGTTCGCGCCTGTTTGCGCTAACCTGTTGTCACTCTGTCATTGTAGCTTGCAAACGCTGTCATGTGGATGTGCTGTTTTGCTGGCGTGCTAACATGCTGCCATGCTGAGACGAGGTGTTGCTTGACATGGTGTCATGTTGGTGTGTTGAATATAGTTCCATGTCATGCCTGCAGAGGGGGGGATGGCGCTGGCAAAAGTCATGGTGTTTCAAATTGGTTGGCAAAAGCACAACACTTGTTGGTGAACTTGCGTGGAATTTATTGGCCAGCTGTTGATATTTAGGACCACAGCTCCCATTCTTTTTGGGTTCTTTTTTTTACCGTTTGGGCACACCTTGTGCCCGTTTTTGTTTTCGCTGAGGAAGTGAGTCCCCGCCGCACACGCTGGGGATTTCGATGGAGGATGCGAGGCGGGTGAGTCAACGATTCAACACGTTGTTGGTAAATTGGGGCGTGCTTAAGCACGACTTTGTAACTCTATATGGCTCATTTAGTCTAAGACAATTAAAAGCGAATTTTGGATATTTTGAGTCACACATTTAGATAAAGGCATCCGCACTCATTCTATATGCTTGACTTTTCGTTCATGTTCCTGCCATTTTGTGGAGCCTACATCCATTTTGTATGACTTTTTCAAAGTTCAATTAAGATGATGAAACAACAGTTTCATTGAAGTTCAAAGAACAGCATAAAACTCATCAAACATGTAAAGAACACATTATTTGACGTCATGGAACGTCTAACGAACATGTCGAGGACACTTCAAGGCAGGAGTTTTTTCCTCCAATATTTTCTTGAATCTTGGGTGTATATACAGGAAATATACTTCTTTTTGCATCAGGAACCCCTGCGTACAGGAACAATAAGCTATTGAGTGCCAGAGTGGCATCAACAAATTTCTGGACAAAGCCTGGCCGGCCTGGCCACAACTTTTGAACGCACATGTTTTTTTTGGGGTGTGGTCCAGAAACATCCATTTTGCACCAGTTTTTGGCTACAAGATCCCACAAAAAAACAACAATCAGAAAGGGTGAGAAGATCTCAGCCGCAAGATAAACATATCAGAGAAGCAAATCATTCTAAAAGCAGAACTGTGTGATCTCATCATTTTTCCCAAACCTTGCGCGAGACACTAACCCAAAAGCGCACTAAAAGACAGTACAAGACCCCCAAGCCAATGCAAGAACAATTGTTTGTTCAGTTTGTCAGCAGCTTGTCAAGCCCCATATGCGTTTCTGTGGAGCCACTGATCCATAAAATGGGGGTCATGTTTTTAATAACATTCTTTGGCAAGGCACGGGGAAGATTTGGTGAACATACTTACTTGTGGTTAACAAGCCGCACTCTATTCCAAATTTCTTCTGTTAGAAATCGTTTATGGTTTTGGAAATCTATGTTACACCATCAGCAGGCACCTAGCAAAGCCTGTCTGTCTGTTCTGAAACAGGGGTGTGAGGACGCTAGTGCAGATTTTCAATCGGATTTGGGACCACTACGTACATACAATTGTCACAATTGTCCAAATCAAAAAACACGATCTCTCTCTCTCTATATATACATGTGTGGGTGCTGGCTGATTATGGGGCCCCCGGAAGTACCATTAACATAAGCAATGAGAGTCACACACACGCGCAAATCGAGAAGTTGCTACCGCACGAACTTTGTCGTGACTGAAAACCAGTTGTCTGCAACATAAAGCCAGAAAACCCCAAAAAGCAAACAAACAATGATCTGGAGACTATGCCCAATCCTAAAGCCAGAAAAAGACAAATGATCTGGAAACTATGCTCAATCTCAAAGCCAGAAAAATGAATGATTTGGAAACTATGTTCATCCTAAAAAAGGGTTGGAACACACTGTATTTATGTTTTTTGGTTTTAGCCTCACATATGTTGGGGCTAGTTGGGAAAACATGTTTTTTTCCAGTTTGAGGAGTAGTTTATAAACTATGTCTTCTGATGCAGCAGCAGCCATAGCACGTCATCTCATCCTTGCACCAATGTCGTTTTCCTTCGAAGCGCTGCGTAAAGAAGCGGGTCCATGCAGTTGACAAAGCTGGACCAAATCTGTGCGCAGAATTGTTTGGCAGAAACAAAGCTCAAAGTTTTGTTGCTTTGCACAACGAGAAATTTGATTGATGGGCGGCCTGCGGCTCCAATCGCCCTGGCAGGTTTTCATTTTAGGGTTCCAGGTGTTGCCTTCGTGAGCCATGGCCACTGCTTGGATCGACTTCATTAGCGCCATGGAATCTGTCCAACCACCAGATGATGTGCTGAAGGAAGCAGTGCGATTTTTTCAAGATGTAGCCAAACTGTCAGATCCCAATGTAGCAAGTGGTGTCACTGAAGCAGACCTGGACAAACTCAAACTACCGGACTCATTGCCGGGTAGCCGCTTTGGTTCGCAGTGTGGTCAGGAGTGTTGAAGCAGTAGACAAGGCAAAGCTTGCTCAGGCAACCGCAAGAACAGCACTGGCAGCTACGCCGGTGTCAGCAAAAGCGCTGGCTTCCGCCTTAGCACCCGTGAAAGTCCCCGACGTCGCTGACCTCCTGCAGAAGCCTGGCTTGTCAACACTTGGTATTCACGTTCAAGCTGACCAGTGTTTGTACACAACGCTGCAGCTGGCCACGGAAGAAGCCAAAGCTCAAGGCCGCGTTCCTTTCACCTACGTAGACCTTACCAGCAAGGAGGTCTTGCCCTTGTGGCTGCCAGCCGACTCAGTGGGTGGCAAGCTCACTTTGCGAGATGAGGAGGAATCAAAGGTAGCTGGGCATCATGCCATTGCCTCGCTCAGTGATGAGATTTTTCAGAAATGTCCAGCAGTGGGTTGCAGCCTTTGTCAGATACTCTACCACTGCTGTGGCGACTGGTCAAGCGACGTGGCCGGTTGTCTTTGGGCATTTAGATGTGGTCTTGCAGATTTGCGAACAAGAAAAGATCAAAGGCCGTGCGCCTTACCTCGCCTTCCTCTATGATGACCTCCTCCGTCGTCAGTGGGCAAGGCGAGCGGACAAAGGTGACCCTGGAAGGGTGCCAGTAGCAGCTCAGCATCACGACCTGACTTGGACTGTGTGGAAGTCCGGAAGCAAAACTTGGGTGTCCCAGCACTTTGGAATGCCTTTTGGCACCATCTCTGCAGTGTATGCCTGGCATCGTGTGGGCTACATGCTATGGCTCATTCTGGTTCGCTTCAAAGCGCCGGCCTGTCGCTATGTTGACGATTTCTTTGGTGCTTCTCGTGCGGGTGTCGTTTGGTCTGCTGGGCCAGTGCCAACAGTTTTGTCGAAACTGTTGGGCTTCCCAACGGACAACTCCAAGGACGCAGACGCTACTTGGAGCATGGTGGTTCTGGGCGCCCTAGTGAATATTTCTTGGGCCGAACAAAAGATTTTCACCAGAGTGCGCAGCAACAGAGCACAGAAATGACGATCGGGTAGTGAGGACGAGGATACTGTCGCTTCCTCTTTCATTCATCGGTAGCCATTGTTCGATCTGTCGGTACACAGCATTAGTCGCAGCTGGTGGTGGTTCCACCCAGCACAAACTATGCTAAATGCGTTTCGGGAACCTCAACGAGCAGTGCTCGAGGTTCAGCAAACACTTGAAGGAACAATCCCTGCTTCTGCGCTCTTCGCAGATCTGTCCAAAGCCTTTGAGCGGGTCAATGCTTTCTGGATCCTTCACATCCTCCACATACGGCAGTGTGCTCCTTGGGTGCTCAAGCAGACCGTGTGTGGGCACTATTGGATGCTGCCGTTCACAAGCTGGCAACATTTCTGCAACTGCAGGACGGTTCAACCGAAGTGGCGCCATGGCATTTTGAATTGGCTTTGATTTTGGTCGCAGAAGGTTTCCATGATCCAAGTCATCTCGCAGGAGCTTGTCCAGCGAGCATGGCCAAATTGTCGCCGACTGCAAAAGGCAAAGCTTTGCTGTCGCCCGCGGTCAGTCGCGCAAACGAGCGGCATCAGCAAAGTCAGCTGCAGCGCGCCAAAGGTGTGCCGACAATGGCCGCCGCTCACGCAGTGCAATTTGCAGAGGCTCTGAGCTCGGTGACGCCAGAGAGCACCTTGCCTGGGGGAAACCCGACTATGGTCTGCAAAACTTTGCAGGATATGGCTCCGCCGCAATGCCACATGCACTTGCAGACTGCGGTGACACATCTGAAATTGCAGACAAAGTGTAGCTTCTGGCCTTAAACTGTGGCGCCATTTTGCAACCGCAGTGCTGGGGTACTCTGCCACCACATCTCTTCCGGCTCAAAGCGAAGCTGACATGTGCATGTTTGTGGCCATTTTGCGCAATGCTGTCGCTGCGCGAAACTATGTTGGCCATGTCAAGTGGGCATGCCAGTACCTGGGTTTGCCGCTCACCTGGGTGGGCTGCAGTCTCACTATGACCTTGCAAGGTTTGCAGAAACAACACCGATCAGAAAGAGTGGGTTGTCTCTCAACACGAAAGCTGATGAGTGAAGAGCTGCTTCTTCGCTTGCTGGCCCTTGCGGATGGCATTGAGATGTTCAAGCCTGTAGGTGATTTGTTGCTTGTCAGCTGGCAGGCTCTTCTCCGTGTACAGAGTGAAGCTATTCCGTTGGAGAATGGTTCGCACGAAACCGTGCATTGCCTACCTCCAAGCAGACACTCGTCCGTGTTTGTGGACAGCCTGGGGAATTTGTTTATTCGATTGAAGCAGCGTAAGCATAGGCCACAAGCGTCCATGCTAGTTAGGCCATGGCCATGTATATGCACGGCACGGCTGCGCAGCCCGTTGTGTGCGGGCCACCGTTTAGCTTTAAGATGTGCACAGATGCCCGAGGGTCATAAGCTGTTTCATTTTGCCAGTGCTATAGCTTTGACTCAATTTCGCAAGATGCTGAAATTGCTGCAGGTCACTGAGCTACATGGATTTTCTTTCAAATGTTTGAGAGCCGGAAAGGCAGCTTCCTTGGCCCGTGCAGGCAATTCACTTTTTCAGGTAATGCAATCTGGAGAGTGGCGGTCAGCTGCGGTGCTGGCATATGCAGATGAAGATGAGTTTGACAAAGCCGCATTTTTAGATATAGCGTGTGATAGTGCTAGCAGCTCGGATTCCGAAAGTTGAGTAGTCGTAAGTCGTAACCCGTGCGCCGGTGCGCCGATGGGGTTTTGGTTATGTAGGTGGTTATTGGTTGCATCGATGGGAACAGGTGGTGTCTGGTCTGGTAGCTTTGGTGTGCCCCCCAAGCTGTGCCATTGCTGTCTTGCTTCTTTATTTGCCCAATAATCATTTGGGCTTAAAGTGTTGGTGGTCTTGGCCGGACTGCTACCAGAAATGAATGACTCCAAAGTTGCCTGTTTTCTAACAGCTGAAAACCCATTGTGACATTGGCTGTGCCTATGTCTATAATAATAAGCTCCAGAAAAAGGCGCACGGGTCGGCTGCTCAGTGTTTTCGGATGTGCCAAGTGGAACATTTTGGCAGAGACAGAAACTCAAATTGAAAATAAGGCACCAGTCACCAGATTATTGAGTGAGTGAGACTCACGGTTAGAAACTCCTTGACACGTTGAAAGATTCATAACATCTTAACGTTTGTATCAATATGAAATCCACGCCCACAATCATTACACTAATTATTGATACTATCCAAGAACCAATGAACGTTTACATATCCTTCTTTTGGTACTTGTCCTTTGGTTGTTTTATCATGCACTTTGTAGTTTTTCCCAGCAAAATAGCTTATAATGCATTTTGCATTACCATCGTCATTGGTACCATCATTGTACCTATAGAATCTTACCTTATAAAAAGAGGCTGTCCAATTCCATTCAGGACAATGTTTTACAAGAAAATTGCTAGAATCAACTTTTGTAATATGTCCACCAATGCGACTACCTTAAGCAGAATGGCAAGTTGAACACCAAGCAAGACTGAAGTTTTGTTTTTCATTGTCAATCTCTAGTTGTTGAAACATATTTGTTTTAATATTCTTCAACGTAATAATGTCATTACCAGTATGCAAGATGTGCTTGAAATTAAAACAGAAAAAACATGTGACATGTTTGTGATGTGGTATACTCCCTGCATATCACGGTTCAAATACTTCATATTCATGTTTTTCTGCTTTCCAATTTCTTAATCTCACTTGATACATGTTCACAGCTCGTTCGCAAATATGCGATGTTGTTTGTTTACGATGTATTTAATATCACCAGTATACATATTTTCTCTCAATCAGTGCAGTTGTTGGTATTTACAATGCATAATTCTTGATATTGCTTAGCTTTCGTTCATCCTCTTCTGTGTTCAGTCTCGTGTATACTTTCAGAAATATATTATGTTCAAAAATCTTGTCAATCATTGCATCAACATATTGTTTCATAATCTTTGTTCTTTGGCAGCTCCTGAACTGGCTTTAATTGTTTGGCGTCACCTGTTGCAAAAAATGTGCCGCTCAACAAACTATGTGGTTTTCCAATAAACACTGAAACCGATGAAATAGAATTGATCAAATACTATTACGTCAAGTTCAGAATAATCAAATGGTTCTATTTTAACATCACCAACAATGTATATATATATATACCCAAGTTCTTGTTTATTGTCATGGCATCGCCTTCAAATTCATGTAATAACCTATCAGTAGGGCATACAAACCATACTGTGTTGCCTTGATCACCAATTTTCTGGCAGATATGACTTTAGCCTGCTCCTGCAAACAATCTCCTAATCACTACCTGTTTCACTTTCTCAATTTTACTAACAATACCATCAGTATCATGTTCATCCATTTGCATTTCTGTTTTTCTAGAGGTAGAAAGGCATAGATGTTGGTATTTCTACAATGATGTTCTACAACATGGTAAAGTTCAGTAGGTTATTTAATATCCGCATACTTGCGCACAGTCCAGCCTCCAATCTTCCTAATATAATTCAAATATTTCCTTGGGTTCTTTTTATCTTCAGCCTTGATGGTGAAAGCGTCAATCTTAACACTATGTGCTGTAATACCAGCATGTTTCAGTTTAAAGTTGGCTTTATACATTGAACGCATGGTGTTGTAAAAGAAACTCGTTGATATACCTGTATCCATTTTGTAATTGTGCCTTGTGCTTCAAATCAAACATGTACCGTAATATGCTTCCTGTTCAATTTCAGTTGATGAATGGAACTATGGTTTCCCTCACTTCCTTCGTCAACTTCTTCCCGAGTCACTACACCTGCGCATATATATATATATATGTATATGGGGTGCGCTGACATTAGCACTAGAACATTTAAGTTCAATAGGTCTTGGAGCACTCCCCCAGGGGCCCTCTAATCAGCGCCCGCCCTTATATGTTTGCTATCACTTGCAGTATCTGAATGCTGCTCAGAATCTTGGCTCGAAAGTCGGGCCGGTGGATGTCCTCGTGGTCCGTGGTGGTGGACATCGCTCGAGAACTTAAGTGGTTCTGGCCTCACACTGGGTGCACCGGCCCTAGCCTTTCTTTGGTTATTTTGCTGGTGCTCTCGGCTTGTTGGCGCGGCTGCTGCACGGGGGGCCTACTTGTTCTGCTAGCTACCTCCTCATCGTGCCGGAGAGGTTTGCGGATTTTGGTTGTGAGCTTTCTACCCCCTGCATCTACTGTATCTCCGGTCGTGCTGGAAACTGCTCTTAGGAGGAGGCTGGGCGAGTACCGTAGTGGTGCATGAGCGGGTCCGCTGAGGAAGACTCTTTGTCCTTGGAGTTCCAAGGCCTGACCATCCGCATTTCCAAGACCCCGGACCGTAGGAATCCAGGGTCGTGCACAGCAAGTGGGGCTGGCTTCACGGTGGTTACTGAGGAGCCCCCTTCGAGTTCCCTTGCCAGCCCCGCGAGGGGCACCAGACCGGCTGAAGCAGCCGGGTACGCCACACAGCCTGCTGCTGGAGTGGCACGGAGGGAGAGAGCTGATCCCTGGTCGTGGGAGTGGGAAAGCTTGTTGATCGCGGCACACTCCCCTAGTGATTTTGAGTGCTTGGACCTATCGCCAATAGACCATCTGGTCTCCAGGCTGCGCGCCACCAGCGGTGGCTGGTCGCCTCGCGCTCGACTTGGTCGGGCGCTTCGGGCGGGCTTGATCGCCCGCGCGCGGTTGGAAGGCCGCCCAGGAGAGGGTTATCTGACGGGCCCTGACATTCCGTTGGAGAACCGCTTCTACATCGTGCTCAGGGGAGCACCGGGCAAAGAGTTTGGCTGGACCGATCATTACCTGACCTTTCTCACGGCTGTGCGAGGTGAGCACAGCCGATTCCATCGCGAGGCTGTCTGCCACGCGTTCTCATCCAGGACGGAAGCTGAAGCCTACTGCCTTGGCGCGGGAGCCTCATGGCCAGCGCCTCTGCAGCGGGTGGCCTGACTGAAGAAGTGCTCCGGGCTCTATGTGGAGCCCGCGGGCCGGAGAGCCCGCTTGTTGCTGTGGTGCTGCGCTTAGGTTCCAGAGAGAGTGGCACTCTGTTGAGAGCTTCTGGCTATGTCATCCGCCTACGTCCAGGCGGTTTCATGGTGGCCCTTCCCGACACTGCGGAGGTGGCATCCTTCCTCCAAGACTTGGAGGCCGAAGGTGGGGGCGAGCCTGGGGTGGCCCTGCATTCTGTAGAAGTGGATATGGAAACTGTCCGTGGCCGCTTTCTGGGAGCCAGCCCTTGCTTGCTCGCCGATGTCGCGTGGGATCTCTCGCATCATTTTGGGAGAGCTACACCGCTGCGAGCTGCTTCCGTGGTGGAGTTACAAAAGTTCGCATGGGGCGAGCAGGCATGCCGACCCAGGCGGGCCAGCCTGGAGGCAGCGGCCGACAATTGGATCCACGATGCCATGGACGAAGACACTGCCGCCGACTACGTGACGGGCGCAGAGGCGGAGCTCATCGCCGAAGAGGTGCCAGAAGCAGAGCCCGATACGCAGGAGGTGATTGCGGCCATGCAGCGCCGCATCGAAGAGTTGGAGGCCCGAGAGGCCGTGCACATGGCTCAACGTCCTCAGACTCCTGCGACACCAACGGTTCCTCCTGGCG
The DNA here is from genome assembly GCA_963970005.1 of Durusdinium trenchii. Taxonomy (NCBI): domain Eukaryota; class Dinophyceae; order Suessiales; family Symbiodiniaceae; genus Durusdinium; species Durusdinium trenchii. The sequence goes on from CAXAMN010024195.1 coordinate 22,103, forward strand.
TGCTTTTCAGTGCCACGCCAACCGTGGACACAAGGCACAACACCATGGCCCGCCTACGGGAGCTTGCCGGGGCAGCGCCGCCACGTTTGGGGGCGCACGAGAAGATGGCCCGCAGTTCAAAACCCGGGCACTTTGCAGAGAATCTCCAGCAGGAACTGACGCTCGAGGCCGTAGAGCCACCAGAACTCGAGGAAGGGCTCCTGGAACTAGACAAGACCATCACCGATCCGATGCAGCGGATGATGTTGCTCCAAATGCAACACCTTCAACTGCTCACCAGACAGCAGCAAGAAAAGAAGACAGATCCTTTGCAAGCGGCCCTTTCTGGGTCAGAGACAAGTGGGGGAGGCTCAGGCATCAAGGGATGCTTAGCAAGAGAGGCCTATGTCAAACTGTCGGCAGATGTGAGCAAAACCGCTTCTGCCGTCCAGGCAAATGCGGCCCAAGACTTGGGTCTAGACCCACACCAGATCAGCTCGGGGATGATGAAAGATTACATCGAGAAGCGGTGTCCCCTGGGCGATCAACGTTTGCTCATCCAAGTGGGGTATCTGTTTGCTGCGGCCTGGGAGCATGGCTTCCGAACAAACAACCCCGACCTCATGGGCCATGCAAGCAAAGGACTCGTATTCATCGATCAGACAGCTGTGGACTACGGGCGCACAAACCTGTCATGGCTCCTCACCGGGTTGCCCGAACCGCAGTATTCGATTTGCCAAAGGAACCGGGTGCGAGCTTCGATGACCCCATTCTCTCGCCTTGCATCACCGGCTTGGGTATCGGCCAATGTGGCCTACATGAAGGACTTAGATTTTTTGGAAGGGAAGATAAAGAATGCCAATCAGCCCAAGCCGACTCCCCCTGGTGGGGGCAAGCAGGACGAAGAATGGCCGGGGCCCAAGAAGCAGGCCTGGAAGAAAAAGAAGCAAAAGCAGAGGGAAGACGCCGGAGGGGGGGAAACCTCCACCGGCTAGACATGCTGGATGGGGATCTCAGGGCGGTTGAGGATGGTCCCTTGCTGCGTTCTTCTCCGTCAGAGCGGGGAGAGGTTTGGTCCTCTCCCCACTGCTTCTTGCGGTCGGGGGCCAGCCTTGATCGAAGCCTGGGACAACCCTGGATCCAGTAACGATGGATGCCCCCCTGCTGCACCTGGTTCAGGTTCGAGCCAGGATTGGGAGAAAGGTGGCCGAGTGCGGGAGTGCACTGTACCTTTGACACCTCAGATGGATGGTCACCTACTCCCCAAAGAAATTCAGTGCATCGAAATCATGCGCGCAGTTTTGCAAACCTCTCAGCTGCCTGGGGGCTTTCAGCATTTTGCCCAGCGCAGTCTGACTATGATCCGCACCGTTGACGGACCTCAGACTCCGCGGTCCGATCCATGGCCGTGTCCCCCTCCTCTTTGGAGGCGATGGACCTGCCGACAGTCACTGTCACCTAGGAAGAGGAAGAGGATGCGCCTACTTGAGACAAAGGCGCGGTGTGTGCAATCGTTGGTGCTGGCTTTAAACTGGCTCAGCCTTGGACACCCAAAGACTCCTCCTCTTCATGCCCGTGCGGGGTTTCCGATGAGTCAGCACCAGTTGCTGATGATCGAGAGGCTGGAAGACTTGGTGGACTATTTTCTGAGTGCACCGGCCTCTACTGTGGAGGACCTAGGACGGGCTGGTGAAAAGTTGACCAAATTAGGTAGTGTTGCGTTTAATTTGCATTCGTCTTCAATACATGATTTCCAGTTTGAAGATTTGCACAGTTTTTTGACTTGCATTCAGGGATCTTTTGATTCATACAGTAAAAGAGCTCGTAGTAAGCAGCCTGACACTAGCACACCTCCGCCTTATGAACCGGAACGTGATGCAGCAGAGCCTCTTTCGCCTGCTGTCCGGGTCCCTACAAGTTCGTGCACGGCTATGCCCGTAAAAGCTGACAGAATCAAGTGGAAGTTGGCACCAGCTTTTGACCCGTCACCTTTTTTATCTGACCCGGTGGTCAAGCGAGCTTTCAGGGATCCGGATTTTCTTCGAAGGCCAGAAGACGAGTGGCCCAGACTACCTCGGGCTAAAGTCCATGCAGACCGAGGTGAAGTCTTTCGCCTAGCTCAAAAGTGGGACGCGCTGCGTGCCTGCTCGTTGGTCCCATGTTCACAGAAACGTGCTATTGAAACAGTCGGCCTCTTTGCCGTGCCGAAGGACTCGGAGTTTGATCGCTTGATCCTTAACCCAACCGTTGTCAACAGCAGATGCCATCCATATTCTGCGTTTACAAAAACCATCGCACCAGGGTACTTGATGGCGTTGATCAGGCTGCGGGAACAAGAGGATCTGTTGATCTCATCCGATGATCTGTGTGAGTTTTATTACACGTTCCAGGTGACACCACAAAGGGCCAAACGCAATGCTATTGGGGTTGTTTTTCGTGGGTCTGAGTTTCAAACCTTTCATTGTTACGATCCCAGTTTGCATTCAACAGATGTATATGTGTGCCTAAGTACATTGGCAATGGGCGACGCACTTGCGGTCGAGATTGCTCAACAGAGTCATGTAAATGTGTTGAGAACATTGGCTGATTGCATGCGACCCGAAGAGTGCCTTTTGTACCGGCAACCGGTGCCTCGCGGACCGTTCTACGAGCTTTTGACCATCGATGATCATATTGGCTTACAGAAGATGCCAAAAGGTGGCTCCAAGAACGCTGCATACAACAGAGATGTAACCGTTTTTCAAGCTGCTAACCGAGCTTATGAAACTGTCAAGTTAACTGCACACCCAGGTAAGATGCGTCGAAGAGATACACATGCAACTGTTCTTGGAGCCGAGCTCGATGGCTCACGTGGGCGGTGTTCTGCTCCCAGAGAACGAATAGCGTTGTTGTCGTACATCACATGCATTGTCATTTGCAAGGGTTTGTTAACCAGGCAGTTGTTACAAGGACTTTTGGGCTGTTGGACACATGTCTTGTTATTCAGAAGACCTCTTTTTGCCATTTTGGACAAGGTCTATCATGAGGGCGAGAGTTTCCCTGCAGACCTGGTGTTCCGAATGTCATCGCAATGCCGTCATGAGCTGCTTCTCCTTTGCTTGCTGGCGCCGTGCATGCAGACTGACATGCGCGTTGAGGTCGCGCCCAATCTGTACATGCTAGACGCCTCCCCATTCGGAGGAGGACTGTGTCAAGCAGCGTTCAGCAGCACTGGCGCAGAAGAGCTTTGGAGGCGCACGGAACAAAGAGGTTTTTACACATGTTTACAACAAGGTGCGGGTGCAGCGCTTCGAGAGTTAGGTCTTGAGCACACAGAGTTGTTTGGGGACACGACGCACTCGGAGCCTCCGCTTGAGTTCACTCCTAACCCCCTCAGCGGGGCCCAAAAGTTGAGGGACACTACAAAAGTTTATGATTGCATCGAATTGTTTGCAGGGCAAGGAAACTGGAGTGCCGCTCACGCGGCCCAAAATCTGGTGGTTCATCCAGGTATTGAGCGTGAAGCGACGGGTCGAGGGTATGGCGATCTTTCAAATGATGACACTTTCCATCTGCTTGCTAAGCTAGCATACCAGGGTTGTGTTAAAGATTGGCATGCCGGCCCGCCATGTTGGTCGTTCGGAACCCTTCGTCGTCCTCGACTTCGTTCAAAGGGTGAACCTGCAGGCTTTCAGTTGACAGACCCCATCACTAGAGAACAGACGCTTCTGGCTATTCGAACAGCATTTTTATTGACACTTGCGTGTTTGAGTGGTGCTTTTATTTCGTGTGAGCAGCCTGGCAGTTCTGTGATGTTTGAGCTTCAGTGTTTCCAACGCCTACTTGATCGGGGGTGTAGAATCACAAAGTTTTGCTTCTGTTCATTTGGCACAGCGTTTATGAAACCTAGCAAGTGGCTTCACAACAAGCCGTGGTATGACAGTTTCGCTGGTCAATGTTCTTGCAAGTACAAAGGACATCACTTCACGATTGAAGGTACTTTCACTAGGGCGTCGGCCAAACTTTTTGATGCTATGTGTGTCCCCGACTCGAGAACAGTGTATGGTAAATACCCGACAGCTGGAGAAGCCGTGAGCAAATTTTCAGCCTCGTACCCCCCGTTCGCTCTGTCAGGAGATGGCCAAGGGATGCAAGCGTGCCTTGGAGAGCGGTGCAGGACCCGCAGTAAAAGTTCATCCTCAGCCTGCTTTTGTTGGAGACGACGATGGCAGAAGACTCTGGTATGAGGACCCACTTTGGGTTGAAGATATTTGCGAGAGCCTTTCCTTTCGAGAGCTGTTCAGATTCAGGTTTAAAAAGACTGGTCACATCAATTGCCTTGAATGCAGAGTTTACAAGACATGGTTGAAGCATTGCTGCAAGACACATCCCAGGTCGCGGATCGTGAGTTTTCTCGACAGTCGAGTGACCATGGGTGCTGCGGCCAAAGGTCGTAGCTCATCTGCCGCTCTGAGCAGAATCCTTCGCACATCCCTTGGCTACATCCTGGGTGGATGTCTCTACCCAGGAGCCTTGCACTGCCGTTCAGCTTGGAACAGAGCCGACGGCCCTTCTTGGGATTGTCCGGTTCCCGGACCTTCGCGACCGATGCCGATGTGGTTGCGTGAACTTCGAGAAGGGCGAACAGAAGGTTTTGATCAGATGGTTGAAATAGCACGCTGGTCCAGGCCTCTTGGGCGATGGATTAGACTCCTGCTAATGTTGGCAGGGGATATTGAGCGGAATCCTGGTCCTCCGCGTTCTGCAGCGAAGAGCTCTGACTATGTTCCTCGTGGTGAGTTGAATCTGCTTGGCGGGTTTGCAACAGCGACCTCCACTCGTATGCAGAGATGCCTTGAGGCCTTCAGAGCGTGGTGCACTGCTGCTGATCTTGATTTCGACATTGTTTGCAGCTCCGCTGAGAACGCAAACATGGCTTTGAAAGCTTATGGTTTGGCGCTCTTCAGAGAGGGAAAACCACGATACTTGCTTGTGTACGCAATCACTGCGGTTCAACAGCTTTTTCCCGAATACCGCCGTTCATTGGCGGGAGCGTGGCAAGTCGACTTCAAATGGCAGTTCGAGGAGCCTGGACAGTGTCGTGCGGTCCTGTCGGCACCTGTACTGCGAGCAGTGTTAGCAGTAGCATTGCTTTGGGGGTGGTATTCTTTTGCAGGAGTTGTTGCCCTAGGATTTGGTGGCATGCTCCACCCTAGCGAGTTTCTAGCGCTCACTCGTCAGGACCTGGTATTCCCCGAAGATACATTGATGCAACAGAAAGCATTGTACGTATTTATTCGCAATCCTAAAACAGCACGTTTTGCGAGACGGCAACATGCAAGAATTGATGATTTGAGTTTGGTTTGCTTGATTCGTTGTATCTTTGGTTCCCTACCACTTTCATCCCCCTCTTCCAAGCATCCACTGCAGTGTTCCGCAGGCAGTGGAATAGTTTGTTTGACCGGCTTGGAATTCCGAGACGTCAATCTGACAGAGGGGCCACACCAGGGGTGCTTCGTGGTAGTGGGGCAACACACGAATATTTGGAGACTTCAAACATCAGTCAGATACAATGGAAGGGACGTTGGTCACGCCTGCGTACCCTCGAATATTATATACAAGAAGTAGCAGCTCAACTGTTTTTGTTCAACCTCACGGAAGAAACGCGCAGATGTATTTGTCTTCTGGAATCCTCCTTAGGTACCCTCATTTTGGAGCTTTTTCCTGAAGCGTTCAAATGTGCAGAGCAGGACAGAAGAGTTGGAAACACTGGACCACTGAGCAGTTGAGTTGATGTCGAACGCGCTACAGCTTGTTGACTTGGCAGCTTGGTGTGTGGTCTACGTGCTTCACTTTTTGTGCAGTTGCAACTTGAACCCAGCAGAGCTGGGCAGGGCACCTGAGCATTCGCGGAAAACAAGAGTGATATATATATATATATGCATATATATATATTTAACGTTTATAGATCATCACAATAGAACAACTCCTTTCACTAACGTTCTGACAAATCATTTTTTCAAGTTCCAGCATGGCAACATTGACCTGCAGCCACCTCCAGCCAGATTGGGTCCAAAAAATTCTATACTCCAGCGCAATATGAACGCAAAAAACTTACTCGTTCAAACATGAGTCCAAAACGGGCACTACCGAAATATGATGAGCACATGGATCGATGTGAGATTCATTGTCAAGTTAGAGGCAACGGAGCATTTTTGCGCCACCTCAACCTCTGACTGGAAAGCCCACTTTTCTTTCGCTCAGGACAAGATGAAGAATTGCAGATTTCGAGTGTGCGGTTGTGTGACATTACTGACATGTGGCATATGGCAGTGCTTGCGCCGAGCATCTTTCTGGATGTGGTATATCATGACTTGGGCGTTTTCAAGAAGCAAAGGCATGCACACAAACCGCATCATCAATGTTCTTTCCGCATAGACAATGTTCTTTCCGCAGCAACAATCTTGTTTTATACACATTTTAAATCTTTTGGATTAAAGGAATAACTTTCCGAACACTAAAAAAGAACTCTAAGCAATTTTACAAAAAGTTTACAATGTTCTAAAGAACTTGTCATTATGCATGTCCGAACACTGGCCGAACACTAATATAAAGCTACAAGTTTCTCTTTGTATTTATAAATGCAACCGTTTGTCGCCCGAACACTGACCGAATACTAACATTTTCTGTAAATTTTTTTCCTTGTTTGAGCATTGTGACTTCTAGAAGAAGTTGCAAAAAAACTTGCAACTTAAAACAAGTTGTTGAAAGAGGTTGAAAGATATCAAAAGAAGTTGAAAGTTGCCAAAAAAAAGTTATGAAATACAGTTGCTATGGCTGTGTTACGTATAGGCTTATTCCAGGTACAACCATCGCAGACCTTTTTGAAAACACTCAAATCATGAGTTCAGGAATGAAACCGGCAAAGTGGAGCAGAGAGACAAAAGAAACACAAGTGGAGCTTGGATGAAACCAAAGGCAACATCACAAAATATAAGTTTCCTTCCTTGATGCGCGTTTGTTGGATTTTTCATTTTCCGAGTTTTCGTGACTGTTTCAGGACTACATTTCCGTCACGGTATTTTTTTACTTTAAATCAGGACGTTCATTGATTTCCAGACCCGTTTTATATAACTCAGTAAAATTACAATAAACTCTCAATCTGTCCCAAAACTTAATGACTTCAAACACCCCTGGCCTGTTGCAACCCATTTTATGCTGACAGTTATTGACAAGCACGGCGGGCTCGACCTCTCTTCTCAGAAGCAACGGGGATGATTCAACAGAGATCGTCCTTGCAATGATGGGAAAACAGATGTTTTCAGGAAACACACCGTTTCTTTTTGAAAGGAACAATCAATCCGTGGACTGAACATCGGCTTGAAATCGGTAATCAACTGGAGTGTGGTCAAAGTAGAAGGCTTGGTTCAACTTCCGGCATGAAGACTACCTGACAACCCTTGAAATTAATCATTCCCTGCGACTTGGAGGTCGCCGGATTTGCTACCCCGGTGCCCTGAGCCACGACGCGCCTTCGTGACGGACTTCTGTGAGTGGGGGACACCTAGCGCGTTGCCATAAGGGCTGGATGGCTGGCTTGGTGCGTTTGCAGCAAGTTTGTTGGTGCACATTAGACACAGATGGGTGGTGTTACCATAAACCTCAAGATGCTCCACATGCGTGCCATTCTGAACAAACTGCAGGTTTTGACATCTTGCCATGACTATCGACGGGATGGATGTTCAGGCCCTGACGCCTCCGCCCGAGGCCAAGCCTGTCGTCTCCGCCCATGCCGCTTGCAGCCATGTTGGCCACCTTTTCCGAGCGCGGCGCCTGAGATTAGACCGAGCGCGCCCACGTTTGGGTCACAGTGAGGAATTTTCCACCAGACGGGATCCAAAGAACTCGGGGATTTCTGGGGGTCCGGAGTGGTGAGGAACCTCTTCGTGGCCCAAGTGTGGAGACCTGAACGAAGGCTTTGAAAAGGGCTTGTAAAGGCACTCATTCTTCGGGCGGAACCCACACAGAAGCAGCTTGACCTGTTTCAGTGCTGCTTGGTCCTGTTTCGGTCTTTTTGAGTTGAAGCATTTGGTGGTTACAAATCGTGGTGAGCCCTTGGTTATATTCATTTGCAAAGAGAATTGGGTCTTGCCACCTAGAGTGTTGTTTGATATGGATGCTGCTTGTTCCTAGAAAACGATCCAAGGTTGAGGCATCTTTGGGTCTAGCGCATAAACTTGGTCAACTGCATGCCAGAAAAGACCTCATGATTCAACATGGATTTGCTCATTTGTGGACCAAAAAGTCAGCTGTGGGCCAAACTGCTTGTTCCTGAGATGCGATCGTGGAGCGGAGCGGCGGAGAGATGCTGATCATGCAGAGTGGACAGTTTTGGTATGATTGATTCTTACTCACCCTTGAATCCATCAAGGGTGAATTTGTGGACAATGGGTGATTCGGAAAGGCAAGCTTCAAAATAGCTGGTCATGTCAAGCACTTCTTTGGCCAAGGTTTTTTCTTGATTCCTTTGATCAAAACCGTTCGATTTGCTTTGTTTTACCCTTCGCATGCGGCGCGGCGTCTCGGCTCGGCGCGGCCGAGGCTGCCAGACTTGCCCCTCTTCGACCGAAAGGACGGAGCTCCGTGATGGGTCCACGGGGCGGGGCCGTCCCCGTGCCGGAGGGGTGCCGGACCAGGAGCTCCTGGCAGACCCCCGACGACCCTTGAGTGCAGTGCTGAGTTGGGACTGGGAGCGCGTGTGCTTCGCACCTGGCATATGCTAGGGGAGACCTTGCAAGAAGGTAGACTGATTCCATTTGGTTCCCGAAGCGAACCCAGGGGGGTCAGTTGCGTGGGACTCCCTATTTTGAGCTCAAAAGAAAGACAGAACCCCCCAAATAGATAGATAGATATAGAATGATGATATATATATATAGTATATATATCGTATTGTGACACGTATATATATGTATATATTATAAGATTGAAGAACACGGACTTTTCCGCATGTCTTGAACATCGCCACGGTCTTCGGTCACCACTTGTTGGTCCACACCTCACCACCGACCCACCGCCTCTGTCAGCACCAGGCTCTGTCAGCACCTCCGCTGGGCCGACGCCCAGTTCGGAGGACGTTCGACAGGCGCGGGAAGCGCGTCCAAACGCCGAAAGCGCGGGAAGCCGATGGACGCGCCCAGTCCAAGCGGGAGGGTTTGGGATGTTTTGGGTTGATGACTGGGAGGTTTTTGACTGATTTTTGGGGGATAGGAGAGCCATTTTTGAATCCTGCACGGAATCACAAAGAATGAAC
>CAXAMN010024195.1:37742-61112 GCA_963970005.1 Durusdinium trenchii
GCACCAGCGCCAGCACCAGCGCCAGCACCACCGCCAGCACCAGCGCCGCCAGCACCAGCGCCGCCAGCACCAGCGCCGCCAGCACCAGCACCACCAGCACCAGCACCACCAGCACCAGCACCACAAACACCAGCACCAGCAGCACCAGCACCAGCAGCACCAGCAGCACCAGCAGCACCAGCAGCACCAGCAGCAGCAGCACCACCAGCACCACCACCAGGACCACCACCAGGACTACCACCAGGACCACCACCAGGACCAGCACCAGCACCAGCACCAGCACTAGCACCAGCACCAGCACCACGACAACCGCCACCACCACCACCACCACCATGCTGATTCAGGGGTTCCTCCCTTGAAGCCAACGCATTTTCTTCTACTTCCATCAGGATTTCTATCCCTTCAACCTTTTTGAGCACGGCGCCACTGGGCAGGCAGCTTCCAGATTCCGAATCACCTGGCCTCCCGTCCCACATGAGAGACAACCCCGGCAAAGCCCTCTGAGGCGGGGAATTGGATGATGCGAACGCGGCAAACCTCTCTCTGTTCGCTTCCTATCTGAAAAGTGAACGAGGCCAGGCCGCGAGGGAAGCCGCCCGAAAAGAGCGACATTCGATTCCCGCCCGGCGACAGTCCTTTGAGATTCTCGATTCTTCCAAGTAAGATCTATGTCCAAAGACTAGCTTTGGCACCACTGAAGTCAAGGAAGTTCCTTTTCGGATCTTCTAAAGACAATCTTTTTTTAGGCTTGAACTCCTAGGGTATGTAGATGAAATTGACAGACTATCTCAAAGCCAATCAGAGGGGTAAGCTGCTCGATGGATGCGAGGACTGTCCTTTCTGTCATGCATATTGCCTCGAGACTTCAATAGCTGTTGACAGAAAGATAAGTTTCGATCCCTTCCTGTACACTTGCGCTCACATCCCGAGTAAAGCAGGCTTGTACAAGTATAAACTATATACTGTATAATATTTCCGGATTGTTGAGGCTTTTGTTCATGTGGAGGCACTGTAAAATTTGATGAAGCACAATTGCGATTGCTTGCTTTAGGAGTGACCTGATAATCTGCAATTAAATACAAAGCACGTGAAACACGTTTGTGAGCACAGGTGGAAAGCACACATATGAGAAAACATAATAGCATGAAACACATATGAGAGCAAATTTGGGTTAGTTAGCACACATAGAGAGCAGCATACATGAAAGCACGGCGCATTTGGTGCACACACACACACACACGCACACGAAAGCACACATACACACACACACACATGCACAAAGTTTCTTGTCCGGATCCTGTCTGCCAGATTGGAAAATGGCACTCAACAAACAACGAGACTGCGAAGGCAAGTTCAACCCTGACGCCTGGTTCTTTTCTTAGTTGAGGATCGGGCTGGCCATTAGAAGAACAGTGTTTCCACGAAGGGTATGACGGGTATCCCAGGTGTCAAGACCAATGATCAGTTCGTTCAGCACGATTCTCCTTTCTTTCGTATCAGAAAGGTGCTGCTGTAGCATGAGACACTGCTGATGGAACGATAGATTTCCGATCTGACGATGTGTAGCTCTGCATGTTTGTGACTTGGTTCGGGCCAGCCATTTTGTGGGGGGTGCTGCCAAAAAGCCCCAAGAATCAACAGGAAGACTTCCGATTTCATCTACCGGATCGTCACGGCGTCGCGGGTCTGTGAGGACCCATGGTGACCGTGGTGCCTTGTTTGGGGGTACATGGGTGAATGGATCCACTGGCTGAAAGCATCGGCCGACCACGTGGCACGTCGACATGGTTTGTAGACGAAATAGGATGGTATTTTTCCTGGCCATGGCGTCCGCGTTCACCAATGGCCACGTAAGCAAGAGAGTGCACGTTGCCTAGATCCTTCTTGCGTTGCCTTTCTGAACAAGAAAGAACATGTTGAGAGAGAACATCGATGAATTGTGATGTAGTGCACCTAGTGCCTTCATTGGTGGTCCATTCTGCTTGAACACCGGACGCCGCCGGGCGCAGCAAAAAGAACCGCGGTCCCGCCGCTGGGAGCGGTCCAGGCGTCCCGGACGGTGTCGGACCGGTGGTGCAGCGGCGGGAGAGCGCTCCAATCTCTGGGGCCTCACTGGAAGCCTTGTGGCGACGCCCAGGGGAGGAAGGGACAGGGGCTGAAAGGGGCTGAAAGGAGGGGCCCATGAGGGCCGAACAGACCGTCAACCCCGCTCAAGCCATCCGAGTTAGGTCATCTGGCATGTCTGGCATGCTGGGAGGATCGTCAAGCTTGAATGCTCACCGGACAAAGACAGAAGTACGGAGGCCGATTGCTAGCAGTATGAAGCACGAGTCACGAGTTGACGCCTGCACGAGGGGCGGCTATGTATAGCAATGCCCAACTGGTATGACCCAGTAGAATGGCCCCCAAATGGTCATGACTATGACGATTCGAGTACATGCCGGTGTGGTAGACACATAAAAACAAAAGAGAAATGGGGGCGTGGCAGCAGCGAACTTGAGAATTCCATGCAGATTTTGACCTGGAGTTCTTCAGCAATCCAACATGTCTAGTCATTTACATGCAAAGATGCGAACATTCGCCCCAGCGAGAAACGTTATTCCACCATGCCCTGTTTCCTTCCAGCGAGTGTGGACAGCCACGTCGAAACATGTTTGACGTGCAGCCCAGGGAATGAATGCATTGTCTCACCAACCCACCTGAATCATGCACTGAAAGACGGAGCATCCGGGAACGTCGAGCACTTGGGGTATCTACTTATTGTTTGTGTTACCTTTTAAAGCATACCTCAAACAGTTGGCTGAGCAAGTGCTAGCATCCGGGCTGTCACTCTCCCAACATTACTAACACCCTAATTTCCCCACTCCACTTGAAGTTCTGGGTGCGATCTCTGGTGGCTTGCCTGTTTGAGGAGGCATTCCTAACCTGCCACCCAGACCCGGGTCACCCCTCGCAGCTTTTCATGACCCGCTCTTTCCGAGGCTGCAAGAAGGACAGCTGACCAGCAGTGTTGTTGCCGGGATCCCGGATGGAGCTGCTTTGGGTTTTCACCTTGGTCGAAGAAAGAAGCCTTGGTCGAAGCCGTTGGTCCGTCGAGTCCTTGCCGTCGATGTGCCGTGAGCTGTCCGAGGCGGAGATGTCCAAGACCCAAGCGGGGAGTAAACTTTTGCAGAAGAAACTCCTCAAGGCACATCCCAGCGTGATCCAGGACCGAGGTCTCGACGTGGTTGTGGCACTCTTGGTTGTGGCCAAGATCACCTTTTCCGTGTCTTTAGCATGTTGCGTTCTGTTTCTGCTCCCGCCCTTTCCTGAAAAAGGCGCCCTGGGACATGACATGGGGGTGAAACAGGGGGGGCGGGTTTGGTTGATCCCCGCTGGTCCGAGCTGGTCCGGTGTTTGGCCACGGTCCGCGTCCGAAGACTCGGACCCGACTGACCAGTCTCAGGACATCCTGGAGGGACTCGAAGCCGAGCTGCCCGAGATCATGTGCAACATGTGGCCGCCCGAGAGGGAGCAGCAGAGGGTGACCGGAAGTGGGTGAGGCAGGCAGCTCGGTGGACCAGGGCATCGGGTGGGAGATGTGACTTTCGAGCGATAGACCGCTGTTGAAGGTTAGCGCACTTGAATAGACCCCAGAGAGAAAGGGAACCAAGAGGACCAGAGGAACCAGAAATGCTGATTTCAGGTATGGCAACTATTTGTGCTCGGCCGCCTTCCAATCCTGCTCCGTAGCGCAGCGCTTGAGGATGCGCGGCTCCAAGCCTTCCGTTCTTTGAAATTTTGCCATCAGAAGCGAAGGAAACTCTTGAACATGCAATAGCACAGGAAACTCTGACATCACAGTTTGGCATTCAAATCATTTTGGATACAGCGCAATCAAGTGTTGTAATCTTCAAAAGACCTTGGCGCTCAACGCCTTCACCGCAAGGCTGGAGATCTCATCTCGGAATTTGCTCATGATTGCAAAGGACAGATGGGGCACTCATGCCACTGGGATGCCAGAAGAGCTACTGCTAGTAATGCCCTTTCCTGTAGCTTCTTGTCACTAGTAGTATGGCCAGGAGCTACTAGTAGCTTCTTGCTCCTAGAAGCGATGCCCTTTGCTAGCTTCTGGTTACTATTTCGTGGGACCCGCGGGAGCCTTGCGACCGAAAAGCGAAGAGGGAGCCTGGAGTCGGCTTCTCGACACCACTGCCGAGCGAGTCGGCCGGCCCACCGAAGGCTTGACCTCTGCGAGTCTTCGCTCCCTCAGCGCAGCGTCGGGTGCAGGTCGATCGATCGGTCCTCCGCGGGTCGGGGCGGCTGAGGCGATGCAGTCTCTGCTGAGTTGGGGCGGCTCAGGTGGACAGGTGGAGCGCAGGTGGATCGGGACGAGCCAGGTGAGGGGGTTGTGGTGGTTTGGTGGTTTGGGGTGGGGTTCCGTTGGACACCCATCTCGGCAACAAGCAAAATACCACGGTCTCACGTGGGTCGCAGCATCCAGATCCGCCTAATGAGGCCTTGTTTGCACCAACGACGAGCAGAGGATTCTACTCCTGGCGTTGAAGGCCAGCCGTTGGCCATCCCATCTCCGTTTTGGCAGCGATCCCCAACGTGGGCGACTCGGGTTCTGTGGATGTGGGGCGAGCACCCTGAAGGTGGCACGGGTTTTCCCGCTGTGGCAGGAGCACGCGGTGGAGCTGAGCTTGGACCAGCACGGAAGCCATGTGGTGCAGCGCGTGGGGGATCCCGGGCTTGGGATGGATGGAGCATGATGGAGCCAACAGGGGTTGGTCAAGCCGAACGGATGGGTCTGAGTCGTATTTTGGATGAAAAAGGAGCAAAGCTGTATGCCTCGTCGCGGTCCGTGATCCGATCGTTCCGCTCCAGCAACAAGGATGCCATTAGGTGGAGGCCATCGCAAGTAGGTTGGAGGCCATCGCTACTAGAAACAAAGGGCATCGCAGCTTCTTAGGCTTCGCTAGTAGGGGCGCTCCTGTCATTACTACTCGATTTGTCCGCTCCGCTTCAGGCCATCATCAGCCTGGGCACACCTTGCCCGTGGCCCCAGACGCGGCGCCGCCGTCGGTGACTCGCCCGGTGGTCCGGTCACATCCGGATGGGACGGTTCGCCACACCATGCGAGGTGGTGACTGCTGAGAATAGGGGTGTTTACATGTGTTGACCATCGAATACATTCGATCTCTTTTGGGTGGACGAAGCAGATATCACAGGTGAGGATGTGCTGATATACGGAGCCCAAGAGTCGAACGTGAAGGAACCTTCAACTTCAAACGGACCAGACAATCCGCCATTCGTTTTCAAGGTGTTTTGCTGCACACATCCCTAAGCTTCCCTTGCTGTGCTTTTCTTTGAGGAGTCTCAACGGACGAGTTCGGGGCCCACCCTAAGCAAGACCCATGATCCAGAGTTCTTTGGGTCTAAAAGCACCCGAACACCTGGAAACTCCACTTGGTGTTTGGAAAGAGCCTTTCGTTCAAGTCGTAATCCTGGGTGTTTTGTTGCACCGTTTCTACCCACTTTGTTTGCCACTGCTCGAACTCGCCAGCTTCGCTCGCGAACGTGCCTGACCTTCGAATGTCGTGTCAGGCCCCGATGCCTTGTTGCACGATCTCACCTTGGCGCTTTGGAAGGACCGGCTGTTCCACATGAGAGGACTTGAAAAAGAGAGGTTTTTGGTGACCGTAGGTAGGACCCCTCACTGATCGGGTACCAAAAAAGGCTGGTCTATATAGGCTTCTTCAACCTGTGTTGGTGGTTGTGTGGGAGTCGCGAAGTCCTTTGCGGACCTGACCGGAGAGGAGAGGAGGGAGGAACGCGAGATCTGTGAACAAAGTCAAGTTCAGAAACTGTTCCGGGTTCAGAAACTAGGGCTCAGAAACTAAAACCAAGGGTTCAGAAACTACAGTTCAAAAACTACGGTTCAGAAACTGATTTTGTCGTGTTCAGAAACTGTTTTTGCCGGGTTCAGCAACTCCTTTTGTCAGGTTCAGAAACTTTCTTTGTCGGTTTCAGACACTATTTCTGCAGGTTCAGAAACTCGTTTTGTCGGTTTCAGAAACTCCAGGTTCAGAAACTACTTTGGGTGGTTCCAGAAACTATTTGGGTCAGGTTCAGAAAGTTTTTTGCACGCATTCAGAGACCCAGTTTCTTTTGACTCTTCGGGCACACTGATTGCTTCAAGTACGTGGGGGGTGGGTGGGGGGGTGGTGGGTGGGGGGCTATTGACGTAATGTTTGTCTGAGCAAACCCCTAGGCCCTAGTCTTAGCAAATCCAAGTTTTCGAAATCCACGTTTCGCGTTTCCGAATCTCACGTTTCCAGTTTCCGAACCCCTGGTTTGAGTTTCCGAACCCCTTGTTTGAGTTTCCGAAACTCACGTTCTGAGTTTCCGAAGCCTAGTTTCCGAACCCAACCTTTTAGTTTCCGAACTGGACGTTGACCCGAGATCTGTGATGGAGAGGTTTCCTTAATTCTGTCTATTGGTGCGTGGAATGTCTCAAGGCAACCAAACTGAGAGGCTGAGAAATCCTGCAAGAGGAAGAAGGTTTTCGTGCGTGGTGTGGTGGTTTGCTTGGGCAGCCAGTGGTTTTTCGGAGCTAGGCGCTTTTCACCAAGCAGGCCGTGGCAGTCGTTTGAGCAGGGATGCAGCCAGTGGCCTCGGGTGCGAGAAACTTGGAGAGGTTTCTTGCGGAGCAAGCGCAGCAAGCTCAATGTTGCCACGTCCCAAGCGTTTATTGCAAGAGGAAGCGTGGTGTATTCAACATCCCAGCTGACGAGCAGGTGCACGAGCAGGGCAATCAGAGGTGGATCGAAATGACATCGTGAGGAGTTATCTCCAGACGCAAAATAGGTGGCACAGGCAGTGCAACTTCTTGACCAAGTAACCAGGACCAGAATGAGCTTAAGAGAAAGCGAAGCGGCACAAGGACGCGAAGCGGCGTTGATTCGTCGCATGGAGATGCGCGGATAGCAAGATGCCGCGCCTGAGCTACGGCCCAAAACCAAACCGCCGAAATGGATGGGGATTTTCTGTGATTGTAGCTTCTTGTTTGTAACCAGTGTCGCTGCTAGTAACAAGTGCATTACAACAAGTAACAAGAAGCTGCTAGTAGCGATGCACTTGACTACTAGTAGCGATGCACAATGCACTTGTTACTAGTCTACCAGGTTTTGGACATAGCTCGCCCGAATTGTCATGAAGTGATGATGGGCCAGGTGGAACCGGGGAGGAACTTGCGCCCTCAGCGGGTGATGAACGAGTCTGAATGGAGTGTGGTAACGTGCCACCGCATGGTGAGAGAGGCTGACGAGCTGGATCGTGCTTGCCAGCCTCACATTTCTGCACATGGCGAGGGGCCAGATCCTGCTCCAAGCAATACGCCCCGAGTGTGTTAGTGGGGGTGGTAGGATTTCAGATACATATTTTTGCCAAGCACCTGCGGAAAACATGACACCTTTTTGACTTTGGCTTTGCACAGACCCACAAACTTTGCAGACCTTCCACAGAAGCCAATTGCGACGACTGTAGTCCTGTTTGAGCTGGCCCGCCTGCAATCCCTGTTTGGACCTTGAAGTTGTTTGAAGGGGTTTTCGTCTTAACAATGGACCCCCCCTTTCCCGGCCCTTCTCCGTTGCCTGCGGCATTTCGGGCCGTGCTCCGTCTCCGTTTCCGCGACCGCAGGTGGCCTACAGCCCACATGGTCTTTGCGTTTTAAAGCGATGCATCTCTCAAACGAGGCCGGGACCCACGCGACGGATCGGCGGATCTGGATCGGAGGATCGAGTAGATCCAGCCTAGCCATCGAAAGTCCAGTTCGACTCTAGCACCATCTAGTCATAGCATTGTTGAAATCGGCTGGAATTCAGGGGCTAAGGTAATGTAAGGTACAGACCGGCACAGAATAAATAGTCATAGGCTTTGTGGTGAAGAACATCTGGCGGGCTCTTGTGGGGAGCTTGGAGGAAGTCCAGTCGTCAGAAGTTGGGCCGTCTTCGGAGGTCGGATTTGAGGTTTGGAGATCGGTTTCTTGTTTGGGACCAGGGCGATCAGCCAGGGCCAGGGAGTCTCCCTCTTGAACTTCAATCCCCTCAAAGCTGTGATATCTCCCTCAAACTGAGGCGAGAACCCCCGTAGCAAGAAGGTGTTAGTATTACTGTAATAGTAGTAACAAGTGCATCGCTACTACTTAGTACCACGGGCACTACTACTAGTAGCTTCCTTCTAGCTACCCACGAATGCCCTCCCTCGAAGCATTTCGAGATTTCGCTCTGAGTCGACATGGAGGTCCGGACCGGGCCAACAACATTTGATTCAAGAGATGTCGAAGCAAGCCCTTGACCTGGTGCCTTGGATGCATCGAAGTACCATGTCCGACCATGGTCGTCACCGTTTTTGGCATTGAAATAGTGGCAAGGGGATGACCTTGTCAGGCTACTGTACCTGAAACGTGCGGATTATTAACCCCGACCAGTTGGGGTGGGAGATGCATTGACGATTGATGACTGCAGCGGGATGGGATTGGAGGCCGATGAAGTGTTTTGATTGGTGTGGGCAGGTGGACAGACCTAGAGGTTCATGTGACAGAAATTCTTAGCATGTGGGGTTCCATTTCTCCCAGCTGGGGTGTTTGTGGTCTGTGTCGGGGGGTTTTCGGAAGCAAACCAGGCTCCCTCCGAACCACACCGTCCTTCTTCCGCGGCTGTTCCAGCGGCCTTCCCAAGCCGCCGTGCGGGGTCGGTCCGTGCGCCTTTTCGTTCCACCGAAGGTCTCCATTGGTTCCACCGCCCTAAGACCTCCGGGCCCGAAGCAACAGATAGGGTTTGGTTCCTGCCCGGACGGTCCGACCCCCGCGTGAAACGGTGTCGAGGCCGGACTCGGATTCTTAGGGGCCAAACATGGTCCAACGGGCGACCTGCAGGTGCAAAGTCCCTATGGGAACTACGTGGTGCAGCACAGCTTACAGGAGTGGGGCGTGGAGATGTGCGGAGCCCGATTTCGACTCTTTTGGGCGTGTGGCCACGTGTTTCGGCGGAAGAAGGGGTGTGAGCACGTGCTGCAGAACCTGGAGGCAACCACATTGATCTTGCGTGATATTCGACGATTCGTCTAGGAGAGAGCAGAAAGACATGCAATTTCAGGTGATTTCGGCGCCGATCGTACCTTTCACCACGATGCAACGCTCAAACTCTTGTGGCTCAAGCAGATGTCCTCAGCTGACCTTCCTTCAATTCCTTCACAGGTGACCCAAACCTGCTCTGTTGGACACCTGGCCATCAACCCGAAGTGATTTTTTCAATCGCCCACGGAGAACGCCCTTGGCATCCAACCAACCGCGCCCGGACCGCCTGGACCTTTCTGAACGGCGGGTGGACCGTACTGGGTACGGTACCCAAGGTGCAGGCCTATGATCCAGGCGCATCGGACCACACCGAAACGAACGAGGAACAGTGGCTGAAAGAAGGAGACATTTGGTACCAGTGGGTGATGGGGTTGGCCCAACCCGTATGTCTTCATTTTGGCCAGGTCCAAGTGGCTAACTGGTGTATCCAACGGACGAATCAGTGTCACACCCACCCCAGTGGGTGATGGCTTTTTTGGTCGAGGGGAGCGATTTGGAACGGCGGACGACCGCGGTCTTGCGACAGCGGAAAACAGCGACGACCTACTTCCAGGGCCTGAAGTTTGGGCACACAAACGGAACGAGTAATGTAATTTGATGGATAAATCCTGTACAGCTGTGATATGCAAAAGTGTTTGGAGAGGCGACAGCTTTCCTATCCAGAGTGATTTCTCTACATTTCTCTGTATAGCCATTGGTCTTCAATTGGTCTTGTTTCTTTGGGATTTTTCACTGGTGAGTTCCTCCTCGTTTGCCGCGTCACTCGCTACAGTCTGCCGCACCGATTGGTGACCACTGCACTCACCGGAATTGGGATGTATGATGTTCAGATGTTTTTAAAAGACATGGAGATATCCATTCAAATAATTTTTGTATCCCTACTACCCACTTTGGAGGGTTACGGCTTAGGAGGGTTGAAACTTAACACGCACGGTTGCTCATTGCTGCCTTTTCTAGCTGCAACAGTTTGGATGTTTAGACCGCTTCAGTCACACATTTGGACATCGGTAGCTCCCAAGCACCTCGGCGTTGCGAAACCGGCGAAACCGCCCGTGCCGGCACCCCACGTGCGTGAGGCCTTGAGAGGGAAGCTCCTGCAGCTGAGCTTGCAGAAATTTTCCTCCAACGTGGTCGGGGGCGCCCAGAAAGCTCAAAGAGTTGATTTCTCTTCCAGGACCTTCCAACAGGTGGTTTTAGAAGCCTAACAGGTGGTTTCTGGGCACCTGTTGTCACCAGCAAACACCTGTTGGAGGGTCCATCTTCTTTTTTCGGGTGTGAGCTTGTGATGGTGATGGTAGGTGATCCATGTCCCCCTGAACAGGATCTAGCTGCGAAGGCAAGAACGGGTTGTTCGTCCTCTAAAAAGTCTGACTGGTGCGACTCCTAGGGAAGAAGGGAGTGAGCTTCGGACCCAGCCACCCTCGTTCCCTACGAGTCGCACAAGTCAGAAATTGGTGAGTCTATGTGGCAACAAGGAATGTGCCACCCTCTCGGCTCACGTGTGAGGTGGAATATTTGCTACAGGTTGCGCCACCAGAGGCCTGGTTCTTTGCTGGAGTGTGTGTAGGAAGCGACCGTCTGGTGTGATGTCTGCCTTTCATCTTCAAGGCCTGCCAGCTTTCTTCGATTAGTAACAAGTGCCACGCTAGCAGTAACAAGTGCCATTACAGATGTCATTCACTGTCCGCGGAGTCGATCCGCGCGCGCGCGCGCGTTCGTTCGCTGCTCGATGGACTCGTGCAGGGCACCTTGTGGGTGGAAGTGGTGTCAGAGTTGGCGAAGAGAGAGCAGTCGCACGTGCTCATGTCGACGGTGCCCGAAGAACACGGGGGCCCAATGGCAGCCTGGGAGCGCTTTTCAGACAGGGCGAGTTTCAAGAGATAGAGAATGGTCAGAATTTTGAGACTCACAAGGACGAGGGGCGATCTACAGATGTTCTTCTGGTTATTGCAGTTCCAACTGGTTGAAGCGCAGGGGGCAAGGAGAATCTTGACCCACAGCAAGCATGAGAATTCAACTAAACCTTGCATCCTCCTCTTCTCTTGAGGACAACGGGCATTTGTGTGGCTAGAAAAGAGGCTAGACTTTTGATCAAGAGATTGTAGACTTTTGAACAAGAGATTGAAAGAGAAAGCAAGTTCTGCAGTTGCTACTGAGGAGTTTGTTGCAAGCATCAACATGTTTTATCACTCATTTTTTCGCCCCCCAGTCACAGTTTTTTTCGATTCGCAGGATTACTATGGGATTTCTTGTTGCGACCGTTCTTCCTTCCTTTTTCTTTTCTTTGGGGGCCAGGTCTATGGAATGCATGTCGCCCGCGAACTGCTGAAGGCCGGCGATCCACCGAAAGCGGTCGGGTCGCGGTGAGAAAGCCGGTGGTGAGAAAGCGCCGGGTCTCGCGGGTCGCTGGTCATATCAAAGGGATGACCACAATGGCTGTACCGGGTAGTAGGTAGTAGTGACATATATACTACGCTAGTATAACATGATGTGTATATAAGCAGTAGAGTATGTTTTTTTGGAACAATCTGGCTACCGGCTTGGTTTACCCCTAGGCTCTTACCTTTGTATTCAGGTCTCTTCGCGACGACAACCGCCTGCACCAGTGGCTCTCAGAGAGAGGGTTACCAGGAGTATTTATAATCACTCGACGATTTTTGGACCCTAAAATAAAACTACTTAGTTATGTTTTAGTTATGTTTTAGTATGTTAAATTAAACTGTTTATGTATCACATGCTGTTTAGTGATGTTTTACTTGCATTTGGCAAGCATGGTCTGATCTCTTCTTCGACCCCTTGAAATGGTACTTGGGGGTCCAAATTATATGCGCTGCACATGATTTGGACACCCTGAAACATGTACCATTTCAAGGGGGGTCCAACAAAATAGAGTGAATGTTTTCAATGAACTGTACAATGTGCATGATCGACACAACACTGAAGTTGATGAACGCAGCATGAAGTGGATGAATAATATACAGAGAAGTGTCTACAATCACTCTATTTGTGGACCCTCTTACAACATGTTTGCAAGCATTGTTCGATATATTTTTCGAATCCCTTGAAGCTGTACATTTGTCAGGGGGTCCCAATTATGTTTTTATTTGCAGGCATTTTGTACAGTAAACCATGCATTGCAACCAGCTGACGCATATGCTACAGTAATCAACAATAGAATTGCAGCCAGCTGGATATTCAGACATAGGCTGTTGAGAGGAGTCGTTTGTTTGCCTTTCATGGACCTAGTGATGCAAATCATAACATGGTCATGGTCAGACATAGATGATGTGTGACAACCATGTGATTTTCAATGTTTTCTCCCACTCCCACTCGTCTTCTAGACACACTTCATGATGCAGGATATGCATTTTCGTTTGAAAACGAACATGTTCCACCCCTAAAGCTACATAGTCATAGTGATGAACGCGCACCAAAAGTATCACGCCCCTCAGCACCTTCGGCGCGGGCGGACTTGTCAGTAGATTGACAATTTGCATCACACTTTGTGGCTCTCTGGGTGATGGCGCTCACATCAGCCGAAGATGAAAAAACAAGATTTTTGGTTCAAGAAAACCCAAGCTCCGTTTCTGGCCAGGTTTTGAATCATGCAGACAGGATGGTGCTGAACTCAGTCACCGGTCAGCTCCAGGACGTGCAACGGAATAGAACACATCCTTTACTACCTGGACTGGAATGTATGACATTGTTGGTTTTCCGTTTTTTGTGATCCAACGACCATCCATGTATGGCCCTTCACGAGTTGCCATCTGTCCAAACGAAATGCCTCTGGGGGTTTCCATGCAGAAAAGTGTCGTTTCTGATGAGCCGGTGATGAGGCTTTGGAGGCCACCTACAATGCAACATTGAGAGGCAACAGGCGGGCCCTGTTTGAACACCTCGAGCCGGACAGTCCAAGTTGCATCAGCGAACAGCAACATCAGTCGAACTGACCAGGTGTGATTCAAGGGTTTTGACACCCAACAAAAGAACTCTGGTGGTCGTGGAATGATAGAGATGAACCCTCTAGCACAGGAATAACACATGGAAAACCCGCAGAATTAGTGAGGAGAATCAGAAAGAAGGGCTATTGGCAGGAGGTCCTTTTTGAGGCGTTTCCGAGGTGGTGCCTTTGCTCGTCAAAACCACTGAGCGAGCAACCCAGAAGGATTACCAGAACACAGCCTTTTTTGCTGGATTCATGTGAAGGTGCCTTCCTAAAAAACCTGGTGCAGCAAAAAGCCACGAATTTTCGGCTGGTTGGCTCAAATGAAGGGGGTGGAAAGTATCCTAAAGTGATGTAAGCGACAACCTTGCCTGCTCTGGGGAGGAACCAGTGCATGCAGAAGCGATGGGAGAGTACGGATCTTAGAGCGGAGACTTCCCTTGAAAAAGGACCCGGGCGACCCATGTGGACGGACCTCATGTGAGGATGGACATCGGGCTCCCCTTTGGGTACAAAGAAGATGAACAGAAACCACTGCACACAAGAGCATTCAAGAGCATGCGAAAGGTCCATCAGTTCTTTTCTGGCTGAAAGACCCGGATTTGACCGAAAGATCCCCAAGTAAGTCTGCTTTCCCGAGGGCCTTCGGCGTAGAGCGTTTCCCTTGGTGGTGCTTCCACGACACATAAACACTCGGTTCAGCATAGGCTTCGCACGCTACCAACCAGTCTAATCTACCACGACCTGACGGACAGTCCATACAGCCCGAGAAAGCAGGGCACTCAATCGCCCCCTCTACTTCCTGGTTTCGTGCTCTTACTACAACGGTGCGTGGCCCATCCAAAACGTTTGGCGGACAACGCAAAAAAAACCAACACGTCCGGCCAACCGAGGCATCCTTTCCACGTCCTCCAGCGAAAACCCGGTCGCGACGGTGCCGCGCTGGGCCACGTCGCCGCCCAAAGCCATTGGGGGGAGGTTCCTGGAAGGGGTCTGGTTCCTGGTTTCGTATGTTTTGAATGGACCAAACGCTCCTTTCTCGGGTGATTTTTGTATGAAACTAGACACCCAAATGTTAGCTGAGTGTCACTAGCTGTGAACGACCAGAAAAAGAACAGCCGGCCAACCCGGGCAACAGTGGTATCCGAAAAAAGACACTGGACACGGTCCTGCCGCATGCGCGACACGTTGACCCTCTGGAGACGCCTCCGGTTGAAGAAGCCGAACCCATGGGCACCCCCTACCCTAACCCGCCGCGACGTGCCCCGAGGCCGGAGGCGACTCCAGCGGTGCACACCCCTGGCCGACGCCGCCGGGCGCGGCGGGTGGGGAGTTGCCTGGGGTTGGTCGGAGGCTTCTTCCTGGGTCGCCGGTTGGCGGAGGGGATTTTAAACATCAATGACTATCAATGACTATCATGAGGCGAACTGAATGACTATCATTTTCGGCATGTAGACTATCACTATCAATGACTCATGAGGCGGTCCGCTAATGTGGAAGCAGTGGAGACTCGGTGGAACTGGCTGTTTTTCTTCGGAAACGACCGAAGGCAACTGACATGATGCCATGATGACGTGCGTTTTTCCCGCACGGCCCGATGTTGGGAGCCAGTCGGTGCTTGTGGAAGTTTGGAGCAAAGGAACCAGCTACTTGGCACATCCTTGGGGCAAGAAGGCCGCAAGAGTGACTGGACAGCTGGAGAGAATGCATTTTTTTTGGTCTGTGAAAGAACACAAGTTAGTCATTAGTCGTAAGAAAGATGGCCAAGCTGCGGCAATCCACCTTTGTTGAAGCTGACAACGCTGAGATGGATCACATCTTGCATCTGGGAACTGGGACAGCACGTGGACGAACGGAAAACCTGAGATGGACTCCGTGGGAAGAAAGCGTGCGATCAGGGCAGAGGAGAGCGCCCGACTCCATCAAGGAAGCAGAGGTGCCAGAAGGGGTCCATGTTTGATTTCAGCCTCCATGTCTTTTTGAATGATGCCTCTGCTTAGTCTAGAAGAGTTCACTCCCCCTGGAATTATCATCAGGATTCTTGAAGAGCAGTCAAAAACCTTTGAATGTTTGGTTTTTGCTGCCTAGAACTGTACCCTCCGACCCGGCACAAGCGGGCCACCATTGGCGAAAACGAGTCTCCAACCACCAGCCGATCGCGGCAGGGGAAGTCCCGACAGTTCAGCCCAAGGATGGTCCGACAAAAAGGAAGGTCGTGGTCGCTGGAGCAAAGGCGATTGTGTTTTTAAAGACTGCCCTATAGAAGGATCAAGAGGGGTAAACTATAGAAGGAGCAGGGTGGGGGAAGTTCTTACTGTAAACACCAAAGAAAGCAAGACTGGTCCGTCTTCAAAGACTGGACATGCTGCTTGCTTGAAGAAGCTTTCTGATGACGCGTTGAATAACTTTTTTTGTCTCACACGTATACTATATATGTACAATTAGATTCTTGATCAGTGTCCCCTCAAAGTACTTGGCAAAGCCTGAGGACCCCGCAGGGGCTTTGGGAATGCTGGGTCAGCCTTGGCTGTGGGGTTGGGGGATTTGTGGAACAGCTTTTGGGGTTCTCAACTATGATGGGACATCTTAGTATGATCCTGTTTGCAGCTCGCGCCCTTCAGGATTTCTGACGCCAGGTCTATTGGTTGCCTTGGCCTTGGGTTGTTGGAGTCAAGAGCTTGCAGTCAGTTCAGACTTTTACCTTGTGGAGACATCTGAACTAGTAGTCTTGAAGTCTCAGATGGAGACTTCACTTAGAACCAAAGAAGAGATGTTGACATCACCAGCGCTTGCAGGATATGTATCCTTCTTCACCAGTTGTGCCCTTGGGTACTATCGTGAATGTTCGTCTAGCACAACCAAAATGTGGCCATTTTGGCTTGAAGCCCACCAGCCATCCTCCTCGTTGTTTACAGCGGGGGGAGAATGGATGGGTGGGAGAGAGGACGTGGCCATCAGATGAAGAGGTCGGAGGCAGCGTTGTCGCCTCGGCCCGGCAGCGCGAAGCTGGGTAAGACCTCTGGTCTGATGGCCATCGGCGCGTGGGCGGCCCGCGTAGAAATCGCGAAGATGATCGAGGCAGGAGTTCCTGCCAAAGAGATTCTGAGCGAGATCCGAAAGGGAGAGGAGGGAGACTTTCCCCTCCCCCCTTTTGAGCCGACGGTCACCCATTCTGGCTCTTCGACTCCTGAGAGCAGTGCCACCCCACGCCCAGGAAGAGATACGGGGGTGAGCTCTACGACATCCCGATCCGAACCGCCCCAGGGAGCTCCCTGGGAGAAACCGCGACATGGGAGCCCCGTGTCAGTATCTCCAACCTCGGCTGCGGGAGGTTACTCTTCAGGTCTGCCCGAGTGGGCAAAGAAAGGAGACGGACCCCGCATGACGTTTCGTAAGCAGGCCGTTGCACCAGCTGAGGCAAATTTACCGGACTGGGCGAAACCTGAGGCGAAAGAAGCTGACAAGAAGAGTGAGAGGGCCGTAGAGTCTGAGTTCGAGTACACCCCCACGGAACCCATGACGGAGTTGGTTGAGAGTGGCATCTTCAAGAACTTCAAAAAGAAGGCGGAGCCTCCCGAACGTGAATGGGAGCTTGTTGATCAGACCCGCGGTTACGTTCCGATTAAGTTGCCCTCACGGTCAAATCCCTTGGAGACGGAGAAGTTGGAGACCTTCCGTTCTTTGTCCAAGGCGCTTTTTGAAGAGTTGGTTGTCTTGAAGATAAAGATGGACCTGGTAGAGACGGTGGTAGAAGGTGGGGAGTTGTTGGAAGATAGATTCCACATCCTCACCGAGCCGCGGTCGGCCGGAACAGGTCTTCGGTATGCAAGACTTCTCAAGCGTTATGTTGACGCATACCAGGAGCACGGTGACCCTGAGAAGGCACCCCAGGACCTTTTCAGCGAGGGCTTCATGCAAAAATTCATCCTCCAGCTCATTTCGGATGGATCAGGATTCCGCACCCCGCAGAGCTTGGTGTATGCTATTGAACATTTCGGTGGCGTCTTCGGTTTCGAGACACCGGGGCCGAGGCACGCTAGAATCCGAAAGATGGCGAATGACTACTCTGCGAAGGCGCCTGAACGAAACCCGGCTCCCCTTTTTGAAGTGGGCATGCTGGAGTACCTTGAGGGTGTAGTTTTGGACTCTGGGCGAGATCTTCAAACTAGGGTTGCCTGTGGGAAGCTGAGAGTCTGCATTCAGGCGAGTGTTCGACACAGCGACCTAGGTGGCACTTCTATGAGCGCGGTTGAGTGGTGTCGGCCGGTTGGACGTACAGAGATTTTGGGGTTGAGGGCAAAGGCCGCCTACACCAAAAGCGGTCCCAGACCTTGGGCTGCCGCGTGGGTGGCGGTCTCTGCTAGCAACGATCAGTGGCTCTTTGTGTGGGTTGATCTTTTGATCAAGATGCACAACTTGGCCAGCGGCTTCCAAGGTGATGAGGGTTGGAAGAAGCACGATTTTGTTGGCTGTGCGTCAGACGGCATGGGAGGTTTTCGTACGTGTCCTCCCCTGATCACAGAGGATACGCTTGTTGTCAAGAAGTGCTTGATGGACGACCTTGAACGAGGCAGGGACGTCCCGCTTGATGAGGCCGCGATTAGGAAGCTGAGGTGGCATTCATGTAAGAACACAATCCCCTCCTACATGGTCCACTTTGGCATCACTCCACGCACAGTGAGGTATCAAGGAGCTTGGAAGAAGGCTTCGCAGGCTATGAGTGATTTGTACCTGCGAGAGTCGCAGAGTATTGTCCTGAAAGCGCAGTGGCGCGTGATGGATCAGATTCGACGAGGCGCAGCCGTCCAGTCGTTGACCGGCGTAACGCTGGATCATAGACCACTTAAGCCAGACTGGGGCACCGTCAACGAATACCTCTGGTCCGGGAAAGTTCCCGAGTTCCAAGGAGGAGAGCCTTTCTTAGGAGCCATGGAGCGTGCCGTGATCTGCACCGAGAACCCAGACACTGGGAATCCGGAATTGCAGCTCCAGCGTGCGCCGGCGACCTTGGATGTGCGAGCTGAACTTCGTGGAGCAGGAGAAGGAGATGAAGAAGGTCTGCGAAGCCTGGTGAGCCAAGAGGTAGAGCTTGTCAGAGAAGGAGCGCAGGAGTTCTCAGATGCTGCACTCTCAGACCTTAGCTTCCCGAGCTCAGGTGGCGACTCTGACGACTCATACATCGATCCGGAGCAAGGTGACATCGACTTCTGCCCACACTTCATCCAACTCTCCACGGGGTACGGAAGGATCCACAAACCCGGAGAAGGCTTGCTGGCGGAGAAGCCGGCTTGCAACGCAGTGGGAAAGCGCTTTACCAGGCTCGTCCTCGATGAGGATTGGGGGACTGGGTACGACCTTTGTGAGCGCTGCTTCGGGAGGGTCCAAGGGTGCAAGCTGCTGTGCGACTACAGGACGCAACGGAAGGGCTTCATGATCCGCTGCTCGCGCCGCTGCTGCCCTGAGGCCGTGCCAGGCCACGTGAGCCCAGAGGATCCAGGTTTCGAGCTGAAACTGGGCGGGCACAGGTGCATGTTTCATGGGACACCTGCTTAGAAAGGCCATGAGCCTGAGCGGGATAGAGAACCATGGCCGCTGAGACGGGAGGAAACTCTCCTTACCTTTACACCGTAGTGCAAAAATTAAAGCGCCGGTGGATTTTTATTGAGCCATGCAGCCATGCGGTCCCGGTTTGCATGTTTACTCTATCCTTCGGGGTTACAAGTTCACATGAGAAAACTGGAGGTTCCACGGGGGAAACCATATCCTTTCGTTTGGATGTGATTGAAGGTGCGGCTAGATGAAGACGTCCGTACGAGTTGTCCCCTGTGAGTTTTCTGCGGCCCGAGTGGGACTTACACCCAGTCGCCCCGAGTGGGAGTCTTAATTCTAAGTAGCCATGGCCGACGCGAAGTCCACTATCGCGTTCGGAAGGGCAGCAGCTTCGTTCGATGTCCATGAATCGGATTTTCTGGTTCTAGGTTTGGACAATGTGAACACTTCGGAGGCAATGGCCTTCAGATTTCCCACTGCCGCCGATTTCGACGAGTACCTGAAGAAGCAACTGCGAGTCAGAGCGGCATACCGTCCGGATGGGGGAGCAGCGACTGGGTTTCCAAGGCATCCTGTGGAAAGCTGGGAAACCTACCGCTCTTCGGAGGACGTAGGCTGCTTGCGCAAGTTGTGGGCTTACGCAAATCAAGTGGCAAAAAGGAACATGGAAAGGATGGCAGGCGAGGACCCAGAATCAAAGTCGAAGGTGACGGTCGCCTTGGGACAGGAGTTGGAGGACAAGGCGATCAATTCTGGGATGCCCTCACCGATGTCGGACAGAGACAGGCCGTCTCTGCACACCCTGACCAAAGTCCAAAACAACTTTGGCCCCGGGGGAAACTTCCAGCATCTCCCATGGGAAACATACGTTGACATGGAGACAGAGAGCAGGCTTCGTCGTGCTGGAAAGTTGCCGAAAGATAAGAAGGAAGTGGTCATCTCCGACAAGAAGTTGACCCTCAACGAGAAGGATGAGGACTTCCCAGAGACTCCGAAGATTGTCGACATCCTGACCCTGAAAGATGTCCTCGAGTTGAGGGCCAAGGCATGGCATATGATGGAAGTTGTTCTCCATCAGGATGCAATGCTCTATCAGGAAAAGTTGATTGGCACTTTGAGGGCAACCGTTCCAGATGGGATGAGGCCCCCGACAATCAACGAAGCCAGGCGTTGCGACAGGGAGATCATGAACGAGGTCCTGAAGGTCGTTGCAAAGGGTGCAAGCTCGGTGGGTGCAGGGCTCCGCCACTACGCCGAGCTGGGGGATGGAGAAGGTCTATGGAAGCTCCTCCAAGCCCAACCGGAGTCTTTCCCGGATCAAGGGCTTGAGAAAGGATCGCAGAAGAAAGGGCCGGCCGGAGCAGATCCCGGTAGAGGCCGGAAGCGCGATCTTGACGACCAGAGCGACAAGACGACAGACGACGCAAATAAGGCCAGGATGTGCATGATTTGCAAGAAGCGGCACGAGCCTCGTTGCGAGATCCCTCCTGGTTGGAGGAAAGCCCAAAAGGAGCAGAAGAAGGCGGAGAAGTCAGCATCGGCGAAGTCGAAGAGTGACCCCGCGAAGGACAAGGGAGGCAGTGGCAAGAAGCCATAGGGATTCGCCCGCCCCAGGACGGACACAACTCCCGTTCCTGGAGTGAGGGCAGACTTCTTCCGAAAAGGATTAAAAAGAGTTGCGCGGCCTTGGGACCTGTTGCGGGGCAGGGACGTGTTTCGAGACCGGATTGAGCTTGATTCGGAACTCGTACTACACGAAGTCCAGCACTGGGCACCCAATTGTTGCACCTTTTCTCGGGCGAGGGAATACCCTATCCCCGGAGTGGCAAATCCGCCAGAACCCCTCAGGAGTGAATCTTTCCCTGAAGGGATTCCAGACGTAGTCCAGCGCCTCCCGGTAGCAAAAAGACGGAAGCTAGCCCTCGATACCGACATGGCGAATCTTGCTGCCGACAGGTGCTTGGACGCCCATCGAAGGGGGCGCTACTT
Source organism: Durusdinium trenchii (assembly GCA_963970005.1). Taxonomy (NCBI): domain Eukaryota; class Dinophyceae; order Suessiales; family Symbiodiniaceae; genus Durusdinium; species Durusdinium trenchii. The sequence continues at coordinate 58,346 of CAXAMN010024195.1, forward strand.
TTCGCTCGAGAACCCCAAGAACTCTCTGGCTCGCCACTTGACCAAGTGGAGGCAGCTGGAAAGGGAACCCGGGGTTCTAGTCACCTTTTATCATGCGTGTATGTTCAGCCCCTGCAAACGTAGGAAGGCGCAAGTTTTAATTCACAATATCCCCAACCTGGTTGAGAGGGTAGGTCTCACTTGTGAAAGCAGTCGTTTTTGTTCTCGTACCAGGGAGAAGCACTTGCCCTGGAGACCCACGGTTGTTAACGGTCGTGTGTCTTCGTTCGCTACGGCCGACGAACGAGAGTACCCACAGGCCTTTTGTGAAGCTTTCGCAAAAGGTTTAACGTTCACCGAAGGGACCTCCCCATCGAGTTTCATCGAGGTTTTTTTCCGGGCCCAACGCACCCCTCTCCAGAGCAGTTGCCCTGGAGTGGAATATTGATCCCCCCCCGAGGGCTCAATCCCAGGGACGTCCTGGAGTTGAACACTCGGAGATTCAGACGTTGACGAACCCCGTAATCTTTACACCGAATCTAACAAGGGTTGAGCGGGAACAGGGCGCTGAGATTTCAGGGCCTCCTGAAAATCTCTTGCATGTTGCTGAGCCGCAGAAGCGCTACAGGACTCACGCAGTTGAAGCGGGGAGTCAACCCAGCTTCGGCAAGAGGATGCAACTGATCGCTGACGGACTTTGTGACCCAGCGGAACATCTGCGGTTGGCAAAGGGCTTGGATCACCCTTTCGATTCTCTGAAGTCGCTCAAGCCCGAGCATGCCGCCGCAATCATGGAGTTTGTCGACGCACAGAATTTGATTTCTAGAAGGCCGGACGCATTGCACATGTTGAAAACTTGGGCCAAGGAGTTGAGGGAGGGACAGTCACAAGTTAATAAAGGTGCTTCTTGGACTGCCAAGAAACTAGGCACCAGGGTGAACACGCTCCTTATGGAACGTCTCCAGGACCTCCTGAACATCGAGGATAAGCAAGTTCCAGGGTTGTGCTTGAAAGGACTTAAGATCACAGGCAGAGCTCATGAGTCGCCTTTCTTCGAACAATTGGAGGTCAGCCCAAGTATGTCACAAGATGAGTTCATCGCAGGCTGCAGTGAACGATCGGAACGAATGATTGATCGAGTCCGATTCATGGCGGAGAAAGGATCCAACGAGTTGGCTTGTGCCATCTGGGAAAAACCCAGAAGGAAGTCAAAGCCGGCACCATGGGCCCGGCCATGACTTTACAGCAGGCAAGGTCTTTGTATCCAGGTCCTCTCCAGGTCACACCGAGTTTTGGCTTGGAACAGGGACAGGACACTGAGGGTCAGAAGAAATACAGAAGGATCGACGACCACACTGCATCCGGAGTGAATCAGGCAGCACATCGAATGCAAAAGGTACCCATGGTTATGGTGGACTACGTGGGCGTCCTATGTAGAGCTTTAGCCAGATCTGTTGAACAGATCTCGATGGCTACCGAGGATATGAAAGGCGCATACAGACAGATCCCACTCTCACCAGAGGATGTACGTTTTGCGATTACAGCTGTCTACAACCCGGAGCAGCAGGAGGTGTCGCTCCACGAAATGTACGGACAACCCTTTGGGGCAGGCCATGCCGCGCCAAATTTTTGTCGTGTGGCAGAGTGGATAGCGAGAGTGATCCAACGATTATTCTCTTCGACCACGGACCACTTCTTTGACGACTTTTTCGTTGTGGAACCGACCGCAACCATCAAGTCTGCTGTTTTCTGCCTCAGGGAAACATTTCAGATTCTCGGATTCCAGCTGGACCCGGAGAAGTCGCAACCTCCGGCTGAGGTATGTGCCATCCTGGGAGTTTGCTTCAACACCGAGTCTTTACACAGTCAAAAGATTATCCATGTCACGGCCAAGGAGACTCGCCTGGCCTTCCTCCAAGACACCATTGATAGGGTCTTGAGTACCGGTCGGCTTTCTCCCGCCCTCGCAGGCAGCCTGGTCGGGAAGTTCCAATTTTTATGTTCCACACTCTTTGGGCGTGTGGGACGTTGTTGCACGGGGCCGCTTCGTCGCAGACAATACGCCTCGTATCCAGTCGAGACTTTGACGGCTGAGCTCATCCTGGCTTTACGCCAGATGAAGGGCTTCCTTTCCACGAGTCCATCCCGTGAGTTGAAAGTTCATCACATCAACCCCATCCTGCTATACACAGACGCCTCGGATGTTCCCGAGCGTGTACCGCAGCGAATATTGGGAGCCTTTCTTCATGATCCCATCGACAAATATTCTGGGTACACGGCCTGGCCCGTCCCAGAAGCCCTCGTTGAGAAATGGCTTCAACGCAAGTCATTTATGGGCCAGCTGGAGCTTCTGGCAGCCCCGGTCGCTTTTGAAACTTGGCGTACCCGCCTGCAGAACCGCTCAGTTTTTCTCTTCTGTGACAACGACAGCGCGTCAGCAAATCTGGTTCGCGGCTACTCACCCCAGGTCGATAGTTCTTCCATCGTCGGGGACTTTTGGCTGACAGTAGCCAGGCTGAAAGCATCTGTCTACATAGAAAGAGTTGAGAGCAAGTCAAATCTTGCAGACGGCCCTTCTCGTTTTAATTTTTCAGAGGTCCGCGATTTGGGAGCAACTTGGACACGTCCTGATCCCGGCGTGTTGGGACGAACCCCCACACCCCTGCATCCCAATGTGGCGCACTGGAGCAGCGGGGGGGATAGAGTTACAACACCAGAGCGCCCCTAACGTGGCCACCGGGGGGAGAATGCTCTGGGTGTCGACTCTACGGGTGAGCAACTCTTGTTG
>CAXAMN010024195.1:66234-82071 GCA_963970005.1 Durusdinium trenchii
TTCACCACCACGTTCACCACCACGTTCACCACCACGTTCACCACCACCATCATCACCATCACCATCACCAGCACCATCACCATCTTCAAGACCGTCAGCATCATCACCACCACCATCATCACCACCATCAACATTATCTCTAGACCTTAGATTTTTTGACACACTGTTTGGGTTTTCTTGCCGGGATAGTTTTTCTTTCTGGAGTTTGGGAGTGTGTGACCGTTTTGCCATGCCCAACCGTCACCCCGAAAAAGGAGGGTGACTTGGGGGTGTGGACACCCCGATTAGTGGGTCCTGGTGTGACGTGACTATATAATCAAAAGTGTCGCTCTAGTGAGTGGTGTGGTTTGCAGTCACCTCAAAACTTGTAAGAACTGGCAGGCCAGAGGACATTTTGCAAACCCTGAGACCTTAAGAGACAATCAGTGCACAAAAAATACACCTGTACTTCACCTGCGTTGAACACAAAGGATGTTTTTTCTGTTCTTCAGTTCGCTCAGCTCGAGGTAACAACGATGACGGGTAGCGAGCCAAAGGAGCCTCCGCCGGCTCTTGGAACGTAGAACTTGGCGTGGGCGTTTTCAGCTTGGACTCGTTTCGATTGATTTTCTCAACAGTGGAAACTCAGTGCACTCGTTTGGATTGATTTTTTCCGCGGTTCCAGCTGACACACGACACTCAGCCAAGCATGCAGCTGAAGACCGTTGACCAAACGTGCACGACTTGATGTGGTCGAACCAGCGAAGAGGCCAAGGAGGAAAAACGTTTGACCGCCACATCCATGAGCAATGAGTGACGGTCAAAGCTTTCAGTTTTTTGCATGCTTTTAAGCCGTGCACCGCATTTGAGGATTGTCTTCTGGTTTGCCTCCAGTTCAATTTTGGAACTGTTGCTGTAGGGGAGTGCTATGTTTGTTTGGCACCCCAACTGTGACAAGGCGGACCATCTCAAGCATTTGTTTAGTGGCGATGACTCCCCTGCTGGCCACGACTGGAACTCATGCATTGGATCCTTTTCTCATGTCTCCCTGTCTTGCTCTTTGATGCTCAATGAACCTGGTTCATGGAGGGCGCAAGTCAATTAGCATGACGTCATGAGCAACGGACATTGGCCACTGGGACCTACACTGTGATCAAAGGGTCATGACACTTGGTGTCTAACTAGCTCATCACGTTTGCATGTAAGAAAGCCTCCGAATCCATCATCATGCCGCCTGCACCAATGCAGCAGGCTATTCCGGTGATGTTCATGCAGCCGAGTGGGGAGGGGCCAAGTGCCCCCAGCATGCCAGGACCTGGCATGCAACCAATCTTTGCTCCCAGACCGATGGGCGGTAAAGGTGGCACCATGCTGGTGGTGGGAATGAATGGAATGAATGGCATGAACGGAAGGAATGGCATGAATGGGTGTCTGAATGGACCGGGAGGTGGTCCCAAAGAGGGCCTAGAAAGTGGGCCAGGTGGACCAGGGAAAGGTGGCAAGGGAGCTGTTGCAGGTGTCCCGGTGAATGGTTTTGGGCCTGGCATGAATGGATGCCATGGGCCTTTCCCCTTGAACCAAGAGGGCGCGCAGCAGAACATGGCCTTCATGATCGTCCCTGAAAGCCACATTGAAGAGTACAAGAACAAGGGCGCAGTCCCTTTGGCCCAGGGCACAGCTGAAGAGATGCTCCCGAACGGTGTGAATCTGAACATGTCGCAAGGGCCACTGGTGTTCGGAAAGGGTGGCATGAAGGGTCAGCCTGGCTGCATGGGCGGTGGCTTTGGCTGGGGGTCCGGCAAAGGGTCCTCGTACCGAAGATTCTCTGACCGAGAAGACCGGCGGGGGTTTTCTCCTGGTCCGCGGGAAAGGGGGCCCTTTGGCAAGGGGAAGGGAGATGGCAAGGGGGGCTTTGGGAAGGATGGGAAGGGTGATGGCAAGGGAGGCTTCAGCAATGGGAAGGGAGATGGCAAGGGAGGCTTCAGCAATGGGAAGGGAGATGGCAAGGGAGGCTTCGGCAAGGATGGGAAGGGAGATGGGAAGGGTTTTGGGAAGCACAACAGCTTTGGAATGCCCCGGCACCCTTTGAAAATCGGTGGGCAGTTCCAACAGTCTGCCCAGTGGCAGCAACCTTTGCCAGACGGGAGTGTTGCCACAGTGTACCTGATCGCTGATCAGGATAACCTCCAGCAAGCAGCAAGAAGGTTGAACTTCGTGGGACATGGTGCCATCATTGTCATGGATTGTCATGGATGGAATCTGAAAGCGGCCGCCGGAAAGCTTTGTTTGTTGAGCATTGCTTTCATGGATGGCACTCCACAGCTCTTCCTGATTGACGTGCTACAATTGGGTGAGCAAGTTTGTACCCTCATGCCCTTTTTCACCAATCCAAATGCGTCCAAGTTCACGGCCGACGCCTCCACCCACGCTACGGTGCTGGCCCACAAGTTCGGAATCAACTTGGCGGGGGTGATCGATGCGCAGTGGGCCTATGAAACGCTTCAGAAGAAAACGATGGTGAGGCCTCTTGAGGTGCTTGACTGGTGTGGCCTAGCTCCACCAGACTTCAAGCAAGAGACTCTGCAATTGGAAGGAACTCCTGAGGTGTGGGGCCAAAGACCTCTGCCACAACGGACCTTGACCCATGCCGCGCAAGGCATTGGCCTACTCCAGGCGGCGGCTGCGGTGGTTTGGAAGCGCCTTGCAGTGGCCTTTGGCAAGGATGTGTTCGAGAAGGTGGGGCGGAAGAGCCGCATCCGCGAAGACGAAGACGACGGAATGACGACGGGTGTTGGGGTGTTCCTCCATCCACGAAGCGAAGTCATGTTGCCCTGGGCGGTCGCCCATTCCACCTCCGGTCCTCGAGACCTGGCGTTCGCACCCGAGACCGTTGCGCCTCTCCAGGTGTCCAGTGCGTCTCGCCAGCGCGCCGAGATGGCGGCCGCCGCCGGATGGGCCTGCCGCCACGCGGGGCTCTTCACCGCGGAGCAGGCGCACGGTGGGTGGAACGGTCGGGTGGGCCCAAATGCAGATGTGTCCGGCGGCCACATGTTGAGGCCTTCCACTAGCTAACTCTGACATGTCTCTGAGGATCACAATGTGAACGATGTAAGACCAGCTAAGACCAGCTGCAGAACCAGCACTAGCAACTAATCCAACTAACAAAAGCTGCATGTTTCCTGCACCCAACATCCAACAGGTATCAGTCTACAAGGTCTGCGCAAACGTCGTTGGGTGTGCACCGAAAAACACCGCCCTGGGCGGTGTTGGGGTGGTGTTGGGTTATGACAAAAGGCAACAAGAAACTGCCGGCTGCATCGAATCATGCACGTTCTTAGCACTCGGCCGACGGCCGTACGTGTCACGTACGGTAAATCGTGATAGGTTCCCATGATGCCCCAGGTGTTTTTGGTGGCGGAACACTTGCTCTTGGAGTTGAGGTCGCTTGATTTCGTCGCAAGTTAGTTGTGATGGTTCAGTCACAAACAGGTCTAAATGGTCGTATAGATGGTACTTCAGGAATCCTGATGATGTTATGAAGTGTTCTTTCTTCGCAATCCCGCCATTTTCCGTTGCACCCCATCTCTCAGCTATTCCACCACCCGTGTGGACCGTGGGACGACTTTCACGCTTCACCTTCAGCGTCGCTTCCGGCGTTGGGCGTTGGGAGGACTATGAGACGCCCGACAAGGACTCTGAGATGGAGGATTGGCTGGCGAAGCGCTTCGGCAAGGAACCCTCGAGCACCTCCGCCGCCCTCCGAGCACGCTCTGCTGAGCGTCCCAAGCTGCCCGAGACTGCGTTTCGAAGCTTGGTGGGTGGGTGGATCATTTTTCTCGGGGATGGGAAACAAAACCTGGTAGGCGAAGAAAACGCAGCGCTTCCTTCCGAAGTGAAACGAAGGGAAGAACTTAAGTTTCGGCTTGGGATGGCAATGTGACGTGGTTCTAGCTTGGACATTGTCGCTCCACGAGGCTGCATGGGTGGTTTTTAGATCCCAAATAGAGGTCACTCAGGTTCTAGGTCCATACTTGGCGTTGCCAAGAATCACGACTGCCAAGGTGACGTTGGGACGTCGCCTCGCCTACACTAGCTTTCTCATTGAGCGAAGCAAGTCAACGCAGTTTTTCTTTCTATCAATAAAAAATAAATCATGTGTCGAACGCAAATAAAGCCCGATTAAGGCGGGGACGGTTTTGGACCGTCTGATTATTGCAAGCTCCCTGGTGCCCACAGGCATGTGGCTGGGTGTTTCCCTGGTGCCCCTAAAAAGCATCCTTGGACCCCTCTTTCGACCCTCTTGAAGGAACCCCGACCTGATCCCCCCGAAAAAAGGACCACCGGCCACAGCCACGCCGCTTCCAACCCTCGCAATACCCGCCCGCACGAGCACTTGTCCGTGGTCCTCTCGCCCCTTGGACCTTGGCCGTTCTTCCTTCTCTTCTCTTCGAGGAGAGGGAGACAGTCCGCGTACCGCTGCCTGGCGAGCGCGCTTGGCCGAGATGAATCCTCCCCGCATCATTCCGTCCCGGCAGCGCTCCGCCAGTCCCACCCTGCACTCGTGGCTCGAGCGGCGAGAGACCGCGCGCGCCGAGAAGAGGAAGGAGGGCGCTGCGCATCGTGCTTCCAGCTTACCCTCACGCAGAAGGGAAAGGGATCAGGACGGGGGGCCAGGGGGAGTTGGGTCGTGGATGAGCTCTTTGGTTGATCGTGAAAACAGCAGCTGGATGGTCGAGTCATCCGGATGGATTGGAAAGAAGTTGGGGGTGTCCCATTACTTGATTACTTGTAACAGTCGGTAAACAAGAGTCCTTTTTTCACAAGTATATCGAGATGTCGACCTGTAACCCAACCATCATATCATGATCCACTGTTCTCAGGGAAGGATATTCGATCAAATAGAATCACGGACCATCCACCTGGACCCTCCAACAGGTGCTTCCTGGTGACAGGTGCCCAGAAACCACCTGTTAGGCTTCTAAAACCACCGGACTTGGAAGGTCCTGGCAGACTGAACTCTTGAGGACGAGGAAGACTTCGTCCCTCGAGACCTTCAGCCCTTGAATTTTGCCGCTGCCTCAGCTTCGGTTAAGCATGCGCCGTCGGCGTTTGCACGTCTCAAGAAAAAAAGCATGTCCACGTTCCAAGGACCGCCTGGAGAGAAAGAAATGGAATGAGCTTGTAGAGGAAGATGGTGCAAAGGAAGAAAAGGAGGAAGAAAAGGAAGATGAAAGTGATGGTGACTAGCAAGTCTATTGCGCCTCTTGCCAATCACCGGCCCGGGTTTTTGGGCTCTGGGATCCTGAACATCAAGAGGATCAAACGATTCTCCATGATCGATCCAGTCAGCCTCAAACAGAAGAGTGACTTGGTATGTAGACCACATGGGGAGACCACCTGGCCCAATAGGTAGACTGGTATATTTCCTCATTTTTTTTCCATTTTTGGATGGTTTTCGAATGGAGGAGACTGGTTCCTGATGTCTGCATCAAAGATGCGTGAGGGCGTGAGGACGTGACCGGTGAGCGTGAAGGAAACAGCGGCTGCAGTAGGTGGTTTTCGCAGGCCAGTTGAAGGTTTTCGCATGCAAGGTGTGCCGAATGAGGCGGATTTCAGCATGAAGTAGTGAGACACTTGCAGCATATGCTTGCTTGCGATTGAATTGTCGAAAAGCATCTCAAGCCGTCGCAGTTGCCACGCTTCGACGTGCTTCCCCATCGGCTTTGCTCGATTTCGTGGGACGGCTCCGCTTCGGCCGGCCACGACGGGCCGTCTCCGCCAGCAGCTCATTGGCATTTCAAATAGGAAAGAGACCGTGATTCGATCCATCTTCAAACCAGCCAGACAGGTTTCATGCCTCTTTAGCGATGTGCCGCGGCCCATCTCTAAGAGGTGGAGGAGTGCAAGAAGCCCCCCCCCCGGTCTTTTGTGGCCGCCCGACAAGACCAGCAGACAGCAGACGCAGACGCAGAACGACCTAAGACACTTTTGAAGAGCAAATGCTCGATGTCGGGGTAGATTTGCTTGGCAATGGACAGCTCTTGAAAAAGGCTCCTCCTCGTTGGGGGGTGGTGTGAGCACCTGGTCGTTCTGTTCATGTCGAGCGGCCAAAACTCCTGGTGTGGTCAGGAATGCAGGGCAGTTCCACAACGTGGGTCATGGCACCAGGATACCTTGGTTGACCTACTTGGAAGGTCCTTCGGTCTTGCACGATAAAACGGGCTCCAGCTCTGTTGTTCTTAGCCGTCCCCACAGGGAAAGTCACGTGGGAAACGCTGCCTCCGGGTCGGGTCGATGTGAACCTCCACATCGTTTAAAAGTGGAACCTCCACCAGCACCGACTGAAACCAGGTCACCAATTGAAACCGACTTCAGGGCCCTATGGAAAACCCTCCATGCAACGGAGACTTGTTGGGTTCGGTGCTGGCAGTTCCAGATCACGCTGACGTTGAGAAACGCTTCTTGCCAGGGCTGAGAAACCCAAGTGGGGGACCTTCTTCGGCACTGTACGGTATCGCATGCGTTTCTTTACAGAGGGGTGATTCTCGGCCAAGAGGTGATACCCACGTGGTGGCGATGGATTTCCAAGCCGCGTCCTAAACCTCCAGAGAACCGTTTGTGGATTCTGCCCCTGGAAGTCGGACGCCTTTTCGGATCAAGTCGGACGCCTTTTGGACCGTTTGGCTGCCCTGGGATTTCCCATCCAATTCCAACCCTCCCTTTCTGCGTCGGACGCCTCCTCTTTCACGCAAGCCCCGGCAGGTCCTGAGAGAAGGACATGGAGAGGTGCCGAAGGTGGGTGAACGTGTCCGGGAGCCCCAAGGATTCGAGTTTTCGACGTAAGACCACTGCGACGGAAGGTCAGGGGGGGTGGAAGGTCACCGGAAGCGACTTCGGCTGGGAAGGGAACAGACCTTTGTGAGGTACTTGTATCTGAAGCACCAAACCCATTGGGGACGCCAAGGACAACTCCCTAACCCGTGAGCGCCGGGCCCATCCATCTACCCAGGTGAAGGTCCATTATGTCTGCCGCGCCTGCGACGAGCTCCTGGACGACTCCCGAGGCACCAGCTGGGCTCTGGCTGCCGTTGGGCGATATTTTTTTCGGAGCGGAAGCAGCTCAGAAGGAGGGGCAACTCTGAGGATTTGAAGTTGCCTCCCCCCCACTTCTCCGAACACTCACCTTTAGAAGCAGGAGAAGCAGGAGACTGGCGCCAACCTCACACCTTGGGCCAACTCGTCGTCTCTTTGGCCTCCACCCCTCTCCACCCGGGCGCGGCGTTCTCGGCGTGGGTCCCGTGGTTCGACGGCCACGGCCGGGGTTCGAGGCCGTGGAGAGCCCATGTGCTTTGCTCTTGGCCAAGGCCGAGAGCTGACACGGACGCGACGCGCCATCAGCGCGGGCACCGTCACGGACGGATGAGTGGCGCCATTTCTGAGTGGCACCGTCACGAGGAGTGTCAGAGTGTCACGTGGGCGGTCACACACGACGTGGGCCATGCAAAAACCCACCCATAGGAATAGGTTTTACCATGGTTTTACCATCCAAATGGGAAGGTTTTTGCTGTAATCCAGAGTCTGACAGATTGCCTATCGCTCACGGTCTTCTGCCGTGTAGCGGTCACACACGTGTCGGGAGACCGGCGCGTCTGGCACCGTGTCGTGGTCGGACGGACCTCATGACGCACGCCCCCCAGCCGAACCGAAGGTCACACACCCGACCGTCCGGTGGGGTGCTTTGATGGCCCAGGAGTGGCAGAAGGGTCGCATCACCCGCATCACCGTAGGAAAACCCACTGGGTCGCCACATTATCGTTCAGCAGCACAGACGAGCCCGAGCTTCAAGCAAGCCGTCCTGAGCGCTTAGCTCGCCGGAGCGGCCCAGCCACTTGTTGCCCAACAGGTGAGGTGATTGCAGCTTGGGAGTCGGGAGCCTCAGTCGCACATTCGGTACCACGAGACAAGTCGACGAGTCGGCCTCTGTCCATCTCAGGCCAGTGAAAATGACAACTGAAGTGTCGAATCCCAATGAACTGGAGGTATGTCAGTGAGTCTTTTTGAAACCAAGCGCGTTGTGTATGCTTGATCAGACTTGGCCCCCCACAACGCGCGAGCTGAGCTCTGCCGTGATTCTGCCACATTCCCTTCACACCACGGGGCACCCGCGGCTCACCATGATGGGATGATGAAAGCTGAGGGTGCCGAGTCCATGAGCCACGTTGAGGTCTGCCCTTCCATCCATGAGATGTGGGGAACTGGCCACACTGCTGGCAGGGTGGCCCAGAGGGCGGAGGGGGTGGAAGTTCACCCACTTGCCGTGACTTGCCCCTCCAAATGACAACCCCCTTTTTTGGGTGGATGAGCTACCCCCCAAGCGGAGTTGGGTGGGGTCAAATAAGAACTTCATGGACTGTCCTGCCACCCACCCAGTGCCAATGCTGTGGGAATCCTCGAGACTCGAGACCGGACGTGTGGACTGACGTCGCCGCGACGCTGGGCGTCTCCTGCTGGATCAGAGTCTGCACAGCGAAGATATCATGTGCAAAGCCTCCAAGTTGGAAGGAACTTCTTGGGCTTTTCAATCCAAGGGTCCATTGCTGTCTAACATCGAATGACCAAAAACGCCCATTCTTTCTGGCAGGTACACCCCGAAATGGCCTATGGGGAAGCTGAAATTGCAAACAGCCAGGATCTCAAGCAGGAACCGGGCAGAACAGTGCCACATGGATTTTGTTTCCACCAATATGAACGCTGGCATCACTGGCCGGTCATCACTGGCTGTACAGAATCTTTTCCTTTGTGCACGAAAACAATGATCAGAATCAGGATTTTCTACTACTAGAGGATGGATAAGGGGTGCTTGCTTGTGTGGCGGTTCTCACGGGGATGATTTCTGCCAGTTCCTCCCAATCTCGCCCAGTTCCACATGGGAGCTCACTACACTATGAGTATGTGGCTCAGTTTGGGCAGCATGATGGACCAATTGTCAGAAGCCGCCGGGTAGCGGTAGCTGAGACCCCAATGATTGGACGTGGGATGAATATGAATCTGTATGAATCTGTTGCTGATGACAGGTGAGCAACATCAACTTTGCTTTCAGAGTGACTTTACTCCCCACTTATTGTACCCCCTATCAATCAGCGGTGCAAGGAAGAAACAACACACGGAAAGGCACGACATGAGGCTGAGCAGAAGTCACGTTAATTGTTAATGGAAGCAATATGAATACAGTAGCGACCTTCGGCTTTCAAAACCGCTAAAAATATCCGCTACAGCAAAGCGAGTTGATTGGATGCTCTTGCACCTCGCACTTGTTGGCAAACTCTCACCCACCACACCTGTCTTTTTTTTCATCCTCCTCAATAGACCCCACATGCCTGAGGGTCACGATCCCCCCATTCCAACATCTCGGAAGAGAGAGAGAGAGAGAGAGAGATCCGCCCGATTCCGTGATGCCTTTTCGAACCAAAAGAACCGGTTCGATCTCCGTGCTTTCTCGTCTCACGGTCGGAACGATCAGGTTGGAGCTCTTGGAGATTTCCCCGCAGGTCTCCCTCGCGAAAGAGGACCTGTCCCCAGAGGCGGGGGCGATTGATGTTACTCCGAGTCGCTGACATGGTTTTCTGGGCCTTACTGCAGCCGTATACTTGCCCCTTTTTCGGAACATCCTTTTCCTTTTCATTTAGAGGCACAATGCTTTTGGATGCTTTTGGTCGACTTCAATATGAGGGTGATCGTCTATATCGTTTGAGACAAGGATCGTTTCTGTGTACAGTCATGGTCTGCCTAGATCTGATCGATGGTCTGATCGATCTGTGGGAATCGATGGGTTTCTAGAAGTCGTGGCCCACCATGGTTTGAATCGCCAGGTCATCCCGAACCACCATTGGGCTTACTAAAGTAAAGGTTTCACACGACAAAAACCAGATCAACCATTTTAAAATGGTCGACTTTGACTTCCAGGTCTAGAGATATCTCAATATTTTGGTCAACCTTGACCATGTGTTTGTCTCGGACTTGAATGCAACTTCTACAGAAATCAGGGCCAGCGTGCCCAAACCGAAGCTCCAACGACTCCCGGCGATGTGAACGGGCCCTTCCAACAAAGGTGCACCCAATGACCCACCTCTGGTACCAACCTCTGGGAGAGTCGCACCACGTCGGAACCGGATGGATCGGGTCAGGAGCGACTTCTGGGAGCCAGCAAGGCCAAAGAGGAGGGCAACCTTCGCTTTAAGGCGCCCTCGGGCGAAATCGGTCCATGGCGACCTCGGGCGATGGGCGAGGCGAAATCGGTCCAGGTGCAAGTCCAAGGACCCTTACGACAGGGGGTCTTGCAGCAGCTTTTGGCCTACTTTTGGAGAAGGACGAGACGAAGGTGTAGTTTAGTAGATAGAAACTTGTATGATGATATGCAGTTTTATCACTTCATTTAAGAGTTATCTTTCACGATCTTTCGCGATCTTCGCTTCTCCGTGTGAGGTTGGCCACTTCAAAGACGCCAGCGGTGCGTACCTGGAGGCCTTATACCTTCTGGGCCACGAGGCCCGGGCGGGCCCACGCCATGTCGAGCTTGGTCCCAGCTGGGACGACGGGTCCGCATCGCTCTGGAGCGTCTTTCGGAAGGGGGAGGCCACGGAGATCGGCTTGGGACAGGCACTTTCTGGGCCCCTGCTGGGCCCAGAAACGCGACCGCGCACGGCCGTTCCGTGTGGGGTTGCCTCTCTTCCCTTAAAGTGCAGTCGAAAAAGGTCCAGTCAGTGACGGTCATCTATGGAGTTTTCCAATCTGAACCAGACATCTGCTGGCCTTCCTCCCCACCGATGCCAGTGCATCCTCAGCAGTGCGATTTTGGGCCGGCGTCCGACCGCAGGCGTCCTCCGACTCACGTGCCGAAGAGGGGCTTTGGTCGGACGTGCTGCGCGCCGCCGAGCGGCGGAGCCTGGTCACTTGGCGGAGATTGGTCAGACAACTGGGAGGGGATGCACGTGGACGTCGTTCTTTCTTTTTTGCATTCTTATTTATTTTGTTTTTTTTCCGCACGCAAGGGGGGGGTTGGCTGGTTCAGGGCTCGGTGTGAAGGTAATTTGAAAGGGTGGGATCTCTGCATTGGGAACCGGGAACAGCTTCAAGACACGCGTGGGATCTGTAGGAAGGACGGATGGGATGGATGGGATGGAAGGGATGGAAGGGATGGAAGGATGTGCGGCGTATGGGTGCCTTGTGGAATGGTTTGGGAGCTGAGAATCATTACTTCGGGGCAAAGAAAGACTTCGGGCCCAGACCCTCTACGGATTTATGCTAGACTCTGTGCCTCAAAGTGACGAGGGTAATGCAGAAACATTGGAAGAAGGACTGCGGTAGGACTGGTCCGCATGCCTGGAAAGTGGACGATTTGCGGTGCTCCGTCAAACTTAACCTCTTCATTTGGAAGACGGGGATCTTTCCCAGCACTTGCGTTCGAAGCCACGTTCGTTTTGGTTTGACCGGGGTGCCTATTTGGTCCCAGGCCCTCGCTTGCCAGCTGAATCTTTGCCAATCCTTGCTCGGGACGCCTGGTCGCTCCTGGGAAAGAGGAAGACGACAGGCAATCTGGTTGAGATGCAGCTGGCTTTGGATTCACCCAGAGGTGTGTATTGGAAAGAGAGACCCTCTTGCAGTCTGGGCCTGGGTGTGTTTCGATGCGGTCATCCATGGATCTCAGTGTCAAGGCACTCAAACTCCGTTGATTTTGGGTGACTGGTCATGGAGTCGGCATAGGTCGGTCCAGGGCCTCACTCCGGAGTCCCCGTCCGACAGCGGACCTGGGGTCTCCCCCACCGAATCCGACTCTGCGACGCCGCGACCAAAGCGTTCTTCGTTCCATGTCCGGCGTGGGTTTTTAGACCCATTTGTATAGTGAGTGGATGTGACGGGGGCAGGGGCGACAACCTCCATGAAGCATTTGAAGCTTCCTCTTAGCATACTACGGATAGGGTAGACCTCGGGAGTTCTATGCCCCTCTTAAGCACTGTTGCTTTCTTTAAAATCTTGTTTTTCACCAGGCAGTGTGGTAACCGTTAGGGGTTCTTGGGGTTCTGTGATACACTCTTCAACGATCCTCTTTTCGGGGGATCCGGGATCCTGTCGACCTTGTTTTCCTTCAGGTTGAAGTTGGAGGAGTATCAGGCCGCGATGCTTGGGTCTCAGTCCGACGCGCGTGGTGGAACCGTTTTTTTTCAGCGGCGATTGTCGGAGGCCGTGGCCGGTTCGGGCCTTGGGGGCCTTGGAGATCTGGTCAAGATGAGGGATGTTTTCAATGATGAAGGGAGTCAATCTGTTCGAAAAACGTCAATGACTTGAAGGATCGCAAGGCGGTTTTGATATGTTTTTTTTTTTCCCTCTATATAACCTCTTGTTTTGCTCGCTTTGGGAGCCGGAATGCGAGTGATAGCCCTGGGAAGCCGCTGGACCATTGATTTCATAGCCTGAACATATCGAACAACTCGTGTTTTATGTATTTTACACGGCAAACACTAGGTCAACCGCACAGTGGTTTTCAACTCGACTGAGGGTCGAACCTATCAGCCCGACGGATTTTCGGTGGCCAGGCAATACGCCGATGCTGCACTCGAACTTCATGCTGGACATTCGAAGGTTGGCGTCGACCATGCGCTTTGCGTGTGCAGCGATAGGTCTGATAGGTCTGATAGGTTCTTGGGTCTGTTTTGCCCTATGTATTGCTAGCTCTGTTTTGTGACTGTCTGACATCAGATCTGACCTTTTCAGTGCTCAATGGCACATGGAATTGTCGGGATATTGCCTGCAGGTCAGAAGACCCCCCCAAAAAACAACATGAAGGCTCATAGCGTTAAGAGCTCAGAGGCGTGCTCCCAATCCTTTCTGGACTGTTCGAACCTTGCTCTTCGATCAAACGACTTTTTCCAGCTCACATGTCACACTGATCTGCTCTGCACTCTGCTGTAGCTTGGAGCCAGAGGTTTGGGATGGGTGGGGATCGTACTCCTGAGAGCTTTTGGATGCGTAATTAGCTTGGAGCCAGCCAAAAAGGTCTGTGCTGGGGCAGCTGTTCAACAGCTTGGTTCTTCGGCTCCTTCGCTCTGCCGGCGCTCTACCGGCGTGCGTTCGGAGGCGCTCTACCGGCGGGGCTTGGCCGCGATGGGCCTGGGACACTGGGCTTCGGCCAAAGCGGACCTGTTGGCCGCGGCGAAGAAAGAGCTCAGGCCGGAGGGTTTCGGGAGCAACGCGCTCTGCGCGCGGGCGGACGCGCTTTTGGCAAGGTAATCCAAGGGATCAAGGAGCCTTCGTCCTTTTCGGGTGTGTGATGGGAATGGGCTGCTTCAGATGTTCTTGGTTGGGGCTTTTGGATCCATTTCTTTCTATTTCCTTCACTTGGAGGATGGGGATCTTGGGAGCCCTTAGGGCCTAAGCAATGAAGACTCTGTGGATGGTCCGGGATGTCCCCTTCAAGGATCCCTGAGTGATCGGAAGATCGCGGTGTGCGAGGAACGAATTCAACGGGGGTCATGACTGCTCACCCCTCAATGACATAGAAGAGTTTCCTCAACGGTGCCGGCGTCTTCGGCACGCGTTCCGAGGTGCTGATGTGAGCGGTCTTCTAGGGACCCAAAGCACGTGGCTTTTGACCATCGTGGTACGCAAAGAACCAAGCTCCCGACCCAAATCAGTCAGCTCGTGGCACGGTGGGAATAGACCTATACTTAGAGACCAATAGAGTAAACGTAGGTCTATAGGTCTGATATCACGGTTTGGACCAAGCGCAATAGTCTCTGACCATGCCGGGTCTCAACTCCGAGCCTCTCCCCTGACGTCCGTGCTGTCCACGGCATGGGATTTCCAGGAGCGGTGAGATTCGGCGAAGTCTGGAAGAGTTCAGAGCTGAGCTTGGAAGTGGGTGGATTCTGGAAGGAGATGGGAAAACCTTACGACTATATATATATATAGGACTCTCTCTCTCTCTATATATATATATACACTCACATATTTTATATTTTACTATTATTGCATGATACAATCATACAGATATATATATATATATCGCATATACTACAGTAAATATTCTTACCAGCAGCCTCTAACAGGTCTCTTGAAGCTGGAGATTTAAAGGTGGCATGTGGTGACTTGTTTTCGGCATCGAAGTAGTCACCAGGAAACAGCTGTTGGAGGATTCAGGTATCATTTTTTGAGCCATTAAAGACCAAAACACGCTTGGGCGATCAGAATGCTGAAATATGATCCCTCGCAGCCTCGCATGAGGCTCCGCACTGAGTGAGGTGCCACATGAAGTAGGAACATCAGTTTCGGAGAGCTCGGCATTTGGAGAGCTCAGTGAGAATCCCTCAAGGCATCTGTGTACGATGTTGTAGAAGTGGCACAAGCGGGATCACAAACAAAAACATCAATGAATAACCTCTCTGAACAGAAGCGTCTTGGGTCGTCCGGTATTTCGTCACTTTCCAAGAACCAAAGCCGAGCCCCCCCAAAGCGGGCAAGCCTATGTCCCATCGCGTTGGGGGAATGCGCTCGTTTTCCTTCGCCGCAGGTGTCAAGAGCGCATGGCCCGCGAGAAGAGCGACGCCCGAGATGTACGGATCCCCAAACATCTCTGGGTGTGCCCCACAACGAAAGGCTTCGGGTCAACTCACATCTCACGGCTGTTTTTGAGAAAGGCCGTATTACGTTCCCATCATCCAGGCACTTATTCAAGCTTGGCTAGTCATTCATGATGACCAGATATATTGGATCTCCCATTTGTGTCCCATTTCCAGGGAGGCTATGTGAATTTCTTCACGAATCGTCACGAAGCGACGACAACACTTCACTCAGTTGCTTTTTTCAAAAGCAATCTACATACCTGGTAACCTGGGATGTACCTAGGGCCTGTTCCATTACCTGCAACAGTCGGTAAAGAGTTCTCTATTGTTGGGGTAAAAGACACTGGCCGCAGTCTCTGGCTGTGCCGCTGTCCTTCCTGCTGTCCTTCCTGCTGTCCTTCCTGCTGTCCTCCTGGTGTCCTGCTGTCCTCTGGCCGCCCCTCCTGCCCTCCTCGTGCCATGAGAGCTGTGGCCACGCTGAGTGGGCTTTCTTTTCCGCACGCATTGGCCCCGGGTCTTGTCCAGGCCTTGTCCGCTGCGCTGCTGTGGGCCCTGCGTTGTGCTTGTCCAGGCTGCTTGTCCGTGTTGTCGGCCCTTTTAACACCGCCTTGTCCAGGCCTTGTCCCCTGCTTGGCCACGCCACTTTCCCCTTCCCCGCCGCCTTGTCTGGGTATGCTATGAATGCAACAGTGGTGTAGAGAGTCAAATAGAATCATTTGCGGGTTTTCTCAGGACATATATATATATATATACCAGGACCTTCCAACAGGTGGTTTTAGAAGCCTAACAGGTGGTTTCTGGGCACCTGTTGTCACCAGGAAGCACCTGTTGGAGGGTCCAGGTATATATAAATATGTTACTGTTATCCCTTCGTTTTTGGCACATGCGACCCGGCAAGCGGGAATTCCTTTCCATCAATGCCATTCTCAAACAACTGGAGCCCGGAAGCGGAGTATTACACACATGACCACCAACATTGGAATTCAAGGAGTTGACGCAAAACACTTTGCTTAAGCTGTTTGGGGTCTATGCCTGAATAATTTAGAGAAAGGCCTGCAACTGGACCATCATCGTTTACTGTTGCTGGTAAAGCATTGCAGCCGCTGTGGGGGTCCCACTTTTCCACCCGCAGACGAAGACACATTACGAAGACACATTCAAGCACAGCCACCTCTCCTCCCGCAATGTGAAGACGATTTCCGCAGACGAATTCTCCGAAGACGAATTAGACCCCGAAGACGAA
>CAXAMN010024195.1:88910-102407 GCA_963970005.1 Durusdinium trenchii
CTTTCGCCGCAGCTGAGCGTGTTGATTCAGCGGCTGCGAAATGCGGAAGCCGGCAAGAATGAGACACTGCAAGGAGTGAGGGAGGTGTTGCAAAAGTATTTGGCCAACTTGGAAGCCGAGCGACGAAGTGAGAGCCTTGGGATGTTCATTTGGCAGAGTTTTCCTGTTTCCTCACCTGGCAAAAAGGACACGCAGACCTGTTGACTCCAAGCAGAACCGGCCCAATTGGAGACCCTGGATGGAGACTCTGGATGACCTGCAGTTGATGTCATGGTCCGAAACCAAAAATGGAGGATGCTTTCATATTCTTTCACGACTTTCCCAGTACCAGGCAAACCACAATGTCATTTGTCAGAGGGGGTTCAAAAGACTAAAACCAAAGACGGACAGACGTCACCGAGGGCTCCTGGTTCATCCGAGACCGGAGCATCATTTCTCAGGATTGAACACGAAGGCTTCTGCCAGAAGGAGCTCAGCCTCAACAATCGCACCCGAAAGCAGAAAACGGCGAAGATCGAGAGCCTCACGGCGGGGGTTGCCATGTGTCGGAAGGGTTTTTGATGCGTTTCGCAAGGTTGAAGAAGCCTGGTCTCTGTCCCGAGCGCCCGTACATGTTCAATGCTGTTTTCATTGCTTGGGAGTTGCAGATGGTTTCAGTTCTTCTTCTCTTGGACCTGCCGCCATGGAGGGTCCAACCCGTTGAGAAGTACCGGTGAAGTGGGGGCCTTGGCCCCCAACCACGATTCGTGTGGCAGCATGATCGAACTCTTCCTGCCCGGCAGAATCAGATAGATTGTGGATGCCTAAGTGCCACAAGATAGGTAAATCCGTGCATGATATAAAGAAAACCAGGACCACGGAAGGGGTGGTTATTGGATGGGAAACACACAGTCAGAGCGTCCATAAGCCACCCTTTTCGTGGTCCTGGAATAAGATATACATCATGTATCTTCATTTGGAATGAGACCAATCACATCCTCCACAAAGTCAAAGTAACCGAGGCAGGGGGTTTATGGAGGATCAGAGGATGATGGGTTACAGCTACACGACAGAAAACAGACCATTTAAAAGTTTCCGGTGGGATGTTAGACCTACCCAAGTGAACTTTCTTCTTGGGAGAAGCCGACCTCCACAACTTTTTTTGTTTTCTGCTTTTTCTCTTTGATTCATTTGTCGCCTACACCTTAAGATGGCTTAAGCATCCCTGCCGGACCGATCTCTGTCGCCCGAACGCACTCTGCAGGCCGAGATTCAGCAGCTGCAGTCGTCCGTCGCAAAGCTGGCGGAGGACATCGCAGAGGCGTCCTCGCAGATCACGGAGCTCAGCCGCGTGGTTGAGATCAGCGACGTTGGCCTGAAGCCGAAGATCTGAGGGGGATTGAACCGAAGATGGCCTGGGCTGTTTAGGGAACAGGAAGAGTTTTTGGAAATTGGCACGGCTCTGCCCAAATCATTCCAGGACTTGCACACCTCTCATGTCTAGATTTGTATAGATTTGTCAGATGTTGTTTCTCTTAGCTCTTCTTCCTGGATCGCATAAATCCATCCTCCAAAATGGTCACCTCGGCTACCATCAAGTGGACACATGTCCCATACTTCTGCTTCCGAGCTGGTGGCTGCGGTGCCTCTGCCTGGTCAAGCGATGCCTCCCAGGCACCGCCCTCTCGGAAGCCACGCGCCTCCGCAGCGACGAGAAGGCCCAGAACCGCCGGACCCTCTTTGAGGCGCAGGCGGCACAGGAGGCGGTGACGGAGGCCGGGCAGTCCACGTGCAGAACCGGTGGTCGAGGTCTTGGTCGGATGTGTTTGGTCCGAGCTTTCAATGAGGGTCTCGAGGCCAAGATGAAAAGAGAGATTGGGATGCTGTCTTTGGGAGACTGCTGGGAGGATCAAGGGGTTCTTGTTTTTTTGGTAACTGGTAACTGTCCTGCGAAGCAATGATGTTGACTCTTTAGCCACACCCTTTTTCTCAACTCTCATTGGTTGGTCCTCCCAATCCGAGACACTGCTCGAGCATCTGCAGCTTTTTTGAGCACAAACTGTGAATCATTTGAGTGAACTTCGCCCCAAGAGGAGTGCGAACCGCATCTGTCTTGCCTGCTGCCTTTAGTTTAGGTTAGTAGGTTGCTTCATGGTTACTCCCAGCTGTGGTTCAAGTTTGACTGACCATCCAGGGAAAAGACCACCAAGACCTTCAGACTAGAAGAGTTCCGAAACCAACGAAGCCCCCTGCCTGGGGTCTCCTGCCAAGCGCCTCGTTCCGTCATCGGCCTGTGAGGCGCTGAAGCTCCTCCAAGATGCCTTCGAGAAGAGCGAGGGCATCTCCTTCGTGCAGGAGAACTCGAAGACAGGCGACAGCGACGGCAGCAGGGTGGGCCCCGTAGCCGCGGCATGACATGTGCCTATAGGTGACACGTATGACATGTGGTATGTTTCCTTTGGGTGTCTTCATTCTCTTTCTGACTCCTTCCTGGTTGCTGGGCCCTTCCAGCTGTGGGTCGAAGCCCTACTCCAAGCCACCGGAATGGCAGGGCAAACACATGTGGAGCGGATCTGTGGAACCATCGGGTGACCTATGACCTAAAGGATTTCTTGGGCTCCTCTTTTGGCAAGAAAACATCACATGCAGTTGAGAATCATGTCCAGAATCACCCTCGTTTTGTTGGAGCCCTTCAACATCCCAGACTCATTCATCCAACTGGTGCCGTTCCAAGGTCGACCTGCTGGCACCGCGGTTTGGGTCGCGCTCCCCGGCGCTCGGGGTGACGTTTCGGCGAAGCGCCAGGCGTGGTGAAGCTCTTGGAGACGGTCTTGGGGGATTTTTCGAGACTGGAAGCCGAGACGAAGGCTCAGGAGAATGCGGCGGAGCAGGAGTTCAAGACCTTCAAGGCGGACTCCAACGCGGACAAGGCCAGCGATTTGCTGGGGCGCATTTTTGGCTGGAGGGCGCCCTCCGCGCCCTCCGTGCCCAGATGGTGAAACGTTTGGGCCGTCCCGGTTTCGACCGACCCACTTTCGACCGACCCAAGTTTGGTTGCAGTTTGGGTCGTTGAGTCGGGAATGGACGTGGAGGACCACCCTCGCAGGGTTTCCAGTGTTTGGTTGCTGGGTCTGACTGACCTCATTGAGTACTGTTTGTGCATGACTGGACTCAGTGAAATGATGTCCTTGACATGTATACTTTACTAAACTGTCTGGTGACGCACCAAGAATCTCATTTGGGTCATCCACGTGGGGACGTGGATGACCAAATAGACGAAAGAGTCGGCATGGTGAACGTGCGGTTTTGATCCACCATTGATCCACGACGGGGTTCACTTTTCAACCTCTTTGATTCTCTTTTGACGATGGGATTATTTTCAACCTCTCCCGATCCTGCACGCAGATGATCGCAGATGGATAAGAGAACTCCATCCTCTTCAGGCCTGGGGGTGATCTTGAGTTTTCTGCGGGTCTCCAAAGGCCAGCAAGCAGACGGACGCGGAGCATTTCGACGAGAAGAAGTCGGAGCAAAGCAGAGTCTTGGCCCAGAAGGAGGCTGATTTGGCTTCCTCGGAAGCAGAGCATTTCAGCTGCAGCCAGAGGGTTCCAAACGTTCCCAAAGACGCTGCATTTCTGGATGGTGGGAGACTTTCAGCTGGGACTGTTCCATCTCCGGAAAAACCGGATTCCGAGTTGAGAAAAAACCAACACCTCAAGCAGCCCGTGCGCAGAATCCGAAGACACGACACCGAGTCCACAGCGACGGAAGCGGTTGGTCAACCGAGTCCACGCGGTATCCCACGGTCACGGCATCAAAGCGAAAACTGAACTCGTATACGGGTAGAGTCGACCCAGGGTTGGATCGGCCGGTCGGGGGCTACCCTATCTCGGACGCCTGGACGCCTGCTTACCGCAGGCCTATCCGACCTATCCCTACCCCTATCGGTAGGCCTAGGGTGCAGGGTAGGCTCATCAAATGTCTTTTCTTTCTCCAAGGCTTGAGTCTGCCGAGCAGTATCACAAAGAGCTGGCAGGACAATGTTTGTCTTCCGACTCGGAGGCTGCCCTACAGAAAGCCCATCGGGAAGAAGAAATTCAGAACTTGAAAACGGCTCTGAAAGAGCTGGAGCAATAGGCACCTGTCTACCTGGCGAAGGTAAAAAGAAGGCCGCCTTGAGATGTCGTAAGTT
Source organism: Durusdinium trenchii (assembly GCA_963970005.1). Lineage (NCBI taxonomy): Eukaryota > Dinophyceae > Suessiales > Symbiodiniaceae > Durusdinium > Durusdinium trenchii. The sequence continues at coordinate 93,082 of CAXAMN010024195.1, forward strand.
CGAAGATGTTGGATGTCAAGAGTCAAAGCGTGAGTCGGTGCAAGGCTCCATTATATAGACCACCAAAATAGATAGAAAAGTAGCTCCCCACTCAAAATGTATTGGACACCGTTTCTAGGTAATTATTTGGGAATCACTATATGTCCTGGCTCTTTGATTCCTTTGTGAGGGTAGCTGAAAGAGGACATCGCAATACATAGCATATGTTCCAATGTGACGACCAGACGTGACGACCGATGCGACCACCTTGTTTCAAGCATTGAACCAGTGGAATGCCATGAGGACCACGCAGCACCACAACGTTCATGCTGCTGATAAAAGAAGCCGAACCGAATCAAAGAACATAAGAGTTGCACAGTCTGCGGTACTCCTTCTCGCGAAGAGGAGGCACCTTTTGCACCTTTCGGCGACCGGAAAAAATACAACATCCAGGATGCAACAGATGAAATAAACAGAAAAAACTCCGTAAACATGAAATCCACCAAATGAGACATCAGAAACAAAACTCTGCAAACATTTGTAAACATCAAATCATACATTTTTTAAACACAATTATTTTTACTATTACTATTTTTACAATTAAATATTCACTGATAGCGAGAAGCTACTAGGGGGCTCCTGGCATCGCTACTAGGAGCAAGAAGCTACTAGTAGCTCCTGGCCATACTAGTAACAAGACGCTACTAGTTACTAGTAGCAAGGGGCATCGCTATATCTCTAGATGATGTGACGTGGAAGGTCGCGTCTATCCCGAGCCATGGATCGGGATGCGTTGCCATTCCCTCTGGCGGCTGGCTACACCACTTTGGCCTTAAACGGAGCTAAAGGAGGTGAGGATGGTGAAGACGGTGAGTGAAAAAACATGCAACATGTCGTTTTGCAACACATTTCGTGGCCAAAAGAAAGGATGAAGTTCGGTCAGTAGCCCCTCTACTTAGACAGTTTGCACCTGAAAGCTGTGTACCTTTTTGGGATCAACACCATTCAGGTGCGACAAAATATTTATGTCTCCAATACTTGAACTATGCCCGTTGGACGTCTCAGCAATTCAGCTGCAACCTTCCGACCTCGTGCCTCAGTCGCAGTGGAGCCGAGAACGACGATGGGTCCTCACCACTCTCAGCCAACACTCACAATCGACTTTTTTCGTGTCCGGCAGCCCCGGCCACCCACCAAAAAGTCTATCCCCGCCACTCTCCACTGTATGATACTTCCGGGGCGCCCTCTAATATGCCAGGTCCAACCATGCCTACCTTCATGCTTGCATGACAGAATCTTCCCGGTCGGTTTCTTCGGTGTCTTCCAGCGGAATCTGTCGTCCGGGCTGAGGCTTCAGATTATGGCCAGTCTGCATTTGAAGTCGGAGTCGGGGCAATGGACGCCCCTGGGCTTCCTGAAATTCTGGCGCCCGGCAGCTCCTCGGCAGGATCCTGGGAACGGAGAGACCGCTGGGTTTCGAATCCACAGCAACAGCTGCATCTGAAGTGGAGGATAGGAATTGAAGCTGTCCTGGTTCGAAAAAGACATGTTGAACTGTTGAACCATGGTTCGCCGAATTGGTCGAAAGCGTTTCTGACTTCGGACGCCACGGCCGAAGTCGACCGTGCCGCAAGCGCGCTTCTTGCGCGCGCCCTGCGCGCCCGCGGCCGTGCACGAGAGGTGACCTTGCTGAATGAGACGGTCCATTGGGGGATGAAGGCGACCAGCGGACAGAGCCACATGCTTCTACGAACCCGTACACGCCATGAATATGGTGTGGTCGTGAGAGGTAGAGAGAGAGGGAGAGAGAGAGAGAGAGAGAGGAGAGCAGAAGGGAGGGATGTGCGACCTGAAACTAGGTTTTCTCACTGCGAATGGTTCTGGGGGTTGTAGTCTTTGCTGTGTTTGCTGCCTTAGGGACATGGGATTCGGATACATTCGGATGATTTTATTTGGGATCAGACTCAGAAAGCGGGAAGAAGTTTGAGTACCCTGCATCCCAAAGAAGAGTGAAAGAAACGGACCGGCTTCCTGACGACATCTAGACGTGGAGACACATCGAGATGCTTGGACCGAGCAGGAGAGACCCAAGAAGGGGCGGGAAAGTGCGCCGCGTGACCATGGATATGACGGACGAGCTCCGGAGTCCCCCCCAAATTCATCTACAGTAACCGAGAACGGCGAGCTCCGGACATTCGAAGATCTCCGTGCAGGCCACAGGCTGGAACAGGGCCTCTTCAACCTGGGACGGGAGACATCCGAACCCACGGCGCCGTCGCCAGGTGCCCCTCTGCATGGCCCTCTACCAGGAGCTCCGCTCCTCGTTCGGCGCTCATGGGGGGGCTCGCGGCTGCCACGGCGCTCTCCACGGCTGGGGAGGTGGCGCTCACTGGGTGGAGCGAACGCTTTGGAGTGCACATGGGCCGCTTGGGACGAGTGGTGCAGGGTCGGAGGAGGGGGGTTTCGAGGAGTGGAACGAAGACTGGCAGGCTGCGCGGAAGGGGGTCGGTGCAGCTTCTCTCCCTTTTTTGGGAGGGGAAGCAGCGCTGTTGGGCCAAGAAGGGGTTTCGCCGCTGAGCTTCTGTCACTTCGGGAAGATGCATTGGGACCTAGAGAGGTGGATCCTTGTGACGGGCGCCCCGGCGATAAACGGACACGGCAACATCTGCCGATTCCAAGTTCCACCGGACACGGCGGGAATGTGCGGGACTCTGGGCAGTCAAGGCGTGCCGTTCGAACTTTGCCGACACTTCGGGCCACACACCGAGGCCTCAAGCAGATCGGCTCCTATCGCGAGTCCTTGCGCATCGCCTGCGAGGCCGGGGGAGACCGGGGTCTCCCGGTGGTGCACGTCAAAGACGCCGGCGTCAACAGATCTCAGATGATTCATGGTGGCGCATTTCTATGGCCGTTTCATGACTGGTGGTTTTGGTGGTGAATGTAGATCATATAATATATACCTGGAAAGGCGTATGAACACTTTTTTTTTGTGCGAAGGCCATCTTTGGACAAAATTTATCGTATGGACATTTCTATTAACGAATTAGTGTATTTAGCCGTATGGACAAAAAACAATACCGTACCAAAGCAAACCCATATGAAACCCAAACTTTATCAACATTTTTTTGACAAAAACCCAAACAAATTATATTGATAAAACCCGATCAAACCCAATATTTTGAGGAATTCCAGCAAATTTGTCCATTTGACAAAAAAGGCCGGAAGCACGGAATTTTTGTGCGAACGTGTTTGAAAAAAATGCACATTTGGGTTCCCTGGTATATATATATATATCTCAATATGATATATACTGTATTTACTATTTTAAAGTATATATAATCGTATTTGCTTGCATGGATCGTTTGGGGATCCCTTTAAGGTACGTCAACCGAAACCATGTTTTGGTGAAGGAGGGTTTGACTCACCCGCCGTTGGCAGAAAATCCAGACCTGGGTGGTCTTCCTTCTCAAAGCTTCTGAAAGCTACAGCTCTTCCTTCCTTCCGGCTGAACACCTCGTCAGTGCTGGGTGCCAGGCTTCGGAGCTACCGAACCTCCGAAGCCTGGACGTGGAGCAGGACGACTTCCCCCAGTGAAAAGAAGGTACTCCGGATTTGGGAAACCGCCCATCGAGGGTTCCCTCTGACCCGGTCTGTGCACACATGTCAACTTTAAGCACTGTTGGCAGCCCAACTTGCGCCACTTCCAAGAAATTCCTCGCGACCGCAACAATTGATTCTACATCGAGTGCATCTTGGAATGTTCCCTACAGACATTGTGGGTCCTCAAGGTTTTTCGTGGGGTGAAGACGTGGATCCAGACAGACCTCCCTGGTGTTGTCTCAACCTCCATGGTGGACTGGTCGACTGGATGTTTTGACCCCCCCAAAATGGGCGGTTTTGTTGAGCCGGCTCCCCAAAATCCCTTGGAGTCAGAGTCATGAGTCATGATAGACTGATAGACGGTTGATATATTCACCATGCCAGACCTGAAGGTTTTACTCATGTCGGGGGTGTTATGACGATTCTACAATTACCAGCAATTGAGACCTCAGTTCAACAGGGCCTAAGAACCCTCTTTGGGAGACCTGTAGAGTTGGGCGCTGGTAGTTGATTGGTTGATGGGTGATTTTATCTTCATCCACTTCTGCGATGACTTCATCCCCGCCTTTGATTTCCGCGCGAAACAAGGCACGTGGCAACCTGCTGCTGGGTGCCTGGGCGGGCGCCGGCGGGCTTTGGGCCACTTGGCACCGGCAGTCGGTCCCTCACTTGATCTCACAGCAATGGTCAGCTGAGTCAAACCCTCCTACAGTAAAACAATTGTATCATATAAAGGGTCGGAGAACGTCTCCAGACCATTCCACAAACCCTGCGCACGGGGGCACAAGAAAAACAATTGTCTGTTTCTCCCCATCCACCGCGTCACCAGAAATTGCCCGCGTTCGGTGCCCTCTCCAAGCGAGAAAGTGGCGTCGAACTCGTTCGCCCGCGAACATCTTCTCCGCCGAACTCGGAACGGGGCGGTGCGCCCGGCGGAGCACAACGGAGAACGCGGTGAGGTGCGGAACTTCTCTTGGAATTTCACCTTCTTCGAGTGGAAGCGCTTCCTCCACAACGCTGTGGATCGAACGCCCGAGAACGCGCCCCAGTGGTTTCAAGATCACCTGGATTGGCTGCGAAGCGTGGATGCTCAAGGGACTCAAGGGCAGCGGTTGACGATGTGTGTTTCAACTGTAGAATCGGATGTTTCATTGGCAGCGAGCTTGCTCGTGTAACAAGGTGTAAAGCATCAAGTGTTTGGTTTCCCATCAATCCAGTTTCTTCAGTCTGAGACTCCCCCGCTCACCAATTGGACTCTGAGACTCCCCCGCTCACGGACTTTTTTGTTCCTTCTCCCGTCCTTCCACGCTGCACGCGGTGAAAGCGCCAAGGTCTGGAAAAGAAGAACCAGGCGAATGTGCTCACCTTTGAGGCTGCCACCCTTGGAGCCTTGGACGTCTGTGTTGTGCTCACCGTTTGGAAAGGAACGGACGGGTGCTGAACGGGGTGGACAAGGACGAGAGTCCCAGCAGGTGTGTGGAACGGACACGAACGGAGGTGGAACAAGTCTACGACAAAACATGAAAACATGGATTCATTTAAGATTACATATACCAGCACCCGACTTCACAGGTCACCACCTGACACTTTTAAGTCTACAAAAGTCACCAGATGAGACCTGTTGGAGGGTGCTGGTATAACTGAGGTTCATTGAGATCACCTGTCACCATCCTCGTATAGAGTCGTATTGTTCGTAAGAGGGTGACTTGAGACGGTGGTGGTGGACACTGCGTCCTCTTCTTGAACACCTTCACATCCCCAAGAGGCCTGGGATGCGGACGACCAACCGAGCCCTTTGAGAACAGAAGCCACATCTTGATACCACGTCTAGCCCTAGCCCTTGGCCACTTGGCCAACCACTCCAAGTCACGGCTTTGCCCAAAGCCAAGAACACCAGCCCCGGTGAGTCGACACCCCTTGTGTGTGTGAACATGGCCGGTGTTTCAAGGAACATCCCCCGCATGGATCAAACAGGACGTCACGGGTTCCTGTCTAAGATGTGCTTTGCAAGGCACCTACCTGACGTTCTTCAACATGGCTGGTGACAACATCAAGACGAAAATGCAGGCATGGGGACGAACCTGGCTGTGCCATCACACCATGGTTTTCTTTTTTCTCCCATGCACCGAAAGAAGGATTCATTTCCTTCCTGTCAGGTATTGAATCGTTGGCGGATCGGCGTTTGTCGCCTGTTTCCATGGATACCGGCACCGGCTTCAGACATCGGACCTCGCCGCACCACGGGTCCCGGTCGGAGAACGGAGCGACCCAAAGGGGTTTTCATCCATGGCTCCCGTTTCGGCCCGTTCCGTCGCGGCTTCCGTTTCGATCAAAGATGATCAAAGAGCATGTCGGATGTTGGTTCAAAAGAGATCCTTCCTAACATTGGTCAGGACAAAGGAAAGAATTCAGATCCTTCTGTGAGGCCCGGTCCTCTCCACACTTCAGGGAGGGAAAACACGATCCTTGAACCAGTTCGTCGGGATGCCGGTTCCAAACGGAGGGGGGGGGGGTGCCGGTGCCGTGGCAGAAAGGTCACTTGCTGATCTACAGAGGTTTCAGAGGTGAGAAATGGCACAGACCTCCAAGATGTCTCCTTGATGAAAGCCCATATAAACCTCCTTTTGGGAATTGTGCCATCTACTCTGCTTTAGGTGGCCAGGTCCACCACGTAGCGGTGCCGACCACGTCGCCGTGCCCTTGGACAAGCATCGATTCCCCGGCCGTTCGCCACGTCTTCGTGCCGCGATTCCGCCGTTCGCGACAACGGACGGTTCGCCCCCACCGTCCCCGGGCGCGTCGGACGTGAGGTGGATCCTGTGCGCTATACGAGCGTCCGAGCGACGGCGGGTGAGATCTGGACGCAGCACGGGTTGTTGGGCTTCACGCGCGGAAGCCTTTTCAAGGGGAGCCTTGACGAAATGGGTGACAGATCTGGGAAGAGATGGGGTGTTTTTGCGTGGCTCAAAGAGTGAACCGATGGAATTCGAAGGGTTCTAGTCAGGTGGTTCGGTGGTTCGTTGAAGAAACTAGGTGTGGGGTTTTATGGGGGCACCCTATTTTTGAGCCACAGCCATAGCCATTGGTTTGTCTGTTCTTTTCCGATTTTGGTATTGTGGGGATCCCAGACACTTTTCTAGTGTTGTGGATGGGGATGCTCCTAGGCAGCCTTGAATCTCCATTTCTGCTCCAAGGATCTATTTGATCCTCGGATCCACCTTGGCGATTGGAATTCAGGAACGGCTCACGGAGATCATGGCAGCCCTCTTGAGATAGGACGGTCTGAGTCTCTCTCAGACCCTCGCGGTGGGTCGTGTGGCTGCAATTTCTCTTCCAGTGCTTGGCTTGGAACGTTTTTGGGACTTGAGGCCCTTGCCTCCAAGAGTTTGAGCCAAGCACAGCGTTTCCATGATCTTTGGATCAATTGGATTGGGGGTTCGCTCCTGCCATTTGCATCACTTGTTCGAGCAGAAGAATCGTTTTTTCTCCAACCGCTGTGACCGTCCCAATCGCTTGTAGCTCGACCACCCAGGCGCAAAGTTGCCCATTTTTCAGCTGCAATGTTCGTAGCCCTGTGGTCCTGAATGGGCTCCTGTTCGGCGCCCTGTGGTTGAAAAGAGGCTCACGTCGCACTGCGTGCGACGCACTACGTGCCCGACCACTGGGTGACTGGATCAAGCGTGTGCGTTTGCACCTTTTTCTCGATGGGCTCAAGGCAGGCAATTGTACGCCAATTTGTGGGTGAGGGAAGGATATCTCATATGAAAGGAAGCAAGTCACAAATCTTGAACAGCTAAAGCAGCTAAAGCACAGCTTTGTGATGTTTGCACAGATCCTGTGTAGACTGCTCTGAGATTTGCACACAAACAGAATCCAAACCATGACATTCACGAAGATTCTTCAACAGCCAGTTGAAGTGGTAAAACCTCTTGGGAACGTTCCCAAGCATTTCACTTGGTCTCTTTAACTCCACGCTGGCCGTGCGCATGGAGATTTCCTGTGGCCTTGCTTGATGTCGTATGTTCGCGGCCTCGGAGAATGGGAACACAGTGCGGAAGTCAAGAGGGCTCAGATCAACCTCACAAGGTCAGCAAGCCTGGCAAGATCCCGTGAAGAAGGTTCCAGCCAGAATTCCATGCAGTCCAGCTGCTATGGCTTCACTTAGACCCAAACGGGGTAGACGCTATGGTTCGGGGTAGACCAACCTGATCCGAGAGCCCTAGAGTATCATAGGTACCAGGAAGTGTCACCATCTTGCCACCATCACTTGTCATGGTGAGCACATTGACGGTTTTACATTGGTGAGCACACTGGTCGAATCACCATGGACCGTGTTAATTCATACTGGGGATTGGCCTGGTACAGAATTTGAGGCTTACACTCCGAGTCACGAAGGCATGGAAGTGGAAAACCACCTGGAGGAAAAGGGTCATGGGCCATGGGCCATGCCATCCACTTCCATGGAGCGTATGGCAGTGGGTCAAAACTGCGACACACCCTGGTTGACTACCGAAGATGCACAGAATAGACTACTAGGGAGGTCAACCTACCGGGGACTAAGGGGTCCCGGTTTTGACCCACAGTCGTATGTCATGGTTTCAGCCATGTCACAACACCGACGTTTTGGCACAGAGAGAGAGAGAGAGAGAGAGAGACAGAGAGAGAGAGAGAGAAGCGTTCAGAAGCGGTGTCCATCGCTGCTGAACGCTCCACCAGATTGTTTCGTCACCCCTGGAACACATCTACCTGGACCATCCTGTCTGGCTGTGCTGGCTGCACCATGGAGACTACTCCACACTACTATCCGGGATCTCCAGCCAAGACACCCAGACAGGATGGTCCTGGAATCCTTGGGCCCTCCAGCGCAGGGGTCGCGGGACCTCCAAGCAGGGGCCCGTACCCTCAAAAGCCTAACTGTGCTTCAGGGCCCGGATTCTCAGGGTGGCATGAAATGGTTCAAGTGAACATCTCTTTCTTTACGCTGAACAACTCCAGCGGGGTTGCTGCTTCCCCAGCGGGTCTGATGGGTCGGTTGCTTCACATGATTTTCCCAGTCAACCAAGTCGATGCGGTCGGAAAAAGCACATGGCCGTCAGTCCACAGTCTAGTCTGTAAACTAAGTAACAGTCTATTTTAGAGATGTCGGCCTGCAACTAGTATTAGGACGCTATTAGGTGGAGGCCATCGCAAGTAGGTTGGAGGCCATCGCTATTAGGTTGGAGGCCATCGCTATTAGGTTGGAGGCCTTCGCAAGTAGGTTGGAGGCCATCGCTATTAGGTGGAGGCCATCGCAAGTAGGTTGGAGGCCATCGCTATCAGGTTGGAGGCCATCGCTAGTTGGTTGGACATCACTATTAGGTTGGAGGCCTTCACAAGTAGGTTGGAGGCCATCGCAAGTAGGTTGGAGGCCATTGCTATTAGGTTGGAGGCCATTGCTATTAGGTTGGAGGCCTTCGCAAGTAGGTTGGAGGCCATCGCTACAAGGTTGGAGGCCATCGCGATTAGGTTGGAGGCCATCGCAAGTAGGTTGGAGGCCATCGCAAGTAGGTTGGAGGCCATCGCTATTATAGGTAGGAGGCCATCGCTATTAGGGTGGAGGCCATCGCAAGTAGGTTGGAGGCCATCGCTATTAGGTTGGAGGCCATCGCTATTGGGCTGGAGGCCATTGCAAGTAGGTTAGGGGCCATCGCTATTAGGTTAGAGGCCATCGCTATTAGGTTGGAGGCCATCGCAAGTAGGTTGGAGGC
>CAXAMN010024195.1:106683-140926 GCA_963970005.1 Durusdinium trenchii
AACAACAACAACAACAACAACAACAACAACAACAACAACAACAACAAACAAGAGACAACAAACAATGGGCAATGAGCAATGAGCAACGAGCAGCAGTAGCAACCACAACCACAACCACAACCACAACCACAACCACAACCACAACCACAACCACCACCACCACCACCACAACAACAACAAGCAAGAGACAACGAGCAATGGGCAATGAGCAATGAACAACGAGCAGCAGTAGCAACCACAACCACAACCACAACCACAACAGCAGCAGCAGCAACAACAGCAACGACGACAACCACAACAACAACAACAACAACAACAACAACAATACAGGCGTTGTTGTTGTTTGGGCTGGGGAATGCTGGGTAATACGGCATACCAGTGAAAACCAGCTTCCAAGCCAGCCAACCAGCTTCCACCTCCACCTCCCGCTTTCCGGTGCCTCTTTCGGTGCCTGGTCCGGGTTACGCGACCCGGTTGTCCCTCCACCGAGCTCCGTCTGGTGGGGTGTTCCCGGCCGTCCGTCCGCGAGAGCGGCGGAGCAGGTGGAAGGTGCTCTCCATGCCGGGCATCAGGCGACGCAGGAAGCGACGCGGCGCCTCGAGAAGGCCTCTGGGTGGGCGGAATGGGAAGATTGGAATCAGAATGGGAGGGGGGGAGGAGTCGATTTTTGGAGCTGGACCAGGTCGTGATCTTTGGAGCTCTTGCACGCCTTCTGAGAAGAGTTCCTAAGAGGTTGCGAATACAACTACGATTCTTACCAGTTCCTGTGTCTCTTTGGGGTATTTTTTTTTGGTTCCATGTTTTGAAAGAACCCCAGCAAGTGTAAAACAGCACATCGCCGGTCGCCGCTTCCAACAAAATGGTGTGGTCACAGTGTGGTCGCCGCTTCTCGCGTTGGACGAGTCTCCCCTGGACCCTCCGCTGCCGTCGGTTACGCGTCCGCCTGAGCCACGCGCCCAGCTGAGCCACGTGGGCGGTAGCACCTTCGGGGAGCAGAGAAACCGGAGTTTGATGCAGCAGAAGCTGAGTGCCTTGGAGCATTTGGATGGTGTTGCCACTCCGATCTCGGTGCTTGTTTTGCATGTGCTGTTTGAGGCTGTTTGAGGCTGGTTGAGGGAAGAGTGTCATCGAACCACATCGAAGACCATTTTACAATAAAGCCGTCAGCCGTCGCCTATTGTCAGTCCTAAACACATGTTCCAACATTTTCTAACATGTGCCACTTCAGCTTAGCACCCAGTTTTTCCTTACCTGGATTGACCCATTGACCTTGTAATCTCCCTTGAATCCCTTCAAATTAAAGGCAGACTTCGCCAGAAAGACCTCTCCGGGTGACCACGGGCGTTTTGATACGTTTTGAAACGAGCACGTCTTTTTCAGAAGCTGCACGCTCCCTCGGGAATGCTTAGCACATCTGACCTTACCGAAGAAAAAGCGACCACTCCACCGTCGAGTGGTTTGGGGGGACCCAGAGGATCTCTTCCATCTTCTTCACATCTCTTCATGGCGGAACATTGGGCCCACAGTAACAGTCGTAAAGGGTCAGGGCCTTTGTGGTCACTGTTGCCGGGGCAGAGCCCAAGCGGAACATGTTTTCTCTTCATGGCGGAACATGTGACCTCCCGTCACCCAGGCGAAAACTTGACCAAGAGCATCCAAGATCTTCAGGTGCGGGAACCGCCCAACACGAGTCTTGTGGTTTCGCACCCGTGACCATATCGAGGTCGTGTGGTTGGGCACTTGAGGTTCCCAAGTTTGGTAGCTTTGGTTTGTTTGAAGCATGTGATGTTCTTGAAGTACAAAGGCTTTGTTACAAAGGCAATCTGATTCTGGAGTATACTGATACTGTCTATAAATCAAACGCGGCCTCTTCCCCGTACGGTACGCTAGGAGTTCTTTGGCATTCCGAGGGCCTTTGGATTGTTTGGGATCTTGTTTTCTGATTCATCTCTGACTCCTTAGCCCCGCCCGGTCTTCATGTTTTCTCTCTGTGAATCCCGCACACCTTCATGGTGCTCGACGACGAGGGACCATTCCTCACCTCACAACGTGGTGGTTTCGAAAGGTGATCATCACCACTTCCCAAAGTGAGGAAGCTGAACATCAGGACTCTGGCGGGGGCGCAAACTACAATATTTCTATTCATTTTCTATTCTATTATACTGATACTCATATATATATATACACAGACGCACCAAATCATGCCTATCCCCAAAGCATCAAAACATGCCTCAATTCGCCGCCTGGTGGCGGTTCCTTGCGCCACGCACCTGCCATTCGCACCGGCCGCGCCTCTCATCTGCGCCGGTCGGTGTGTTCTTCCCTCTCATCGCGCCTGTCTGGTTGCCTAGACCCGACTCAAGGGACTGACATACATGCATGCATATGCATACCCTGGGAGTCAAAGACTATCAAAAAGAATGGTCTGACGAACGGGGACCTGATTTCGGGAACTTCCTGAAACCTTCAGCCGGTGAAAATATGGTCTTTGGACTTCTAGGGCATACATTGACCATCATTGACCCCTGTTCAACCACCCCCAACTGAAAAAAAAACAGTCCGTCCTATGGCAGTGTCGTGTCTGAGATGCTTCACGGTGCGTTGGTGTCGTCTCACCTCCGGGCAGGGCCCCGGAACCGAAGTGGCTCACGGTTGAGTCATGGGCCCTGGAGGACCGGTACCAACCGAACCGTTTGGGCACCCTCCGGTAGCCGAAGTCTTCGCCTCAAAGAGACGCTTCTCGGGAGCGGGTCGGAGCGTCCTGGGGGGTCTGGGGGTCTCTCTCCGGTGCGGAGCTGTCCGAGTCCAGGCGAGTTTCCAGGCCTTCGAGCTCGCCGAGAAGAAGGCCGAGTCGGCCCCCCACGGCAGGCGGGAACGTCCAAAGCGACGGTGGGGACGTCCAAAGCGAGAGCGGGAGGTGTGGGGGTTCCGCTCTGGGAGACCGGCGCGGGGTCCAACGGGCCAAGAGCTGTTGAAGATGTTGAATCTGAAATAGTAGGGTTTTTTCCGCCTGAACAACTATGAACAACTGGTAGGTTCCATCGCACGAAGGCAATTGGTTTGTTTGGTGCCTGTTCATTTTTGGAGGTGTGAAGAGTCTTCCACTGTGATCATTTCTAGCGGAGATAGCCATTTTGTGGCTGTGCTCAATTGGTTTCAGATGGCCTGCGTTGCTACATAGGGATGGGGGTCAAATCCCTGGAGCCCCAAAGAAACACCATGTAGCTCGGGTAGGTCAACCGGTGGGTGTCCGGGTGTCACGGTCCCCACAGCCAAATGGGTGACATATTGAAATCCAGAGACCTGGAAGAAGGCGTTCCGAGCCCTCCCAAAGACGGGACGAAGGGAACTCGACGAACTCGTCGAACTCTCGGCACCAGATCTGCTGCTGCGGACGATCTCGAGATGGGCTCCATGGCCGCTGGGGAGCGCAGCGCAGCGAGAGACGAAACGGACATGTTGAAAGCTACACTACACAGAGACTGCTGAGGTATGTGTCAATCCCATAGGAGGGGTTTTCATTGGATGATCCTTGCCGTTGATGGCAGCGGCTTCCCCAAAACAGGTGAGATGCTACAGTTTCCGCAGGTTTCCGCATCCAATTTGCAGATCCAAAGATGATGCGGAGCCATTGGAAGTTTTGGAAGGGCGTGACATTCACGCTTCCGCGCCAAAGTTAGAGCACAGATTTTGTAGAGTTCTGACGTATCACTGAGTCTGGACAGCGGCAGCAAATGACGGCCGAGATGGTTTCGGAGGCGGGAAGCACGCAGTTTCTGAGGGGACACATCTGAGGGACATGGCCAACTCTTTGATTAGGGTGATTAGGGCAGGGAGGGGGTCAACTTGCGTCCGCTCTTTGATTTAGGCACCCCTCCCACGATGCAGAACTGTCGCATGGATCAAAGCAGACGAGATGCTGACAGAGCACTGTAGGTTGCTTATGACAGGATCCACAGTAAAGAGCCGGAAGTGGCTTCTGACCACAAACCATCGTCCCATTGCAGTTCCTTACTGGAACACAAAAAACACATCCCCAAAAACAATCCGAGTGTACTCCCTTTCTTCGCCAGGCGGAACTCGACATACACAACGCCATTGTTGATGAGTACATCGAAGATGCCGCTCGGACCAACCGGATCCAACAGGGTGCGAAACTCGCTTTGCGAAACAGTCCCTTTTCATTGCAGCAAAAACGAAGTGAACACATGTGAACGTATATATGAACACATGGGCATTAAACATATATATTGTTGATTTGCACATGATGCCATGTTCCGTTTTTGCATCGTGCACATACCCTTGTAGATTGCCTCAAGACACCAGGTGTTTTTCTTGCAAACTACAGGGCAGGAGCGATTCCACATTTTGGGTCGCGCCGTTCGCAAACGACATTGCCTGACAGTACAAAGATCCTACAGCGAACCAGAGGTCTTCTTTTATGGTTTGTGCGAAGCATCCAGCCTTCACAAATTCCTAGGAAGCGCTGTTTCATTTTCGTACAATTCTAACTCTCGTTGTGTTTTTGTTTCTATAATTTCTTTTTGTTCTCTCTCTCTCTCTCTTTTCTTTCTTTCGTTCTTGCTTTCTTTCCTTTCCTTTCCTTTCCTTTCCTTCCCTTTCCTTCCCCTTCCTTCCCCTTCCTTCCCCTTCACCCCCCCTTCCTTCCCCTTCCTTCCCGTTCCTTCCTCTTCCTTCCTCTTCCTTCCTCTTCCTTCCTTCCTTCCTTGCTTGCTTGCTTGCTTGCTTTCTTTCTTTCTTTCTTTCTTTCTGTCTCTCTCTCTCTCTCACGATACTATTGTACAGCGATGGATTCAAGGATAGCGGTTGGAAACGATTCCAACCAAACGTCCGATTTGAAAGCTTGAAACAAGGAGTCAGGCGAAAAACTAGAAGCACAGTCATTCTGATTCTCCTCGAGCCGCAGGCTCACAGATAACATCAACCCAGCTCACGTGGAAAGAGAAACCAAAGAGAACAACATATACATTATGGGATGCCGAATGCAATCTTTTTCCTTTTTCCCAAGTCCCAAGGCTAGTACCGTATTTTCACGACTTCCCATCAGTCAGTGACTCTTCCGATTTCTGTCTCTGGGGTCTGCTGACTCCTGAGAGTGGCGGATTTTTCGATGAGCAACCAGGAGAGGTTCCCCGCGTGTTTTGTAGGCTATCATGCGTGCACTTTTCCGGCTCCACTGTGGCAAAGCGCCACATGCTCCGACCCAGGAACAGCTTCTAGACCTTTCCCTTTGCTTGTAGGTGTTTTCATATGGCACCACTTCCACCGCCATACCCGCCACTGCCCCCCCGTCCTGGAAACCCCGGTCGTGTCTGCTCCCAACGTCCGGTTCCCAGATCTCCACCTTGGCGCAAGATGTGCGAGGACTTCAACAGGCCACGCCAAGCCGGGAAAGGAGGAACCTTTGGCTTCGCGCGCGCGTGGTGCGCGCGCGGTGCGCGCGGTGCAAGCAAATGCGCGGATGCATGCGTGTTTTTTTTGTATTTTTTTTTCTGGGAGGGTAGAAGGATGTTGTATGATGGTTTTTTGGGGTGGTATCTTTTTGCCTGGGGGTGGTTTGGGGAAAGCGGAGAAGGATCTGTGGTTTGGAACACCGGCACGAGCAAGGATCGTTTGTGAGGAGCTTCCCATCAAGCGGTGTGGGAAAGGCAGACTAGAGAGCCATCTGTGGTGCCAAACAGACTTCAGCAGGGTAAATCCACAGATGACTTGAGATATCCACACCACCATCATGTTTTTGGGGCATGACAGAAGGACACCATCTTTGGCCACAACCCAAAAGACCGCTGATTGAGATAGGGACTTATACTTGGCTCTTTTCTCGTGTCTGCGAGCACCTCGTGTCTCATCATTTCTCCAAGTGTGTGACGACCTTGGTCCCCTGTGGCCAGCGAATTGGTTGATGCCTTATATACAAACGACTATATGAGACGCGTTGGTTGTTTCCATGACGCCTGCCTTGTTCCTGACTTCGACCCTTCGCCGGCAGGCCATGGCGGATCTCTCTTTTCACACGAAGGCCGCCGTGTCAGTCGTCCGCTCGAGCGGACACCGGACCCAACTCGCCGAACTCGCTCAACTCCAGTGTCTTTAGGGAACACCTCCTGGGTTTTTAGGGCAAGGATCTTGACTATATTTTACATTATATATATATTATATATATATATATAGATCTTTCACCAAATGTGCATGTGATTGTTCCATCGACAGACCCTTCCGTTCTTGATCTGTCTATATGGCCAAGCATCTACTTGTAGGTGCAGGGCGACCAGCTGGACAGCATCGAAGCTGACTTGAGGAATTCCACCCAGGCGAGCTGGAGGATGCCAGATGGACCCTAATGGACCCCGTCTCGCTGTTTTCGGAGACGTTGCAGGGCGATGCCGGTGGTCTTTGGGAATTCCTCCGAAGAGAGACATCTCTCTTTGTCCGGAGATGGAGACTCTCTGCCGTGGCTTGATCTCAAGACAACCGTCCCTTAACCCGCCGGTACCCAGAACGGCCCGAAGCAGTTACCTCACATCGCTTGGGCTCGACGGCCCGGGAGACAGCGCGACGTCGAGGCCACCTCCGATGCCACTGAGCAGCTTACACAGGCGAGCAGCTCTCAGAGGCGAGCAGCTCTAGGAATGGGAACATGGGGTCGCACATTACACTGGTTTTCTCCTTGTTCTCGTTCTTGTGTTGCACTTTTTTTTTTCTCTCTCTCTCTCTCTCTCTGTCTGTCTTGTAAAGTTTGAAGTATTGTTGAACTGTTTGCTGAAATGCTCGCGCCTTTTGTTTGTATGTTGAATGTGCTCAAGGGCCCTAGTGTTGAGCTACAATGTTGAGGTATCTTATCTCCCTCAATGTTGGGAACAGTGTCATGTTGAATTTCACACCGTCCCTCAGATCAATGTCGTGTTCAGACAGCGATCTGGCAAAAAAAACTGACACTGTTGAGTCATCTAGTGACTTACGCACCCGTTGACTCCAGTGTTGACCCTTCGTTGAAAGGCTCAGGGGTTGTTCACACCCTCTTCCGTGATCGAGCCCGTGTTGATGTCCGGGTTGATGTTAAGTGGGCTGTGCATGTTGGTGTCCTCGTGTCCTGACCTCCATGCGTTGGAATCGGGAACGTGGCCTCATAGACCTGACATGTTCCCGTCATCGGAGTGAGTTGAACCACAGCCGTGTTACCGAGGTTGAAGGCGAAGTTGACGCTTCTGGCTGTTGAGCTCTGAACGAAAGGGCGGCAAAAACGTTGAATTCATATCACCGTCCGAAATCACATGTTGAGACCGAAAAGTGTTGACGTGCATGAAAATCATGTTGGAGCGATCGATCGGCAAAAAGGTGTTGAAACCAAGAGAGATCATGTAATCGATGGGCTTCGTCTCTGTTGAGAGAACGGCATCGAACCATGGCATCGAAATTCTAAATGTGCACTGTTTATGTGTGTCTGTGCACTGCTCACGCTGTACACGCACGCGCACGTGACTATCATTTGCATCTCTTGTTGAGACACATTTGCTTGAAACACATCGCTCGACCTCCATGTTGGAAGTCATGCTGCATGCATGTTTGCTGACTGCTTGATCTTCATGTTGAAGATTGCTGCTGTGAAACTGCTAGCTTCTCAATTGTGTGAGTTGTTGTTTCGGTCAATGAGACCGATGGCTTGCAGATGCCTCCTGAGTGTTTCAGGAGTCACATGCTTGGTGAAGACGTCTGCTCTGTTGTCATTGCTCCTTATCTTCACGATTGAAATGATGTTGGCTGAACGAGTTGTTGCACGAAGAGATACTTGATCTGGATGTGTTTTGCTTTCTTTGAGCTGCCAATGCGTGTTGCAATGGACTTTCCTGCTGATGAGTCAGTGAGAATGCGGATGTTGATCTTGGTGTAGTTCCTTGAGGAAATAGCTGAGGTGTAGTGATTCAATTGCTCCTGTTCCGATCGCGTAGAGTTCACTCTCTGCGCTACTAAGTGCTACTGTTTGTTGTGTTCTGCTTCCGAATTGTACACAGGTGCCAAAGATGTAGATGGCAAACCCGGATGTTGATTTCCTTGTGACTGGATCTCCTGCCCAGTCAGCACCGACATATGCATCAACGTCGATCTCCTTAAGTTCATCAGTTATTTGTGCTGTTGGTTGAACTGTGAACTTGTAGTGCTTTGTTCCTTGTAGATACCTCACGACATGTTTCATGCGCTTCCAATCCTGTGTGGTTGGCTTGTTGAGTGCTCTTGCAAGTTCCTTTGTTGCATAGGCCAAGTCTGGCCTTGTGTAGACAAGCCATTGAAGCTTGCCTACTACTCGTCTGTACATTCCATGTTCTTCTCTGCTGAGGTCTTGCTCATGTTCATCTGTTGCTCGTAGTGCTGCCGTCCCTGGGGTCGCTGATGGATTGCATGTCTCCATTTTGACTTCCGTGATGATGTTGTCAACATAGTGGTTGCCAAGTGAGAGCTCAAAGTGTGTTCCACAGTGTGTGATGTTGCGCCCCAGGAATGTCACAGTCTTTCCGGCTGTTAGCTCTCCAGTTCGTCGAAGAAGAAGATGTTGTTGAATCTGCTTGAAGATCTTATTGATGGTGTCGTGTGGACCCAGGAAGAAAAGGTCGTCTACGTAAACCATCAAGAATGTTGTTGTTGAGCAGGTATTGCCTGGTGTCTTGAAGACGTTTGGTTCTGTTCTAAGGCGCTCCAGCTTCAACACATGTTGAAGGATGTCTGCGAGATGGTCCTGCCAGGCCTTTGGTGATGATCTGAGCCCATAAAGGCCTTGTTCAATCTCCAGACTATGCGGTCTGCAGCATTGTAGAACTCTGTTGGTGGATACACGTGTAATGCGATTCCTGTTGTCACTGCTGCAGCTGCGTGTAGGAAGGCTGTGCTGATGTCACCTGTTGTGATGCTCCACCGGAATGTGAGTGCTAGTGCCAGAAGTTATTTGAGCACTGCGCAAACAGGTGTTGAGGCATAGATGTCATCTGCCTCGTTGACGTGCTCTGTGAAGCCTTTGGCGACGATGCGACATCGAACGTCATCGCCTTTCTCCCTGTGAACCCATTTGCTCTGGATGATGGTCTGTTGTTCTTCGGGAGTGAGCTTGTCAATGTGTCGTTCTTTGAAGACATGTTGTTGCTTCATGGAGTCGATCTCTTTCTTCATGCCAGCGATGAGCTTTTGCTTGTCGAATCCTTCTGTGTCATGGATGATTGGTTCTAGAAGGATGCGTTCTGTTGTCGCTTCCTCATCATCTTCATGTACTGTTGCTGTAATTGTTTCTCCTTTCTTTGTTGTCACCTGAAGTGCTGAGATCCTCAGTCTTGTTGCTGGTTGTTCTGTGCTTCCTGTTGCTGAGCCGCTGATCTCGGGAGTTGTTCGAACTTGCTTCGGCTCATGCTTCGTTGCTGAGGTTGTTGTTGGTGCTTCAAGGCTTCGCTTGATTGGTGAGCCGTCTCCTAGTGTTGGCATTGGTAGTGCTTGTCTCTTCTGTTGAGATGTTGATGTTGCAAGGGGGACGTCCGTAATGACCCTTCTGCGCTTGTTCTCCTCTGATTCTTGTTGTTCGCTTGTGTGCTTGCTTGTGATCAGTGGTTGTGCGTCGACAGTCTGTGTCTCTGCCGTTGCTGATGGCTTCGGTGCCGAAATGGCAAGTGGCACGACGCCTGTTGGAGCTGTTGAAATGGGTGTCCATGGATAAGAGCTGATGATGTCTAAGAGTTGTTTGTCGAAGTTGTCTGGAAGAACCATCCTCCAAATTGTTCGTGCTCTGACGACTCTGTTGGCAATGCCAATGATGTGTTCATTTGTTGCTGTATCCTTGCCAAGCCAGATGCCTTTGAAGAAGCGCTGCTCAAGGTTTGGCATTGGCTTTGCTGTCCGAGCCATGTATTGAACTGTTTCTGCAAAGATGCAGATTGGGGTTTTGTGTTCCTTTCCCCAGCGTCTGTAGAAGCTGGTGTTGCCATCGTTGTGAATGAGGTAGCGGTTGAGCAAGTAGTTGGAATGCCGTACTAGCCACGGCATAAGCGGTTGCTCGCAGTTGATGTCTCTGTCACAGTATTGCTTGACTTGTGCTCGAAGTGATCTGATTTGTGAGATCAGTGTTCTGTGAAATCGCTCCACTGAATCTTGTGATTGGCTGTTGTATGCTGCACTCTGTCTGACTGAGATGTTGTTTCCTAGTCGTAAAGCTGTAGCTTTCAGAAGGTTGATGAGAAATGGTTCTTGATCTGATTGTAGAACTGTGTTGGCCAGGATGGCCTGTGTCCTTCCAGACTCCATAAGGAAGTTGCACATGCAGTTGACAAAATACTCAAAATGTTGAGTTCGATCCTGGATGAGTGTTGCCATGCTCATTCCAGTCTCGACATCGATTGCTGTTAGGATTGGTGTTGTGGACTTGTCGTCGAGGCTCTTGATGTAGGTCATGTCGACCTGGATGACTGGTTGACTGCTCTTCTGTCTTGGATGACTGTTGGTCTTGCCTTTGGTGCGAACGCAAATGTCACACCATGTGCGGTAAGGCAAATGTGTTAGCTCGTGCTCTGCTCGTTCCTGAGCCGTTGGCTGTTGTGGTCTAGGTACCTCTGTTGCTCTCCTTGCTGACTGTTGTTGCTCTCTTTCATCTGTGTCGTATTCGGCGTTGTACTCTGTTGCTTCCTCAAAGTTATTGGATCCTGTCCACTCATAATTCAAGGCTTTGTTGGGCTTTTCTGTCCAATTATCTTCGTACCTGTTGTGTTTGTGTTTGTTCCCTACTGCCGTTGTGAATGTCTGTCTCCATGCTTTCAACTTGCTGATGTCTGGTCCGTCGTCTGTTCGCTCTGGAATGTAGAAGGTTGTTCTTGGCTGGATGTGGACACGTTTCCAAAAGTGTCCTTCCCGCATCCAGTAATCAGACGTTGCTACCACGTCCTTTGGATGTGGGATTGCTGTTGTCGTAGGCGGTGTACTCTTGAAGGTGTGCCTGTAGAGTGGTTGCTTTGTGATATGCTGCTCAGGCGGTTGGGGTGTTTGTGATGCCTGAGGCTGTGTTGTTGCCTTCTTTCCTTTTCCTGCTGACTTTCCTTTGTTCTCGATGGCTACAGGCTTTGATGTTGCTGGTGGTGTGACTTGTGTGCTCATTTGGGTTGTTCCAAGCTTGACCTTGAACCAGGTCTCACCTGTCCAGGGTTGTCCCTTGAGGACACGTCGTTGCTGACGCTTGTTGATGGTGAGGTAGTTGTCCCTGATGTCCTCATTGTTGCTGTCTTCTCGTCGTACAATTGTTCTCCTAAAGTCTTCAAGTTGTGTTGTTGGCGCAGGACATGTCCGTTCTGGTTGAAACAGTGCCTTGCGTGGAACCTTGTGGGCACGCACCAGGTAACCCTCACTGTTGTATGTCCAATAGTCCTGTCGGCCTCCAAGAACGACTGTTGGACCATCAGGTGTGAGAGCTGTTGTTGGCGCGATCATGGCCGAGACTGTTCCGTCGTCGGCCTGTTCGATGTGTAGTCTGTGATCCTCTGGCAGTTGAAGGACCCTGGTGTTGAGATAATACAGACTATCCTTCTGTTCCAGTGTTGATCGAAACCCTTTACTGTGTTCAATGTGCGGGGTTGTCCCCGAACTACAATGTAAACCCTTGTTCAGCCAGTCTGGTGACTGACAGAATGGGTTGACGGACATTGCATACGTAGAAAGGGATGACGATGCTTTGCCCAAACAGCTGGATGTTGTCGTTGGTCACTGATCGAAGTCTTGGTCCTTGTTCATTGCTGAAACCATGTGGGCATACTGCGCTCTGTGTCTTGCTTACCTGTTGATGCTCAATGGCTGCAATGAGAAGGTCGTTGCCGACCCCGCTGATGAAGTGGATTTGCTCAGTGTTTGCTTGAGCTACTGGATATGTTGGAGCTGGTGGTAAGGCTAACTGCTGTTGCGACTGCGGCTGCTGAACATGTCGTAAGTCCTGGCTCCACCATGTTGCATCATACTGTTGGTCATTCCACCATGCTTGTGTCTGATCTTCATATGTCGCTTCCCCCATGTTGTACACTGCCACTCGACAATCCCGGGCCAAGTGACCTGGGTTGCCGCACTTGTAGCAAATTGCTGTGACCGGCTTACCTTTGCCTTTCCTTTGTTGCCTTTGTGTGGTGCTTGTGCATAGCCCTTGCTGAATGGATTGCCTTGTCCAATCGGCTGTTGTTGCCATCCTTTCTGTTGCATCTGTATCTTTCCTTTGCCCTTGCCGAATCCTCCTTTGTTGTAGTTTCCATTGCCTTTTCCCTTGCCGTCGTTGTAGCCCTTGTTCTGCTTGCCTTTGCCCTTGTTGTTCTTTCCTTTGTAGCCTTTTCCTTTTCCTTTGTTGATTGCTCCTATGTCCATTGGCGCGGTTCCTCCTCCTTGGTATGTTGCTTGAGCTGATGTGGCTTGTTGCATCCTGCTGAAGGCTGTAATCGACTTGTAGTATTCCATGGTGGTTGTTCTGATGTGTGTGTATGTTGGATTTGTACCTGCTTGTAGTTGTAGATGTTGCCGTAGTGAACCTTTGGTCTCGTTGAGCAAGATGGCGACTTTGACTGCGTCTGGTAATGGTGATTGGTTGTCTGTCTCAAATCTGTTGACTTCATATTCCCATTGTATGAAAGACTCTTCGAAGTTGTGCTGATCGAATGTTGGTTTGAGAAGTCGTGTGAGATAACCGATTCCTCGAGTTCCTGTTGGAATCATGAATCGGACATGGAGTTGTCTCCATATCTCGAAGCCTGTTGTCTGCTGATATTGTCTGCAAATCATGGCTGCTGATCCACTGGTGATGCTGATGAGGATGTACTTCAGATCTGCTGACATTTGGATGTTCTCGTTGGCTTCTTCTGTTGTTGATGCTGCTCCTCGTAGTCTTGCCTCATCAATGAGGGTGGCTGCTGCTGCTGTCTGGTCTAGCAGTAGTGGATACCTGTTGTTGGTGAGTCCCATGTATGCTGTGAATTTGTACTTCCATTCCTCGAAGTGTGCATAGTTGCCGTCAAATGTTGGTGGCTTGATGCGGTACTTGTGTGAGCTTGCTAATGCTTCCTGTGGTTCTTGTCCTTGTTGTTCCCCTGCCTGCGCCATTGTCAAGAAGTCCCTACTGGCCCATTGCTGATCAGTAGATCAAGCCTCTCCGGCAATGGCTGTTGATGCTATGCTTTGTTGTTGTGACTGATCGGTTGATCAGTTGAGCAGCCCGGATCGTTTCCAGGTCTGCTCCGCTACCATGTAAAATTATGAAGTATTGTTGAACTGTTTGCTGAAATGCTCGCGCCTTTTGTTTGTATGTTGAATGTGCTCAAGGGCCCTAGTGTTGAGCCACAATGTTGAGGTATCTTATCTCCTTCAATGTTGGGAACAGTGTCATGTTGAACTTCACATGTCTGTTTGTCTATCTGTCTGTCTGTCTGTCTTTCTTTCTTCCTTTTATTTTTTAATTTTGTGTTTTCCCTTTCCTAGCTGACCACTTCTGCACATGGAACGGGATGACATGGCCCCGAAGGAGAACAGAAATCCAAACATTCCTGGATCAAAAGGCGTGATGACTGTAGGTTCTGAGATACCCTCTTGGGGGAGCGTGACGAGGATCCCCTTCGCGTGTTTTCCGAAGGGCAGCCCCTTCCGGGTGTTGTTATTCAGGATCCTTTTTTCGGACGGGGATTCGCCATGTGTCCGGTTCCATGGTTTCCAGGTGTCACGGTTTAATGGTCCTTCGAGTCTGCCGGGAAAATGGTTTCCACGCGAGCGAGTCAGCCCTCAGTCGGGTGTTCATCAAGTCTGAACGAGAATCATTCTGCTCAAGTGAGTCAAGTGCTTCTTCCTACTTCGTATGCCCGGAGTGCTGGTCGTCTCATTCGCACGGAGTATTCCGGTCCGTTGGTCGGCCGAACGTGGAGCTTTCGAGGTGGGGGAACCCACACATACCATGACGGCTAGCCGTCCACATGCAGAAGTGGGAAGAAAGAAATGGCTGTACTGTTGGATAGAGTGAGCACATGGCTGGTACTGTATCAGTTACATTGACCCAATACAACCACGATGCTTCATCATCGACCGACTAGAACCTTGGGCGGATAGCCCGAAGGTAGCTCAGTCAGAATTCTGTTCAAAGTTGAGGTCAGGTCGCTCTACCTTGGTTCGACAGGCGCGGCTCTAGATTCATCTACTGGCTCTTACTGCTCGCGGCGGTGCTGGCAGTGATCCTGATTTTCGTGGTGGTCTCTCGCTCTTCCTGAAGGGTGCGACGGAGGCCTCACGCGAGTAGCAAGGATCTCTGACACGGGCCCAAAAAGGAGTCCTCCGCCCGAGCGAAGCGGTTTTGGTCGAGATTTGTTTGTTTTGTATTTTGGCCAGACTTCCACCATAGAGCAACTTTGGAATGGTCTGTGCGCAATAATTTATGATAATTACTACTGTAATGGTATATTCTGCAGTTAATTGATGTTACTGTAATTTATTGATTGATTCAGCCATCCCCAAATGCTTACCCAAAACCACACACCTCGCGTTGAGTGTGACAGTCTTCTAGTTCAAAGGTGACTGATCCGAAGAAGGAGCAAAGCTCAGGAAGTGGACTCTGATGGGTTTGTTGGACAGCTCAGGAGTGGTGAGCTGTTGGACAGCCTTGATTCCTCATGACTCCATCACAGATAGACAGGTATATAAGGCCTAGGTCCTATAGCTGGATACCAGCTGCATACTCCCAGAGACCATGGTGACCATCCCATCCCTGGGATATGAACGAGTCTTTGAGCCATCGTTCCGGGTCTTTGAGCTCACATGATTTGCACATGCAGAAGCCTAGCTCCGAAAAGGAAGTGAAGACAATCTAGAGACAGACCATGTGCTCTTGGCATCGATTTTTGATGTCAACATGCATGCATGGCTACCAACAAGAGAGGATTTTGGCATGTAATCCTCCAGTAAGCAGAACTTAAAGGGATGGATGGGGAATGGGGAGACCATCTTTTTCATAGAGGAGAAGTAGATGGTGTTGGCTGGTAGGGGTCTAAACTCAAAAAGATCGCGTCGAAACCAACCTAGCAGCTAGCACCCCACAAAAGGCTTCAAACATGCTTTTTCTCTTGCTGGGGCTTTGGTATCAGTTTGGGGAGGGTAGCAGACCAATTTTGTTTGTGGCTTGGGACGCATGAAAAAGGGTCGTTCAACGTGCGTGATCTTCTCCAGTGTCCCTGCCGTCGTTCAGTGTCCCTTTTTCGACGACAGTGTCCCTGAAAGCGGCTGCCAACGAAGCCAGACCGAGGGATCTTCCTTTTTCAGTCCTTCCTTTTGGGTGCCCAATGGGGAGTGCTCGGCCTGGACGTGCGCGGCCTGGGGTCGGACCGGGTTTCACACGTCGGTCGTCACCCGTGGCCGTTGGCGTGCCGTGGCCGTTTTCAGCCTGGAGAAAGGTGTGAAGGAAGGCATCAAGAGATTCAGAAGCTGTCCAGTTCCACGGTTGCCAGATGCTCCCGGCAAGACCCAAAACATCCAAAAACCATCAAAGAAGCACAGTCCGACAAGCAGCAGCTGTCTTAGTTGCTGCGTAGCGAAAGGCCAGGCCTACCTTTGAGCAACACAATACGGTGCAAGACAGAGCCTCTAAGACCATTGCAAACAGCCCAGCCAGCTCGCTGAGTCGCAGCATCGAAGCCCAGCATCGAAGCCCCTTTCACCCAGCCGAGAAAAGCCGGTTGGGATGCCGAAGGAGGAGAAAGGGGCCTTGGTAAAATGTCCTCTTTTTGAGAAATGTCTTTACATTCCCATCATCCACTGTTACTGTGCTACCTGGGAGACCCAATCGCTGGAAAGGAACAGCTGTTGTACACCACCAGCCCTCCAAAACCGGAGGGGCTTTCCCTATAGACATGACTAGTTTCCACCCACACATGAATGAATAGCACACCTGGATGGAACACCTGGATCATATTTCTAGGAAGTATCATCCAGGAGAGAACCGTTCTTAGAATCATTTGGACAGAACACCTGGATCTCCTTTTCCAGGCCCTCACCGCGGGTTTCCCCGTGCCCACCAGCGGAACGCGTACGTGTCCATCGCCGAACGCAACACCCAGGTCGCGATGGCGACACCCAGAGGAATGAGATCCAAGTCCATTGGCCCGAAGCCTCAGTTTCACCTTCAGAGGTGAAAACAGGACACCACCCGCAGCCGGGCTGGCTTGAATGGGGCCTTGGAATTGAGAGGTCTCAGGCCGTTGGCAGAGCCACAGGTCAGGAAAGAACACAAGATGAAGAGACTACCCTCGAACTTGTGCGAGGAAAGCCGTGTTCCTGATGGGCATTGCTCCTTTTTCCTGGTTTCTTGGATGGCAATCGATCCTTCCTTGGTGGCCCCTCCCGCCCTTCGCCTGGAAGCAAAGCTTCTTCTTGACCCCAAAAAGCCCCGGGCGGGCGGCTACCACTCCCTGGTGCTACCACTCCCAAGACGCCGCGGACCAAGACCGCGACACAGGTCATTACATCCTGGGAAAGACCATCGGTGAAGGGACCTTTGGCAAAGTGAAGCTGGGCACCCACATCCTCACGGGCGAGAAGGCACGAAACGGCGTTCAGAATGAGGAGGAAGGTTCCTCCAAGTGTGGGGGTTGCAGAAGTGATGAGGAAGTGGCCCATTGTCTTTAACTTTTCTTCAGACTTGGAACTACTAAGTGAGGAAAAACTGGTACAAAGGGGAACTTGTGAAAGCCAAGATGCTGAGATGCTTGAAGCAAATGGGTGCGGCCCCCCCAAATGCATGTTTTCATGGCCATGCTTGTGATATAGATGAACATCCTGCTTTTCAAAGCGTCCTGAACCTTTCCCACAACCCCTGTCCAAAAGGTCCAAACTTCACGGCAAAGCCCGTGTCAGACTCAACATAGACCAATTCCGGCTGAGTGTGTCGGGGCCGCTTTGCATCCTCACAGCCAAAGATGGCTGTTGTCCAGGTGGCCGTGAAAATCTTGGAGAAAGAGAGGATTGTTGTTTGGAGGCCCAGTCAGTTTGCCTTTCCTGAGAAGAGGACCCCCAAGACAGCCATTCAGCAATAACGAGAAGAAGATGAGAGTTCATCTTGGTTCTTGGTTGCTTCCAGTAGGCTTCAATCCGCTGTCTTCATACCCCCTTCTGCTTTTGCTCCACCGTCTCACCCCGCTGTCACCGTCTGAGGATGTGGCGGATGTGGAGCGCGTGGCGCGCGAGATCCACATTCTCAAGCTGGCGGGGTGTCCCCCGGGAGGTGTTTTTTGGGACGAAGAGGTTTCAAGACGGCAGTGTGGGAGATCAGGAGCGTTAGTCACTCTTAGCCGGGGGGGGGCTGGAAGGGAATTTGGAGCATCCTGGGATGTGAGCATCCTGGACCAAAAACCACGATCTTCTGGGTGAAGACTGCGTCGCTGACGGACTGCGGCAGCACTGCACGAGTTCGGTGCGGCCGCTTCATCGTCAGGTGCAACATCCCCACATCATTCAGCTCTACGAGATCATTGAGACGCCGAGACAGCTGTGCCTTGGTGAGAGTTGGGAAAAGGTATGGAAAAGTGAGTTGGTCTTCTCATCCAGAAGTGTTTTTTGAAGGTGGATAGTGGTGGTCACATGCGGCATTAGAAGGCAAGGAGATGAAGAGACATCACAGTTTTGATGAGTGATGAGGAAGCAGTTGGTGTGGAAGTTTGTATTACCAGTAGCAATGATTATTCGTAGTGATAGATCATCCATAAAACCGAAACAAGAACCGCAGCCTGCGTTGCTGACGGCAGTATTTCGACGACTTTTCTCATTTGATGTCACATCCAACCTAGCAGCACAAGAATGTTGAGAAGTGCCCCAAGAGGGGTTAAGTGACCTTACAGGACCCGTGACCTGGGGAGTCCTGGGGTACCTATGGGATAGTCTATAGGGTTCTTCAACCTCTGCTGGCCACTATGTATTCGTGGCCTTTGTACCTAATATGCTTATTTCTAGTGTGCCCTTCGTGACAGTCCTGAGGCACCACATGTTGGAATGTTTCAACACAAGGTGACAGTGCGACACATCACGGTTTTCAACCATGCAGCTTATGCCTCTCATAAGATCCGTATGAGACCCCCCAAGATAGAGAAAGACTTCCATCAGCCTTCACACCTTTTGCTTTTGCAACGTTGCGCTCCTCTGACCTCTTCTTCCTTTTTCCCTTCAGCCTTCTCCGCGACACGATCCGTCCCTCCTCCGGGGTGGTCCGGTCGGAGGTATCTCATCATGGAGTTCTGCTGTGGTGGAGAACTCTTCGACTACATCGTGGCGCAAAACCGCGTGAAGGAGAGCGAGGCGGACAGGGAGAGATGCGGAGAGGTCAACGGCGGCGTAGGCGACGGGTCTCCGGACGATCCGGACGATCGATTCGTTGCCCGACGGAAGGCTCGAACGGGAGGCGCTGGATCGCTTCCAGGTTGCCGACCCAACCTTTCCGGAAGGGGCTGGGCTGGATCGCTTCGGAAGACAGATCTGACGGCAAAGCAGTTTCCCACTGGTTCTTGAGGCAGGGAAGTTCGGTTCACACGGAATTGCCATGAGTTCCTGGTTCCAAGATGTTCCTGGTTGCGCTCCCAGAACTCAAAGTCCAGCTCCCCCCCCCAGGCGGGTGGAGTTGTCGGTCCTGAAGGAGAGACGGGGGACGGGACCCAGCACGCTTCTGCTAGCGAGGCAGCGCGCTTCGTGCACCAGATCATGGCGGGTGTCGAGCAGATCCACCGGAGCCTTGGAAGATGAGGATGAGAACGCTCTTTTTATACCAGGACCATGCAAGGGGTGTCCACTGGACTACCCGACACAACCTATAGGCTTCCAGACAGGGCACCCCTTGGATGGTCCAGGTATGTTTTTAAAAGCTACACACGGACCTACACACAAAGAAGAACCGTCGGGTTTGGAGGTACATGAATCACATCAATCTTAATGAATCTGGGTTTAGAGTTTTGAAGGCGCTTTTGGTCAGGTTTGGTGGAAGGGAAAAGGACGCTACCCAAGATCTACATAGATCTACTGTACTTGCTTTAGGACATGTGTAGTAGAGCCACGTTGAGATGCCAATCCTCCTGTGAAAAGATTTTCAGCCCATCCCAGCAAGGCATCCAACGCAAATGTCGACAATTCTGCCAGGTCAGCTGGCCCCCACAGCTGTGGTTTTGTAGCATGAAGCAGGGATAGACCTGCTTGTCCTACCGGAAAAACTGCAACATGCACGTGTCCCATCCTTTGGTCAGAGAGGGGGATCTCCTGGTACAACGCATTGGTTTTCTTGGGGTCTCCAAGTTTCTTCTTGTCGTTTTTGAAAGGAAACACCGGCCCGGACCACCAGTGAAGGCTGGGTGAAGGATCGGTGAAGGAGTTTATTGCACCGACCCATCCGATGGTCACCGACTCAGAACTTCCAGGGCGTCGCCCGTTTGACCCACCAAGAGAGCCAGGATGGGCGGTGTCCTTCCAATCGCCCCCCCCGCCAGGACGTCCCGTCCGACGCCCATCGAAAGCGCTCGTCGACGTTCGACTTCGATGCTCGGGATCGGAGGATGAACGTCGTGCACCGGGATTTGAAGCCAGAGAATCTTCTGCTGGATGAGCAGAAGAACATCAAGATCGTGGATTTTGGTCTCAGCAATACCTACCAGGCCGCCCAGGGGGAGAGACCGGCCGAGCTGCCACATCCGATGTTAGAATCCCTGTTGGGAGTGATTGTCCCAGCAGAGGTGGACTGAGTGATGCACCGGCTTCCGCTTAAGCATGTAGTGGAATGGTGTCTTTTTCAACCAGGTATTTGAATTGTTGCTTTCTTTCTGCGTCACCAAAGAAGACTCCAAATCGAAAGCGCCCCTTTTCACGACTGTCCATGCCCCAGTCGGGTCA
Source organism: Durusdinium trenchii (assembly GCA_963970005.1). NCBI lineage: Eukaryota > Dinophyceae > Suessiales > Symbiodiniaceae > Durusdinium > Durusdinium trenchii. The sequence goes on from CAXAMN010024195.1 coordinate 126,592, forward strand.
CTGTTTGACTCTGCTCACATGACTCGGCAGGATCGGGAGCTCGGTTCTTGAACCCCCCCCTCAAATCCTCCACGAGGGTGAGCTGAGGGTGACCCAAATTTGGCACCACACATCGACAAATAGCAACACATAGAGCAAATCATGGAGACCCTTCGGTAGAGTTTGAATCCCGACAAGGGTTGCCAATCTATAGAATGGCATCCGTGGGAATATGCATCAATTCGCTTAGGCGCACATCACGAGCCACCCAGCCATGGAATTGGGTTGTTTTGGGTCCTCTGGGCCCTTCCACTGATTTGATAGAACTTGGTGTTTGGAATCAGGGTGCTGATGGGAACTGGGTTCAACCCCAGTCCCAATTCCTCAATCCATCCACCCAAGAATTCGGACCGAATGTGGCAGATGTGCCTGGAAACCCAAACAGCCAGATGTTTCCCCTAAACAGCCACTTATTCTGTAAAGAATCTCAAGCTGGCGCCATATAATTACCACAAAACAGTTGTTTGGGTGTCCAGGCGGACAGGTAGACAGCCCAAACGGCCCATCCTTTGGCGAAGTTGATCCCTTCGCTGCCAAACTCTGTGTCCCAACCAGACCGAGAAGAGAACATTCGCACCGGCCGCCGTTCGAGATGCATCACGGGGACTTTTCTGCATCGCAGGATGGTCAGCTCCTGAAAACGGCTTGTGGCTCACCCTGTTACGCAGCCCCGGAGATGGTGGCAGGTCAACGATACGCGCCACGCCCAGCACGAAGCGAGCTTAACTGCGGTTTGTATTTGATGGAGGGAGGACATGGATGGTTTGTGTGATGTGCTAAAGTGGCAGAAGTCCCCAAATAGAGATTGCGTTTCCAGCTTTTTTTTGTTTGCGAACACTTATATAGCAAAAGGATGAAACAGGACTGGTGGCCAAAAAGAAGGCAGTGCACCTGTATATACTTCAGATCAAGTTCTGTGTACCTGCAACCACGGCTCAAGCCTTGGCTTAAGGAGAACAGACGTTGTGCCTCAACCAGGATGTCTGGACGGCAGATTGAGGTTGTAGACAATGACCATGACTCTGACGCGGAGACAGAGAAAGAGGAAGAGAAATCTCCTCCTACCATGATGATCCTACAGCTTTGTTGCATCAGTGCAATTGAGGGTATGGATATGGGATTGCTTCCGGCAGTGAATCTTGCTCTTCAACATGACCTACACTTGCGATTGACGGATCTTTCAGTGATGACCTTGGGCCAGGCCGTCGCATCAGCCTTGGCCGCACCGGCTTGGGGCGTCCTGGCAGATCGCAGAGTCGTGCGACGAAAGACCCTGCTGGCCGTAGGGGCGTTGCTTCAAGGCCTTTGCACCGTGCTGCTGGCATTCATCGACGGCTTTACGCTGATGATGGTCTTGAGGATCATCAATGGAGCCATGTTGGCCAGCTTGAAGCCTTTGTGCGTGGGTCTGGTCGCAGACACTACCTCGGAAACCTCGCGTGGGCGGGTCTACGGCTATTTGCAGCTCTGTGTGACGCTGGGCATGATGGCGGCCGCCATGATTGGCACCCCCATGTCGAGGCACCAGATTTTAGGGCTTCAAGGCTGGCGCGTGTCCTTCATTTTGATCGGAGGCTTTGCCATCTTCACGGCATTCTTGATCAAGGTCTTCATGCATGAAGCCAGGACTTGGGATGGCTGAAGAGATCTCGAAAAGAGAAACACTTCGCTGAACATGGACTTCCTGTAGTGCTCTGTATTGCTCGGTTTGTAGTCAGGGCGTCTCTCCACTTTTTGAGTTTCAAGCCACTTTTTGGGCCTCTAAACTCTAAACGTGTGGCAGACCAATGATTGCAAGACACATCTTCTCCAAACATCAGTCACTTCGTGCCACTATATCCATTTGCACTTGTTGAAGAACTGAGGGCGTTTCTTTTCTTACATTCTTCGCCCGTCCCGTCCGTCCCAGTCCTTTCGACCGGAGAGAGCTCCGAGAGCTCCGCGTCCGAGGAGGGAGAAGACATGGGAGTCTGGCAGTCGGAAACGTGGATGTGATGGTGCCAAGGACGAGATGAGGTGTGCGAAACGTGAAGGAAACAACGACCACTGCGAAGCACAAAACGAGATGGACGACTCCTCCAAATCATCCTCCAAAGGTCCAAAATACCATTACAAAAACAGTAAAAGCAAAAGCACACTAGAAACTGACAGAGGTGTTCGGCCCCCATGCCAGAGGACAACCGTTGAGTGCACTTGCAGTTTGTCTAATTGCAGCCTTCGACAGGGTTCTAGCTTTGTTTGAAGCATACCTGTGTGACAAAACCCCAGAACTCCCGGCTGTCTCCAAGCCCGAACCACGTGTTGACTAGACACGACCTTCGTGAGCCCCTGGTGTTCCTGGAAATCGGTGGTGCCGAACAGGAAGCTGGGGAGCTACTTTGCCAAGCCGACCTTCCTGTGCCTGGTGGGCCAGGGTTTGTTCGGAGCGATTCCTTGGAACGCCTTCAACTACTCGACGATGTATTTTCAAGTGAACGGACTGAGTGACACCGAGTCCGCTGGACTCAGTACGATGTTTCAGTTGGCCTGTGCCATCGGCAACGTCTTGGGCGGTCTGATTGGGGATGCCATGGCCAAGAGATGCCCCAATCATGGCCGTGCCTTTACGGCGAACATGTCGGTGAGCTTTGGAATTCCCTGTGTCTTCTTCATCTTCATGACGACCAATCAAACCTTTGCCTACTACGCCATTCTTTTGGTCACCTGGTCATGTTGCTTCTGGGGTAGATCTTTTTCCTCTTTTTCCATCCGGGTGATTTTCCTTTTGACAAAAAACGCCAACCACGGCAGCCACGATTTCTTTCCCCATCAGCTCAACCCATCCACTGAAACCATTCCAGCATTTCCGCCAGATCTCTCCCTCCTAGGTCCTCATGGGCTTGACGGCCACCTGGTGCTGTGTGGGCGTGAATTGGCCCATCTTGTCGGAGATCGTGGATCCCCAAAGTCGAAGCGGCATCATGGCCTGGGAGAGCGCCATGGAAGGCGCCATCGCCTCGTTCCTGGGCAACGCCGCGGTGGGCTTCCTGGCGCAAAACCTCTTTGGCTTCAACCTGGCAGATGAAGGCCGCGCCGTTCGGTGCGTGCGCATGTGTGCGTGTGTTGTGCGCGTGTGGTGTTTGTTTGTGTGTGTGTGTGTGTTTCGCAAAGGGGGGTTTTGTCTGGGACCAAGATGTTTTTTGGAAATTGGAGATAGTTTTTTGTGATAGATCCGCCAAGAAGAAGAAGAAGAAGAAGAAGAAGCACATACATAGTCGTATATATATATATTTATATATATACATATTGTAGGTATGCATCTGTGATTGGGTGTTTTTCCAAAGGACACTTGGATTGGAGGGATGCAGCTCCACATGACATGACAGAGCTCAAGTTGACAGATGGACTCTGCTCAAAGGTGCAATCCTCACCCCGAAGTCGTCCTCCTCCCCCAGCAATTCGAGGTTTTTCAGGCCTTTAAACACCGCTTTGGTTTGGCCCAGGTGAAGCCACAAGCAATGCAGAGGCGTTGGGAAAAGCCTTGGCGTTCACCTCAGTGCTGCCCTGGCTCTTGTGCCTGATGTGCTACATCTTTCTGCATTGGGCTTTTCCTTATGACCGGAGGAAACTCCAAAAAGAGAAGGAGGAGTCTCTCAGAAAACATGGTGGCAGACTCTACACAGATAGTACGCTCATCGAATCAGACAACGAGGACGATTATTTGGCCTATTTGGATTGAACATTTTGAACCTGGACTGGCAAGCTAGTTTCCAGGCAGGCCGTGGCCCCAGCAATTCAATAGATGTCAATTATACATGTGCAAGCGACATTTTTTTGGCTCACCGAGATTGATTTCCGTTTTCATCAGCTTCGTTGGCCGGCTGAACGGTCTGTTTTGCCCGCTGAGAAAAGTGCATGACGGAAGCTCGGGTGCCCTATCTTTGGTTAAATGGACCAGCAAACACCCATTGGGGGTGAAAAACATGGTGTCCCATGCATTTCCTGGTTTTTCTTGTAGATCTTCATGCTGCTCCCTTCCAAAAACCCACCTGACCCGCTCACGCCGCACCCTGCGGAACGGGGAACCCCACCGGCTCGCTCGGCGCGGCCGGGCGATTCGATCCGTCGCAGTTCTGGGCACTTGCCTTGTAGCAGCACCTTCAAAGGGGTCACCTGGCTGGAAGCCCCTAGACCACTAAGGGACCTCCAGCCAGGACACCCCTTGTAGGTCCAGGTAGCTTCGAGCCTTGTAGCAACGAGCCACAGCAGCTGGAAGTCCTCATCCAACGAGTTGAGTTACACAGACCGACTCAGTTCGCTTGGCACGCGGAGACCTCGAAGCATCGGAGCAGCGAAGACTCAATGGGGAATTTCTCTCAGCAACCAGAGAGATGCAATACCCTTGCCATTACCAAAAACAGGGGCTTTCTTCGCTGTTTTGGAAGGCCGTTGAACGGCCGAACGACCGCGGAACCCGCGGGTCCGCGACCGCGACCTCAGGTGCCATCGCGCTGCGACGTGTGGAGCTGTGGCGTGATCCTCTTTGCCCTCGTCTGCCCGGGCACCCGGGTGAAGGAGATCGGATCAGAGGGTCAGAGGGTGAAGGAGATCAACTGGTGGTCCAACTGGAGGTCCAATGGGCAGAAGATGTGTCCAAAAAGTAAGGGAGGGTCATGGAGTCTGTGAGCCTCCTCTGGGCAAGAACCAATCAAAGTTTTGAGTAGGTCCTGTGTAGCACTTGGTTCAATTGTTTACAGATGTGAACTCTGTCCACCCCCTTCTACCTAGTCACCAGCTTCCTCCTCCAAGCCCCTCCCAATGGCGGCTCACAGAGCCACGGTCCGCGGACAGCCTTTTGGACGGAGCAAGGAAGGACACGCGACCGACGCTGCTTCCTCCACCCGAAAGGGAACACGTGGTCGCCGAACCAGAGCCGGTGCAGTGCCTTTGATGGTCAGTCGCTTCCTGCGAATCGAGCAGGCCGTCTGTGACTGGAGATCTACAGTCCTTTGACTCGGTATGTACAAAAAGGTCAAAAAGAAGCAAGGCAATATGTACAGAAAGCATCAGACAACCTGAATTTCGACCAACAAACCAGCACCCAACCCGATACCATTTGAGAACGAGAAGGAGCTGCAGGAGCCACTAACTGCACCAAAACGGGTGAAGCTCCCTCTCAGGGTCCTCTCAGTTCAGCAGACGAAGACAGCCCCTCTCAACGACCAGACACATGAAGATACACATGCGACCGGCCAAGTGCGGCCGCGCCGCAACATGCGGCAGGAATGATCGAAGGCATCATGCAAGCCAGACACTGCATTGATGGGGTCAAAGCTCTTTTAAGAGCATCTACTCGTCAGACTTATCCTATTATCTGGACATTGTGAGGGAGATTTATGAGTTATAGTAGTGGTCGCCAAACACCTCGTTTCTCAACTTCCAAACTCTTCTTGGAGGCAGGATTCACTTCCTTCACTTCATTCTATCTCTTAGTTCGGGGTCTGCACCCAGAACCTGCCCGTGGCTCATGCACTCTCACAACCCCAAAGAACTGAAATCACCACGCCCTGAAATCATCACCCAAGCACTATGCATGGAAGATTGGCATACATTGGGCTGGTTGAGCCGGGGTCAATGTAGGTTTTCCTATGCGGGTCCCATGGAAGGTCTGGGTCATGATTACCTGGAGTGAGGACTTCATGATCCGAGTCTTTTGGGGGGCCATGCCAGGAGAAGCTAGCTTGCGCTCATGAGTCACATGAAAGCCCCCTCATCTCCCGGACCTTCTTGTCTAGAAAAAGCAACCGAGAAGTCTGGAAGCGCTGCGTTGTTTCCCGTCTTTTGGGCCATTCCTTTTTTGCCCAGGCGGCTACTTGCCCTTTGAGGATCAAAACACATCGGCTTTGTACCGAAAGATCCTCAACGCAGACTACCAGGCCGTGAAAACGGACCCTCAGGCCGTCAGGCTACATGTATCTACATGACAAATTTTTGGGTCACGCACTTCAAAAGAGAGACGGAACACAAAAAAGCAAATAACGATGAAGAGAAATACAATCTTGCAAGCTACCAGCTGGCAACGGTGAAGTTTGTGATTAGGTAATTTCGGAGACTTTCTGTGCATGCAAAAGCGAGAAAACAAAGAGACACATCGTTTTGCACAGCTACCAGCAGACACCAGTTGTGATTGGGCAATGTTCGGATATTTTGAGGTCAACATAGTCAAAACGGGGCAGAAAACATGTTCGCCAGGGGTGACCAGTCGAAGCACGAATCAACATGTGCTTCAAACTCCTTTGCAAAAGAAGCGCCTTACCCGCAGGAGTCACCAAGGGGTGGTTATTCGTCCTTAAGTGAGTGGATGTTCTGGGCACCCCTATCCACCCCTTTGTAACACCCTACCCATTCGGCGGCGGCTTCGTCCGATGTTTGAAGAGGCCGCCCGCTGCCGGCGGCCCCGAAACGTGCAACATCCGACGCGTCGTTCTTGTTAACACCAGCTGCCGAGCTGCCGAGCTGCCGAAGCGAAGACCGCGGGATCTCCTCGTTGGCCCAGGCGCCCAAATTTATCTCCGAAGGTGTTCGGGATCTCATTTCCAGGTGAGCTGAGAGGGAAGCATTTTCAGCACTGGTGAAGCGAAGCACCGTGGTGTGGACTGGGTTTGAAGCACCTAAGTGGGTTTGGCTTATGCTCAGCACCCAAGAAGTTAGCCGCGTAAGTTAGCCGCGTATCGGCGAAAAAGATGGTCAGACCCTAGGCCTCGGTGGAGCTTCTTATTGCCTCCAAACTCATTAAAATAGAGTTTTAAACACAATCTTGAGTTACTTATAGCGATAGCCTCCAACCTACTAGCGATGGCCTCCAACTTTCTTTTCCGTATTCTCCAACTTGTTCATCCTCCCATGTGCATTCCAAAGCGTATCATGAAGGATGTCTCTTATCAGCTGCCACAGTAGGTGAGCTGAGTGGGAGGAAAGATATGACACATCATGAAACACTTGAGATTCAGGTACTGACCCGTGTTATTGGAGCCCACTGGGGATGGTTGGAATAGTGAACAGTGACCCCTAGCTCTTCAATATTTTGCCATCTACTCTGAGCCGAAATCCCTGTAGTGGCCTTTCCAGCACTGCAACATGACGTGCAACATGACGTTTCTTCTTGCAGCTCGTGCAGCTCCCTCGCAGCTCGTGCAGCTCGCAGGATGCTGAATACGGACCCCGAGACTCGTTATACGATCTCCAAGATCAGAACTCATCCATGGTGCTCCCTGAAGCTGCAGATTGAATCATTGTATGAGAGTCAAAAACACCGGGGGAGGCGGACATTTGGCGTTGAAAGGCGGGAAGGGCAAGCTGGTGAGAAATGAACAACAACTCACAAGATTCTTTCAGAGATCAGTTCTCCAAAAAGTTCTTTTTTTCCGTTTTGCTCTGGCTTTTGCGACCGAAATTGCCCCCCCCTTCATAGATCGAAATAAAAACAACGTTCCAACCTTTAAAACACCTCCAAACACCAGCAAACACGTGCCTTTTTCGACCTCCGGGATCGACGGCCTTCTTTTTTGAGATCGAACTTCTCCCGACTTCGATTTCGAGCTGTGCAACCTGTGGATTTCTCGACTTCTCCAGAAACGAAGGAGTTGGTCCGGCAAGATAGCGCCGATCCGCAGAGATCCTTGACGTAGCAAGTGGTTCTTGGGGAAAACATCGGTTCCCGGTTGGGACTGGGGACACGCAGGAATGACTGTGAGGAAGCGCCCTTCACCGTCCACAGTGACCGTCTCAGTTTTCGAACAGCCAATCTCCGGTGGACGCGGAGGTATCGGCAGATTCCGGAAGCTGCCCTCCCGGCGTCTGCAGGCACGCGATGCGCGCATCCGGATGGCGCCTGAAGATGCGACCATCTGAAATGGACCATGGGTTCATATGGTGGACGATAGACCTGTTCGGATGTCAGAGCATCTCGTCCTCTTTGTCTGTCTTTGCTCCTCTTATCTCTCTTTGCCTCGTTCAATAACTACATGAGTGGCCATCAGGCTGCGGAGCTATCAGCTCCGTGCCGTTTGCACTGGGATCCTTGATCCTTGTTCTTCTGGCGAGTGCTTCGTCCGTCTTGCCTCTTTCACAGGCCCTGGAAGCAAAGTCCTTGAGGAAGATGTGCCCGAGACCCTGGCGGCTGTGCCGTGACCAGTTTTTTTCCGCCCGCGGGGGAATTCCATGGCACGCGGCGTCCAGCGCGTGAGGTTGGATCAGCTCGATCGCTTTGGCTTCCCCAGAGACTACGCTGCCAAGTGCTTGCCAGACAGCCACGCTTTTTCATGACTTGATGCGACACTGTCGGTGCACACTTTTTGATGGGAGCTGGTTTTTGGTTCACGAAACATTGCTACGGCCTCCTACGTCTTTGGAACTCTTTCCAGGAGGATTCCCAAGAGTTTGAGACTTTGTGACACATGCGTTCTGCAATATAACATCATACAACTTAACTGTATGATCCACATCCACTTGCTACAATCTCATTACGTTTTGAGCACGTGTTGTCGAACATGATTCCAAACCGTTGGATCGTTTCTCTGATCTTGAAACAAAAACAAATCATCGCCAGGGAGATGGGAAAGCACAACCATGTCACCACCACGTACCACCTCTTCGTGGAGAAGAAGAAGCGCTCCGGCGGCTTCTTAAAGACCATGGATCAACGCACCCACGCGGGCTTCGAGGCGCCCGACCGAGTGAACGGAACGGTGATCCACCGGAGATTCGGAGGGTCTACTGTGTCTGTGTTGTATGAGTTGTATGTGTCGTCTGACCCACAGAAGGCCACTCCGTGTGTCTGGTGTGTGTTGGTGAATGTTTTTTTTGGACACCCAGCATAGAGACTTGAGACAAGTCGACGATGGCAATAGCTGGAGCCACTGGAGCTCCGAGACCCATTTGAGACCCACAAGTAAATCGATTTCGAAGGCTTTCCTGCTTCTGAAGTCTAATTTCAGTGGATTGTGAGCCGCTCAGCATCATGTCTGACTGCTCACTCATCACTGAATCCCCAACTGCTCCCCACGGTCCGTCCGCGGCCGAACAGAGCTCCGGGCTCGCGACGTCTCCGTCCATGAATCGGTACATACGTGGACCGCCTGCAACAGCTTTCTGTCGGACCAATGATGGGTGAGCTGCTTTCAGAGGTGTCTGTTTCACAGAGGAGAACAAGAACGTACAGGTGGTGAGAAACAGAGGTGAAGCATGTGGTTTTTTCCGGGATTTTCTTCGGCGACATCGGATTCCATGGATCCATGGCAACATAGGCCAACCCCTGCAGAACACGCCGTCCAAACCTGCGGGCACGGGGGGACCATGCCATGCCGCACTCGTTCGGTCTTCTTTATCTTTTTCCAACTCCCTTCATTGGGTCCAACCAATTGTTTTCCTTTTGATGTGTAGACCGTAAACCAATTTTCAGACCTGTGCCTGTGCTCTGAAAAAGAACTTATTTCTTGATGGCTCCTACCTTATGGTGTCTGGTTACTGTGTCATACTGTATCTATTCCTGGGTATGTTAACAGAGGAAGGCTCTATGGCACGCACCCTCACGTCGTCTACCTTCGCTCGGCTCGCCACCACCGCCCCAGTCACGTTCGTTTCGTGCGCCCCGCTCCCCTCGTCCTTCGTCGAGACCGTGTGTTCCCACGTCTCGCCAGGGCGCGCTGGAGCATGAGATGGAACTGCCGGCGGAGCGCGGCGAAACGCCCCCGCCCTTCCAGGAGCGCCCTGGGTCACATCATGAGTTCCGAACTGCCATGACGATCGACGTCTCGTTGATTCAAATAGAGCCTCCAGCCGCCGGTATTCCTCAAAAGAGGGAAAATCAGTCCGGTTTGGGAGAAGAGGACCACTTCTGCCCCCATTGAACAATCGAACCTCCGCTCCAGATTTGGGGGGAGCATCGAATCTTCCCAAGCCTTGTGAGCGAAAGAACACATTTGTAACACATCATTAAACCATTAAAACAGCTCAATCTAACACATGGTCAAAAAGGCACTCTTCAGTACAGGCGAAGCATGAAGCTCCTCTTTGCGTCACCGATTCAGACTGTTGAAGATCGTCGGAAGTCCAGGGCACCCTCCCGTCCCACCCACCCACCGCCCTGTTGGGGACCGCCCTGGCGCCGCGTGGAGCCGTGGCGTCGCACCCGACGAACAACGGCTTCCGCGCCAGGGGAAAGCAGGTCATGTCCCGAGATTCGGTGCGAGGCTGGTGAGGAGGTTTCGGGTCAAGGGTGAGAAGGCTCAACGGAGGAAAAAGAGAAACGCACATGGGGGAGACGTCGCACGACGTCGACGTTGGGGCCAACATTTTTGGTGGCTTTGAAGTCCCTAATTTCATAGGTTTTGTTGGTGACTCAAGGTTGTTGCTGGGGGACTCCCGAAAAAGGGTCGGTTCTGTTGAAGTTCTGTTGACTGAGCTGTTGCGGACCCCTTTTACGAAGCCTCTTCGTGCTTCCCGGTGAACATGCCAGTTTTGACAGCCTCACTATGAACATCTATGAACATCCGATACTCTGTTTCCTATCATGCCTCCAGCCATGTTGAAATAGCACGAAACCATGCCAGATATCATGCATATTCATGCATCACTGTTTAACACCTACGTCGGACCTACACCAGCAAGCTCACTAGACTTGGATCTCCAGCTCCTTGCCTCTTTTAGACTACGCTTGCCACTGATCCAGCCTCACGTCCGCTCTCCCCGCTTCTCGACCGAGCGATCGCGCGCAGCGGTGCGCTGAGGATCTGAGGCGACCACCGCCGGGGATGCCCAGAACACGAGTGTGTCGGTGTAAGAGGTCTCGACCCCCCCAAAAACCTGGCCACTGGCTGGGTATATATAGACGTGTTTCTTTTTTTTTTTACCTTCTTGCCCGGCAGGGTCGTGACCTGGGAGGCCTCCTTATGACTGATCCTTATTTGAGCCACACACACACACACAGGTTGAAAACGCAGAGACTCCCCACTGATTGGCGATTGGTTTCCACAATATAATACAGTAGGCGATTTGTTTAAACTTGGTTTTTCGAAGGTGGTTCGAAATGTTTACAGAGATGGTGCGTATACCAGGACCTTCCAACAGGTGGTTTTAGAAGCCTAACAGGTGGTTTCTGGGCACCTCTTGCCACCAGGAAACACCTGTTGGAGGGTCCAGGTAGATGTTGACGACTTGGAAGCGATGAAGCCCCATTGTGTTGTTCCAGACCATCGGCCCAACCCCCCGTCCGCCACGCCCAGGTGGGCGTTCCCGATGCGGACCGCGCGGCCGGCGGCACCGACGCCGAAACGCGGCGGAAGACGCCGGAGCCGAACTACGGGAACTGGGCCCGGGGAGCCGAGGGGGGGGGGAGCGGGTCGCCCTTCAGGGGGCTTGGAATATGTTGGAATATGTTGGAATTCTTCCAGTTTCAAGTGGAATATGGCGGAGGATGTAGTTGGGTAGGCTTTGCTGGTCGATTCGGAGCTCGAATTGCGAAAACTCGGCTCGGGGCACGCCCAGGCCTTTCCGGGACAGATGCCGCACCCGCGCACGCCGCCGCATGCCAAGCGGAGTGCACGAGAGGCGAGACAGATGGGCCTTTTGGTCAACTCAACACTGAAACCTTGGTGTTTCTGGTTGCCTCATTTTACAACCCTTTACCCAAGATCGCCCAAGATTGCACGGTCACGACTGATGACCAGAAAAAGACCTCACGTCACAACGTAATCGGAATAAAACTTGGCCTGGTGCAGAACATAGTCCCCAAAGAAGGCTCAAAAGCGAACCCACCCAAAGAAACCAACATGAACCCTCAACTGAATCCCGATGGATTTTGGGGCTGTATGCTTGTCATTGTCTACTGAAAAGCAACATGCTTGTTGTCCTCCAAACGAACACTTTTGAGGGTCTAGAATGTGTATATTTAAGAGGTCATTTTCCCCTTCATTCACAGCTTGTCATCTTCGCTAAGCCACTAAGATGGATATGGAGAATGGTCAGGTTCGATGGTCCATGTCGTTCTACTGATACTGAGCTCAGTGGTGCAACCAGATGAAAGCCATGCCGAGTGAAGTAAATCAAATTCCGTACTTTCTCAGCCCAGACATTGGTTTTGACACCGAAAATGGCTGTATTTCATGGCACTGGGAAAACCTTGTTCTTTTTTATTTTCCACCGAACATGGACAGAATAGACTACTTATTATGATGGGTTCCGGGAAAGAAACAAGGTGTTTTTCAATGTTCACGCGGATGTTTTGTTCACTTATATGATCTTATACCAGCACCCGACTTCACAGGTCACCACCACCTGCGACCGGCAAAAGCCACCTGAAAAAAGAAAAGACCCGTCCAGAGTCGGGTCCTGGAGTCTTGGTGTGAGATCATAGGAGATCCATCTACCCCAGCTGCCCCAGCTCTTCTGTTTTCTCCGGGAGAAAGAAACGCCATCTGATCCACCTGCCGGGAGTGCAAGATCAGACCCTTCCCATTGCGACACCTCAAGGTGTAAGAACCACATTCTGGGCTTGTATTTCATTAGAGGGAGCCGAACACATTGAACCATTGCGACACCTCAAGCCCTAAGATCACAGAGGGAGACAGCTTGTACTTCATTTTGGCCCAATGTGTCTTGGTCAAGTTTCCAGGGGGTCTTTGGGAGGTCTCCCTATGCTACCCCGCCCCCCCCCCTCCCCCCCAGTCAGAGGTCGGCGGCTGTCAGCGAGTCAGAGGTCCAAACAGGTCAGCCGCCACATTCCTTGACAGGTCAGTTCCTTTGTTCAGGTCCGAGAGTCTATGGACCTGAAGAAGAAATTCACCGTGTCAGTCAGGAGCTTCCTCGCTGTTTCGAAGTGACCACATCAGCACCCATCATGGCTCCGGAGGCGGCCACCGACCCCCAACCGGCACCGGTCCGTCGACCCCAGGCGAGCGAGGCCTCGACCCACGCGGAGCCGTCCGGGTGCCCGGGTGGGGACCGGGTGCCGCTTCGGTTGGAGGTCGAGCGAGACGGACGCGGAGAGGTCGAGCTGAGGGACCAGAGAGACCAAGACCAGGCACAGCCGGTCTGGACCGGTTGGAGGCCTCGTTTTTTTCTGTTTTTTTGTTCCATGCGACGCAAAGCACGGGCAGACTGGGCAGACGAAGCGGTCGTTGTTCCGCCTGACACGACACTTGGGCAACACCCAGGGAAGCGATGGATCTCCCCAAGAGCGATCCCCTACCAGAACATGAGGGATTCACATGGTCCAAGTGCATTTCCTCGACCAGTGTTTTTCTTTCAAGAGGTTCTTGATTTGAAAGGGAATTCCACATGTTCTTGTGACATGGATGTCTTTACATGTAAAAGGTCATCTCCTTTGCAGGAGTCATCTCCTTGTGGGGCCACAATTCGCTTCGGGGATGCCACGACAGCGACACCCCATAACTCGGTGCCTCAGAGAGACCCCAACGAAATGCCTTCGATCATGCCAGTCCATCACTTACTTGCCCACTGAAACATATAGAGTGGTGTGCAACCAACAAAGATGTTGTGGCAACCACTTGGTAAAGCTTTTAGCTGCTTGCAAAGCTCTTCTGGTGTCAGCTGAGCTTTGCTGTTGCCTTCTACTCGAGTGACGTTTGTTTGTTTGTCTGTCTGAGTGCTCGTCGCTTACCTGTTTGGCTGACACCTGCATTTACCAACCACAAGAAACTATCGGACTATCACGCCTAAAGGCACCTTTGCTTGAGCTGGAATGCAAACCCCCGTTTTGCCGCATACACAACAGCGCTTCTGCCATGAACCGGTGGTACTGTGCTCCATTGCACTGCCACGCCCTGCCACGCCCGGTGTTTGCTTTGCTTTCCATTCATTCCGCAAAGCGTGGCAGAGACCCCACCAGTTTGAGCGAAGCGATGTCTCCTCAATCTATGTGGCATGAGATTGAACAAGGAGTTTTGACGGCCGCACATGAATATAAGGGTCCGCAGTTGGCCAGATTCAGATTGAGAAGTCTGCATTTTTCCCCAGATAGCGAAGCTATAGGGGTTCTTACTTCTCAATGGATGGGTTCCTGATTGCGGAAATTGGCTGCCGCTGCCGCTGCCGCCTTGTCTCCCAAGCTTGTCGCCCTTCATGATTTCGCTCTTGGCTGCCGCTGCCAGCTTGTCTCCCAAGCTTGTCTCCCTTCACTCCCTTCATGATTTCGGTTTTGGCTGCCGCTGCCGCCTTGTCTCCCAAGCTAGTCTCCCTTCCTGATTTCGCTGTTGGCTGCCGCTGCCGCCTTGTCTCCCCAAGCTTGTCTCCCTTCATG
>CAXAMN010024195.1:140936-197021 GCA_963970005.1 Durusdinium trenchii
TTGGCTGCCGCTGCCGCCTTGTCTCCCCAAGCTTGTCTCCCTTCATGCTTTCGCTCTTGGCTGCCGCTGCCGCCTTGTCTCCCAAGCTTGTCTCCCTTCATGATTTCGCTTTTGGCTGCCGCTGCCGCCTTGTCTCTCAAGCTTGTCTCCCTTCATGATTTCGCTCTTGGCTGCCTCTGCCGGCTTGTCTTCCGAGCTTGTCTCCCTTCATGATTTCGCTCTTGTACCGCTGCCGCCTTGTCTCCCAATCTTGTCTCCCTTCATGATTTCGCTTTTGGCTGGGAGCCTTCTGCTTTGCACAAGCGATCCGTACTTTCCAACTGCGAACTACGCAGGGCTGGAAAAGATTTGCTGAAGCGCGCTTTTGCCATGGTGTCTAACTTTTCTTGAAATGCTATCTGGGGTCTATGCCGGTATAATTTCATATTTTTTCTTTTGACGTCCGACCTTGAAAGTTCAGCTCTATAAACCACCTCCCCGCTCATGTTCAGTGGGCCTGTCATATGAATGGTTCGCGTAAAGCAACTCAAAGCTTGGTGTGAGATGAGCACGCCCGAGTTTCAGCATACATGCCATGTCACATTTATACACATATTTGATCATAGTGTTTCCAACGAGCTGCTGTAGCATCCTTAGAAGATGTAGAGAACCGAAGAACAACCAATCCTTTTTCAGGGTTTTGGTGTCAGACATCCACAAGTTAGTGTCGCCTTCTGCGTCCGCCTTCTGCGTCCGCCTGTTTTGCTTTGGAAGATGAACTCTGCTCACGGCCCAGACGTGGATGTCACAGGTCTGTTGGACTGAGCCCAGCGCCAATCCTTTCTGCGTGTCTCTCTGCCAAAACAGATCGCGAGCCCCCACGTGGTGACCGTGGTGTGCTCAGATTCCCTGGTGTAAGTGTTGCGTGTCGGCCCCTCACTTGCAAGTGTCACTGCGCGTGAATCAGCTGGTATATGCTGGTCACGCAACAACGGGGGCCGGCGCTGAGATCCAACAGTGGCGTTGTTCCAAAATCGTCACGAACGACATGTGGACTGCGTTGTTCCACCATCTTCGCCCGGAAGAACGGGGGCTGGACGGGTCGGACGGGGGGGGTGTGGACGGGAAAGAACGCCATGGTCCAAGCACGAGGGCGCGAAGACTCGGAAAATGGATGATGCCCATGTTAAAGGGTTCTAAGACCATCTAGGAAGCTGTTGTGAAGTAGGGGTCTCGACATTTGACAGATCCATACATGGAGGGAAACATGTCTTTCTGATAGCTAGGTTGGCGTTTTCTTTTCTCAAGCATCAATCAGTCCCGCATTCATCGACATCCAATGCTTCTTCTATGACTTTTCATGCAATTTCTAACATTACTTAGTTGTTGACCCATCGACTTGTGTTGTCCTTTTCTCCTCCTTCGCTGCCGACCCGCTCTGATCTTAGGCCATCACACGCACCGCTGTCAGAATTGGCGCCCGACGCCCCAGTTCGTGACGTGTGACCAGTTCGTGTGTGACGTGTGCGCTTGCGCGGCACCCACTATATAGGTGTCCTCAGAGCGAGAAGAAACCACAAGCGGATTTGAGAGGAGTTCAGACATGGGTCATTTTCAGACATGCCTATGCACAGTTTGTTGAGCGGACTTGGAAGACGTCGGTCTGGGACACCGATGTCATTCAAGCTGTTTGGTTTGGTTTGCTTGCTTGTTCCGATGAGCGCCGTTTGCTCAGCAGATGTGTGGGGCCACTGCCGATGTTCTCGGCAATCAATCAACTTCTGTGGTGGAGAGAGCTGTGGGTCGAAAGCGGGACACCCGTGTTTTCTTTTTTTTCCCACACCGGAAATGAAGAGAATAGACGGTTGGGGAGGTCAATCTACCGCAGGGGCTATATCAGGTGTCCCGGTGCCAGCTCCGCCAAATCATCGCAAGCTTCTTGTGCAGAGTGACCCAACCACAACCGTTCATGGTTGTAAGCTGGTAGCATCCATTCATTTTGGAACATTTGCATATGCCAAAGAAGCATACCTTTCCAAAAGATCTAGGTTCTTTTCCATGGTTGTCCTACAGTTGGTGCACCTGATACCATATCGGGATCTTTCAGAACGTGCTGATATGCTCTTGATGGAGAAGTTGTCCTGCACCATTTGGTACCTTCATGTACATTCATTGGCAGTTTTGCAGCTTCCTGCTAGGCAAGGACGAGCTCCCGGCAGCCGTGCTGTCGGCCTAGTTTGCTGTGGTATGCAGCGGAGTGAAGGATTGAAGATAAGGACGATAAAGATCTCTCTGTTTATGGACTTGAGAATGTGAGTCCAGCTTCAATGCAGGGTTTCCACTGATATCTATTTTCTACTCAAGTTGGAGTTTGTGCACAATGGGCCATATACTCTGCTTCTACTGCAAGCATGCCGCTCTTCCAGTGATTTGGCCCAATAGAAGGGGCTTAGGCCTTAGGACATCTCGTGGACGGTCGGAGATTCTGGTCGTGTGTGCTGTTCTGAGATATCAATTTCTTTCATGGCACTGGATGGATATGGGTGGATACTTTACGGACTTGTCTACTTGAGTTTCATTGTCTACTTGTCTTCATGGATAGTTTATTTCATGGAGATGTTGTTTTAACCACTAATATTAGTTGCGTTCTCCCACAAGAAGTCTTCATACTCGTCCAACAGTCCAACCTGAAGGACGCGAGGTTCCGAATCCTCGTTCGTCCGGATCCGAAGCCTCAACAGACGTTCGGTGTGGTTTGAGAGTCTCTCCCAGGAACTGGAGGACTTTCTGTTATACCTTGTTCATTCCTGCTCTGGAACTAACATGGAAGTGGAAAGCACCCAGTTCCTAGAGGAAAATGGTCTTCCAAGGGGCCATCTTCTTGTTTCCATGTGAAGATTCCAGGGAGTGTAATCAATGATAGCGGTCCTCATGGATTCCTGGTGCCGGACGCCCCACGTGGGGCGACCGTCCACGCCACGCCGCCAGGGCAGGGCAGTCGTGGCGCGGAGCGGCGAGACCTGCCGGACGCCTCAGTCCGAGCCAGAAGCGTCGACTGGTTGATCTCAACGATCCGGAAGCCGCTTCCGGAGATCGCCAAGCGTTCCGGAGATCTTTTTTTGGGGGGGAACTAAAACAACACCACCAGGACCTTCCCAGTGACCTTTTGAGATCCCAGTGACTGAGGTCACAAACAGGCCTCGATTTCAGGTCACTTACCAATCCTGAAGAGGTCACTGAGAAGGTCCTGGCAGGTCCGGTCTTTGCTGCTTGGCTCGCTGCTCGGCTCGCTGGTCTCCAACGAAAAACGACCGACCAGTCGGTCGCGTTGCGGATCTGTGAGGTCTGGTGCAGATCGACGGAAGGTGGGCTCCTGTGCGGATCGGGTGTGGATGAACACCGACGGAAACTGTGCCGTGCGGACGCAAAAACGCATCCGGGATGGTCATCATGAGCTGACTGAGCTGACTGGCCTGACGGAAGCTGGGCTCCTGAGCCGTTTTACCTGGAAAATAAAGTTACTGTAAATAAATATTTGTTGTATACAGTTTTTCCTCCTGTTCCACCTCTCCAGCCATGTCTTGTAATGGCATCACTATCGACACTCAGGACGGATAGTAAGGAAAAGACTTCTATGTAACAGTGAAAGAGATGCGTGCAACCTAATTACCACAGTAGCAATCCAGATCAAAATCCCACGATCTCCAACAATTTCAAGGCAAAAGCTCGCAATTGCTCCGTGGAAAAACATTAAATAAGGACGAGCGCCCCAAATCTCTCCTCTTGGCAATGCCCACCCGCATGGGTGTCGTCCCGGTTGTGTACGCCCGGTAGCAGTGTTTGTGAGCCAACCGAAAAGATAATGTCGCACCAACGCTTGAGCACACGCACCAACTGCCCAAAAGTCGTTTTGGGTTCAACGCAAGAAAGTGTGAATTTCCGATAAACAAACAAATGCCACAATTCAACGTAGGCGATAGACACCTCCTTGTGGATTTGCCATTGCAAAGAGTTGAGGACATCAAAAAATGCGACCATCATCACGTGTACAAACTTTCTCAAGAGCTCTTAAAGAGGCTTCGTGATGGACACGGATGTTCACCGTTCTTGTTTAGCAGGGAAACCAATCCAAGGTGATCAAATGTTCCACTTTTCCTGGTTCAGGATCTTCAGGATCCACCCAGCACTCGAAGAAACCCACTCCTTCTCCAGCAAGACCAGCTGTGCCCCGCTGTGCCAGGCCCCAACGCCTCGAAGCATGCCTCCAGCAGGCCTGGTGAAAGGGACGGAGGTCGGCTTTAGGGACGGAGGCCACCCAAGAAGACCCGCCCTTTTTCGATCTGCTAGGGATGTCACTTCTTCAAAGGATGGAGGAAGACGCGCGCCATTTTTTTTGTGTGCTTTTGGTGACCGCAACACAAGGAGACCACCCATCAGATGGGCCGCCAGACCATATGGTTGTTCGGTAACCAGGGCAAACCTGCCAGTTGCAGGTTGCTGGTTCTTCGCTCCCAGGACCACTCCACACACATCGCACCCCCAAAAAGAACACCTTTGCTGCTTGGCACTTGGCGCCCATCGAAATGGCCCAGTCGAAGTCCAGGAAGTCCAGACTCATGGCAACCCCCCCTAAAGCCGCACCGACTTGGGCGGATCATGACTTCCTCGGAAGTTCCTTCGGAACTGGGAGCCCGTGCCGCACCACGCCGCAGCACGCTGCACCGGCTCCGTCGTCCCACGGACGCCCCAGGTACTCCCACGCCAGGTACGACGGTCGCCGCGTGAGACCGTCGCGGAGGGTGGATGTGTGGACGTCGTTTGACGGTGGTGAAGAGGCGTGGAACATGTAGACCATTGGGTTTGGAGCCTCTACCCCGAGTGGAGGGTCCAAGGATTCTTAGGGGAAAACGTTCATCTTCAACGAAACATGTGTGTTTCTGTCATTTTCCGGAAAAAAGGAAGCGGGACCATTTTCGGCCATGTCTTCGAGGGCGGTAGACTCCCATAATGTTTGAGATTTTTGAGGGTTCCCAGAGGGAGCCTGCCAGTGCTGTAGAGAAAATATCTGCCTGAACGAGTGGGAGATTGTGCGACGAATGGCACATTCATTAAGATCTACAAGACACCTACACTCAACCAATGTGACCTTATTCCATCTCATTCCATTTGACAAATTGTTTTCAGAGTTTCGTTCTCGCATCAACCCAGAGGAGGTAGAAACCTTTTCGAGAGATGGGCCACCTGCGTCCATATTCAATCAGTGCCGATGGGCCGACCGCAGGCGCTGGCCGCAGCAGCACCCCCAGCCGGGGGCGGCCGCCGCAAGGTGACCGGCCGTTGCGATGGAATTTGGGCGACGGAGTTGGCTGGCGGTTTGGCGGTTTGGCGAGCCTGGTGATGTTTGGAGCTTGGGATGGGTGGGCATCGAGGGTCCAATCTTGCTAGACGATTGGAAAAGACACGTGTGTGTTAGTGTGTGGGTGTGGGAAAGGGTACCATTCCTGTTTATCCTTCAAGAAGTTTTTCTTCTTTCCGTTTGAGCCATTCCCCCCAAAAGGATGTGATGTGATAAAGACCAGTGGCACCATCATGGCTCTTGATCAACCTCTTCCGCACAATCTCGAAGAATCTGGGTTCCGAATGATGCACTGATGGGACTTCCTTTTCATTGGCAGTCACTGGCGTTTGGGACGTGGTGAACGCCTTTTTCCTTGATTTCATACATTCCCTGAGCTTCCAACTTCCAACCACCATTAAGTCATATTAATTTTACACTACAAGGCGAGGTCCACCATTTTTTTTTCTTTTCCTGGACTTCCAGGACAGGAAGTTGGGAGAATGGGACGCGTCCCATGTGATGACCCGTCCTACGTGTCTGTACGAAAAAAACCCATGAACAGGTGTTTGGAAGAAACTTCGATCACCCAGTGCTGGAGACCATTTGCGGTGAAAAAACCTTGCGTTCGAACGCAATACTTGGCTTCTTCTGGCCGTCTCTGACAGCTTGACTGTGAGAAGTAGATCATCCAACGAGCAAAAGTCATCTCAAGCGGCAGGTAGGGCACATTCTATGCCATGGAGCCTCCTTTTATCATCTTTTATTTGTCATTTTCTCAAAACCGCTTCCGCCGTCCATTTCGAGTATTGGTCATGAGCCATGCTGCAGCACAACGGTGGGTCTTCCCAGACCAAGGTTTGAAGGCAAGCAAAAGGCAGTTCAAGCACGTGGAAGCGAGACATGGTTCGCACAAAAGAGATCTTCCACTTCCATACATTGTCCGAGACAGGGAAAGGCATGTCAGTCCACCTAGGGTTTGGGGAGACCGGACAGACCTGAAGAGGAGGTTGCAAAATCCATCGAACACGCTCCCGCCATGACGCTGTATCCACCCTCGTCCATGTTTGGCGTGCTGGAGCTGGAAGTCTGTTGGGAGAGTGATCTGAAAATCAAAGTGGGTGAGGAGTGCCGGCTCTATGGAGCCAGGGTTCCTGCTTTTCAACGTTTACGTTTTCTTCCGGCCCAGGGCCCAGGGCTGTGTTTTAGATGAAACTTCGCCAACTGTTTAAGCCATGCCTCGGAACACACAAAAAGGACATTCTGGACTCCTGGACACGCATGTGGCACATCAAAAGCGCTCTGTATACACTGTAGGCTTTTGGTTGTGACCTCATTCACTGGGCCCTAGTTGTGACCACTGTAGACACGGTGCCTTGAAGATCACAAAGTGAGCAAAGATCGTTTTCCGCAGGTCGTCTTCAGGTTCTTACCTCTGGGGACGTTTGTTTGAGGCTTCAAGATAGGTGAGCTTCCTCATCACCTGCAAATGCCTTCATGCTTCAAAGCATTTTCTCGTACATGACTGGCTTGAAATGACAAGTCAATGACACACTCCTATTAAACCCAGTAAGTCCAAAGGACAGGTTTAACTAGCACTAGCACGTTCGCATTTCGCCCTCAGATGATATATTATAGAATTTATTCATTCATTCAAGGTAGGCAGGGTCGGTGATGAGGAATTATTTGATGTCATTCAGTTCACTCACTCCTTTCAGCTTGAGGCTCAAGCCAAAAGGAGTGTCGCTCGTGTGAATCAGGGTCGCTGATTCGCAAGATTCTTTTTGTGTGCGAGCCATGGCTGACGCAGATGCTCGACGCGCGGTTGAGCAGGAGAAGCTGAATACCTGGTGCACCAGGATGGGGATTCAGAGTCCCAGCGACTTGGCTTTTTGGTTTACCTCCTACGAGGAAGCACTTCGTGAAGCTGGTCGCGCAGTGGCCGATGGGTGGGATCTCGCCCGCCGTGAGAGCGAGCCGGGGATGGCGGCTCTGGTTCGGCACCTTTTTGCGAGGGAGACAGTTAGCCAGTCTCGCCCGCCACAACCATCCAGTGCTCCGGCTTCTTCATTGCCTTCATCTTCGGTGGCCCGTCCGAAGCCGTCTTCATTTGCTGGGCATGTCAGGCCTAAGAAGCGGCCAGCCCAGTCGGCTGATGCTCAAGGTGGAGTCGCTGCCTTGTTTATTCGTGACCTGCTGGGTATCATGGTGACACTGATGCCTCCACCACCTGCACGACGAGATGAATACATGGCCAATTGGGCTTCTCGCTTGGAGAAGCTGTGTGCCCGCACCGAGGCGGCGACCATCAAGCGCGTGGTCCACACCTGGAAGGACTTGGTGCGCTATATGGATCATTTGGGGCTGAAGTTTCCCGACCCCCATGCATTGGCCACCTTCATCAGGGAGCACCATGGGCCGACACGTGTCTTCACATCCCTGGGCTGGATGATTCGAAACCTTCGTGTACCACTGGATTTGCGGGAAGCTTCCAAACCGGCTCCGGTCCGGAGCACCCGGCTGGGACAGGGGCAGTCCCAGGCCGCCCCGCTTGAGCCGGGCATGGTGACCCACCTGTTGGGGGTCCTGGAGTACACGGCCGAGCATGCTCACTGGCCTATCCTGATGGCCGCGGCGGCCATGGTGTTTGGGCTTATTCGGTTTTGCCACGTGCAGCGAAGCTACCTTATCGGCGCCAACTCCGCCATCATCATCTTCTGGTGCTTCAAAGGCAAGACCGGATCCCGGGACGGATTCACCTGGTCGATCCCTCGGCATTTGGGCAGCCTCGACCTTTATGCCATTTGGTCTCGTCAGTTGGACAAGGTCCGTCCACGTCATGGCGAAGGGTATCGTCGTTGGCACTTTTTGGCCTTCGACTCTGACACAGGTGTCCCCGTGTCCATTGGGCAATTCCTTCGAGTGGTTCGACCCTATTTCGATGGCGTTCTGGACGTGCAGAACCTCAGCTCGTACAGCTTCAGGCGGGTGGTGCCCACCTTAGCGGGGATCGTGCGGCTCACTGACACCGAGCGCCTTGCCATTGGACAATGGACGGACGCTGCGAGTGGGGGCTCTACAGCGCAGACTCCATTGCGTTACGATGCTCGGAAACAGAAGCAAGGCCATCAACTCCGGCTTGCTGCTGCTTTGTTCCTGGCCAGCGCCTGTGAGCTTCTTTGGGAAGAAATCAAGACTACATCCGCTGTGGAGCGCTGGTCTGAAGCTATGATTGCCGCCGACGAGTTGCTGTCAGAGAACCCCAGGGTCATTCGTGCCTCGTCTGAAGACATCCCTGGCATGCCCATGGTAAAGTCGTTGTTGCCGGCGTCCCTGGCGGTAATCCGTACAGCTGGACAGAAGATTATTCGGGCTTTGCGCAAGCGGGCAGCTACAGCTTCGACGGGATCTTCGTCCTCACAACCGCAGCCGAAGCCTTCGGTGTCTCCGCGCTTGGCGCCCAGGCCGGATGAGCCTCCTTTGCACAGGCTGACTCCTGCCCCTGTGGTACTGCCTGTACCGGCCAGCCAGGCCCTGGCGGAGCCACCATCCCCTGTCAGGGTGCCGGGGACTCCGGCAGTGGCGGTCAAGAAGAAGCCGCAGCCACCGGCTGCCAAGGCGCGCCCTCCGCTGCCAGCGGGGCCGATCAATGAGGTCTCCGATGCAATGTTCGATATTGCCGCTCGTGAACGTTGGGCACACCCTGGACATGGTGGACGACCAGAACCCCCTACATTGGTCTTCTGGGGCGCTGACGGCCATGGGTCGCTCTACCTTGCTGGTCTGCCAAAAGACCCTCGGTGGGTGAGCGGCAATGATATTGGGTTCATTGCCTCAGCTATGGAGAAAACCGCCGCTGAGTGTCCTGGTGGGGTCGCGCAGCGAGATTGTTTCCAAATGTCGTGCCCTGTGGCGTACCAGGGCGTGAAACGTGATCAGGCCCTGCAGGATATTAAACAAGCGGCCTTCGCCACCCTGGCTGCCGGAAAGAATGTTGTGGTCCACTGTCAGGCCGGAGTGCATAGGGCACCAATTCTCATGGCCATCCTCCTTGCCTGGATCAAGCGCACCGACTTCGATCAGGAGTACACGCGACTGGAAGGGCTGAGAGCGATTGACCGCCAAGGCGTCTTGAAAAGACGCGGGGGCGAGGCGCTGTTTAGCTGGGCCCGGTCGAGCTGCGGAGGGAACCTACCCCAGCTCCCGCGGTACCCTGTCGTGTTTATATGTTCAACCAAAGCAGGGGCGTTGTGGCACGTAGAGCGCGAAGGCGCACCGTGGTGCCGGTGGAGACAGGCGTCTCCGGGCTTTCGGGGCGATACCCACCGTGCTACGTCTGTGCACGAGGCCTTGGGGTACGATCGCCAGATTTGCAAGTCATGCCAGGTTGTGCTTCCCGGTCCGGACCGACGTGCATTGGCCTAGGCTGTACATCTAGTGAATTTGTGGCAAAAGGCGCAGGTCATGTCCGGGGGGGCAAGTGTGACTGAATGCGCGCCCAGTCAGTTTCCATCAATCTTCCCAGTTGCAGCTTCGTCTATTCAAGTTCGATCGTTCGCCATGGACCGACCCCAGGCTATCCAGTTGGCGGCTGTTGCCATGGCGCCCCTGGACGGCGACGCGCGGCGGGGCAAGGCAGTCCAGTTGAGGGACTTGGGACAGCAGGCTCGTCTGGCCCTGGAGTCCCTGCCACCTACTGATTCCCCCTGTCTGGGGGTGGTTCTGGTCCAACTTCGTGCTATGCAGAGTCTCTGCACTAGCTGGATAGAGTGGTGGGATGAGATTCAAGACATCCCCAGAGAGTTCGCCCAGCCTGAGCCGGAACTTCATCCATTGTTGGGGGCGCGGCCAGTCCGGCCTGGGTCTGTTCCCCCCTACGTATCAGTTGTGAGGACCCTCTGTGACGAGATCAAGTTATTGAGTACTACGTTGGCCCCTGATGAGCGCCAGCACTTACGTTCGGCCCTGGTGACGGCCCATGCTGAGGTGGCACCGCTTGCTGACGCTCTGCAATGGGATGCTCTGCGCTGCCTGGGCTGGGAGCTCAATGAGTTGGCACCGCAGGTAGAGTGATGTGGGCTTGAGGGTCGGTAGATAAAAGGCTCGACCGTGTGTTAATTGTCATGTCATGAGGGTGGTTTCACGGTCCGTTTTCAATGGTTATTGTACGGCAGCTATCTTCAAGTTTCAAGTGTTCAATTCGACCTCAACGATCCCTCGCTGAGCTGACATGTCGGCCGCTCCTCCCAAGCAGTTGGCTACGCCTGAAGATACCTTCACAGCTTTGGCTGCCCAGTTCAACTTTGACACCCGCATCAAAGACAAGATCCTTGAGTTGGGCATCCGCACATTGGCTGAGTTTCGCCATTACCCGCGGACTGACGAGGAGGTCAAGAAGCTCTTTGTGGACAGCCTTTCGCCGTCAATGGAGGAGATTCCGGCTCGACTGCATTCATCTCGCCTTCGCTTTGCTTGGAACTCCTGCAAGGCTATGCTGGATGCCGAGCATGCAGCGGCTAGTTTGCCGCCTGCCTCTACAGAGGATGAGACCCTGTTGCCTACATCCGAGCTCGAGTCCTTGAAAGAGGCATTTTACAAGCGCTACCACATCCGTCCAGAGCCCCGCCAGTTCCCATCGGATCGCCTGTTGAGCAAGTTGAGCCGTCAGCTTTACCGGGGGCAGCTGGAGGTCATGGACCTATGGGCGGTCCGGTCTTTGACATTTCAGCGCACGCACAGCCAGAAGCGTCGCAAGGTGGGGGATGGCCTCTACCTCCAGGAGGATGATACCGAGGAGGATATGTCCAAGACGTGGCTGGCCTATCTCATGAAGCTCGAGACCTACCTGTTGGCTCTGGCTATTGTGGGCTGTCGGCCCCGTGATCCTCCTCCCACGACCCCGGAATCCTTGTCCTCGGATAGCTTGGACTATGTGCAGGTCCCCTATGACACCCTGTTCCGCTACTACGCCCGGTGCCAGGACTTGGTCTACCGTACAGTGGATTCGAAGCGCCTCAGCGTGTTGCAGCACTTGGACGTTGAGGAGCGGGGGCAGTGGTCTGCCCGGACTGCAGTCGGCACATCTCTGGGATCGGTGATCCATGCAGTGCACCGCGAGCGTGACGCGCTCTGGATTGCAGGGGCCCTGCCGGGGCCAGTGGTGGGGGTCGGGGGGGGGCACTCCCGCACCATCCTCAGCGGCGGGGTCGCGGCCGCCGGATTCGGCCGGACGGGCTGGCTCTGTGGTCCACAGCCTTCGAGACGGCACCGCCCTATGTCAAGAATTCCAGCGTGGCCGTTGCAAGAACAAACGCAATGACTGCCCCAAGGGTGTACATCGCTGTGGAGTCCTTCTGAAGTCGGGGCGCGTCTGCGGCTCATGGCAGCATGCGCCCGCCCGTTGCCCGAGCAAGGCTTGAAATGAAGGCCGCTCTTCCATCGGGGGGGAGCGAGGCCAATTCCATGACATGTCTGTGTATGTTGATTACCAACGGTTCATGGAAGAGCTCTCCCTCGTTGTGCCTGTGACTGATACCGCTCGTAAGCCAGTCTTCCTTGATGTATTCAGTGGCTCGAATGCTCCGCTTGCTAAGGCCTTCCTCTGGTGCCAATGGGAGGTGGTCACACCTATCGACATCGAGATCGACAAGGACTTGGATGTTTCTCGGCCTTCGGTGCGTCGCGCCATTCATGCAGTCCTCCCTCAGGTGATCCTGATCGCTGGGGCAATGAGCTGTGCCACCAAATCGCGAGCGAGGGAAAAACAACCAGGCCCCCCCTCCGCTGCGTAGCGAGGAGTCACCTCGAGGTCTGCCGGGGATCCCTGAACGCAGTCAGCAGAGGGTGGATGCAGATAATTATTCCAGTGACTATCTGCTAGCGCTCCACACTTGGATAGCCCAGCACGGTTTGGGTGGGCTACGAGAGAATCCCCTGCGGTCGTTGCATTGGTGGGATCCCATCGAACTCCATGTCACCCAACAAAGTACATGGCACGATCTGGATTACGATGCCTGTGTTTTCGGGGGAGCGCGCAAGAAGTCTCAACGGTTTCGTCACAACATTCCAGAGCTCGCCGCCCTCCCAGCTGTACGTTGTGGACATGTACATGACCCTAGGGAGTGGTCCTCCCCAGTTGAGGGCGGATTTGCTACCTTCGCCGAAGCGGAGTACACCCCTAGCCTGGTGTTCACCTTGGCAGTGGCTTGTACTGCATGGGCAGCATCTCGTGGATACCTTGTGACTCAGGTACCCCGGCTACCACCTATTTCGCTATCAGGTGATCATCGGCCGTTGTTGCAGTTCGAACCGTCGGAACTTCGTCAGGAGTTGATGGACGTCATGGGCTTCCACTTGGGTCTGTCTCCTCCGGGTGTGGATGCCTCCTTTGTCCCTGCACGGTTGGTGGCAAGTGAAGTTCTGCTGACACGAAAGCACCTCCAGGAGAACGAGATCTACATTGGCCCTGGCCACTTCTCCCACCGGTGGCCTCTTTACAATGGCAGAACCCCTTCCGGGTAGGGGAGGGCCGTACTTCTTCTGAAAGTGTCCTCCAGTTTGCCCGATGGATCCACGACCAAACGCACCTCCTCGAGGCCCTGCCTTCACTTCATGGTTGTACATTGATCTGCGACTGCCCCCATAACCAGCTGTGCCATGGAGATATCCTGCGTGCTCTTATCTGGACTACCACCACCTCGAGGCCTACACTTCCGCGCCGGCGCCACCGGCAAGGTGTGCGCAAGGTGGCTTTGCTGGCCGCCGGCCTGCGCCCGGTCCGGGCAGTACCTCTCAGGTTTTCACAGGAGACAGTGATCAGTGCCCTGATGGCAATGTGTCCCCACATCCATTGGTCCGGGTTCCAATGGCCCATGATTGAGGACTTGTTGGTGGATGACTCCCACTTCGTCTGGTTGGCTACCATGCAAACTAGGGATGATTGGCAGGGCCAGGCGTTTGGCCCGTCCCTGGTGGGACCCATCGAGCGTGCAGCCATATCCCTACATGGTTTTCAGCAGGCAGGAGCCGCGGCTGCGGCGAAAGCTATGCCGCCACTGATTCCTTTTGGGGTGGGTGATGAACGACACTTTGAGCTTGCCATGGAACTCAAAGCTCAGCCTACACCTTTCGAGTCGATGGGCATTGTCGATGACAATCTACTCTTTGCCGCAGACCAATATCGGCAGTTGGGTGCATCTCTACGGCAAACTCGGCATCACATGACGCGCTGGATCCATGAGCTGGCCCGGCGCACGTGGCCTATCACTGAGTGGCTACGTCAGTTTCAGCCGCAGGGTCCTGCTCAAGTCACCAAGGGCCGCCACATCGCCCTGATCGGCCTGTTCATGATGTTCATTGGGTGGCCGGACCCTACCTTCATGGAGTGCCTGATCTTCGGTTTTCCATCGGTTGGATTCTCCCCACATGTGCCAGTCTACAAAGCCCAACCGGCTAGTTACATCACTTCGTCGGAGGTGGTACACGGGGCGTGGCAGGACGCGGATCGTCTGCTCCATACGTTGCAGCCATGCGACCACGACGAGGCTATTGCCAAGGCTGGGTCAGACGACGAAGCACTCGGGTTCTGTGGGCCTGTCCTGTCGTGGTCCCAACTTTGTCAGCAGGTGCGCCACTTTCGCCTGATTCGGAGGTTTTGCATTCAGCA
Organism: Durusdinium trenchii; assembly: GCA_963970005.1. NCBI lineage: Eukaryota > Dinophyceae > Suessiales > Symbiodiniaceae > Durusdinium > Durusdinium trenchii. The sequence goes on from CAXAMN010024195.1 coordinate 154,916, forward strand.
ACCTAGCGGAAAGCTCAGAGTCATTGATGACGCTGCTGACGGAGGACAAAGTGAACTCAGTCACGACTCCAATAAACTGGATCTTTGCACTAGCATTCAACCGGGTCTACATGTGCAACTTTTATGGCGGGCAGTCAGCCCTCTTCCCAATGCGGACACATTGCTTGCAGACGGCATTTGCTCAGGAGGTGAAGACCTACCTAACGCATATAGGCATGTCCCTATGGTCCCCGAGCAATCCGACCTTGCTGTCGTGGCCTATTATGACCATCATGTTGGAGCACCTCGCTTTCGCAGGTACTATGGTTCGTTGTTTGGCCTGCCCAATGCTGTTTGTTCGTTCAATCGGTTCCCTCGGTTCTTTCAGGCCCTTTGTCGTCGCATGGGATATTGTTTGGCCAGTATGTACTTCGACGACCTGACCGTCCAGGATCTGGGCAGCTTTAAGGGCTCAGCCCAGCAGTTCATCACATCGTTGGCCACCGAACTTGGCTCACCATTTCAACCGGAGAAGCATCAGGTCATGCAAAGTCAGTCTGACTTTCTGGGGTTGGTACATGATGTTACCAATTGTCACCGGGGACAGCCTGTCAGATTTTGGCCCCGAGAGCGTTTGATCACCAAGGTCACGGACCTCATGGACGAGGCCATCCAAACAAACCGACTCCCGCCAGGTCTTGCGGCCAAGCTGTTCGGTTGCCTGGGCTTCCTCAACACGGGATGTTTTGGAAAGTTAGGGCGATCAGGATTGAGCCCCCTGAAGGAACGGCAGTACTCGCGTGACACCGCCCTGACTGAGGACCTCTCACGCTCCTTTCTGACCATCAAATCCCTCTTGGCTTTACGTCCTGAGCGAGAACTACCACTTCAGCCCGGTAGCCGGCAACGCTACCTCGCGGCCTCCGATGCGGCCCAAGATGAACCTCGGCAAGGTTCAGCGGGCCTGTTATTTGTGGGACCTCAAGGTGAACGAGATGCCTATGTCGTCGACATTACGGCGGAGCTCTTCAACCTCTGGTCCGAGCACCCTACCAAAATCGCCCAACTGGAGCTTCTCACAGTTTATGTTGGCTTCATCTTCGTTGCCAGTCAGGCCCGCTCCTGTCAGGGGCTTTGGTTTGTGGACAACATTGCGGCATTGATGGCCCTGATCAAGGGCAGGAGTGATAACCCGGAGTTGGATACTATGGCAGGATGTATCCATGCCCTCCTATATTCACTGCGCAGTGGGTGCTATTTCGATTGGGTCCAGTCCAAGGACAACTGGTCCGATGGTATTAGCAGGCAAGGGATTGACGATAAATGGTATCAGGCTCATGGATTTCGGGTACACCGTGTCCCAGTACCCCACCTCCTACTCCGCCTACCATATGTCATTATCCACCACGTGTTCCAGTTCTTCTGAGTGCTTTGGGAATGTTGAATGCATTGGGAACGAATACCTGGCAGAGGTATGCACCAGGGGTGCGCGCAGCGTGGGCTGCTGTGACAGGGTCACGTTAACCAAAGCACTTTTGAACTCAGACATTTGAAGCTCATGTGAAAAAGAAGCGAGCTGTGTCCGCCTTGTCACACATCGAGTCAAGTGTAACTGATGCAGCCGAATATATTCATTCATTCAAGGTAGGCAGGGTCGGTGATGAGGAATTATTTGATGTCATTCAGTTCACTCACTCCTTTCAGCTTGAGGCTCAAGCCAAAAGGAGTGTCGCTCGTGTGAATCAGGGTCGCTGATTCGCAAGATTCTTTTTGTCCCACCCACCACACCCTGTGCTCGGTACGAGTGGTTACAGGTACTTGTGGCAGCTGCCGGCCTGTGTTCCCATGGTTGCGGTGCGGCCATGTGATTTCCCTGGCCTGTGCGATGTCATCCACGGAATGGCCTACTTGTAGCAGCAGTCTGCAGGAATCGACCATTTGATTTGATTTGATGCTATGGTCTCCAGTTGATACCGATGATCCATGTTGAGCATATGGTCAGTTGTCATTTTGGAGTCTCGGGGGGCACCGCGTGGTCGCTGCCAGCTGTGTGCCACGGTTGCGCTGCCTGTCTGTCATTTGATGTGACCGCTGGTCACCCTGGCGCAGTCTGCTGTGAGCCAGATGAGTTGCAGCTGTCGGCATGGCCAGATGCTCTGGCAATGAGCGCATGGACGGGTGCTGTCTGCGGGTTACCATGGTGTCCATGATGTTTTCGTCACTGCTTTGAGTCTTTTGTGGCTGCAGTCTGCTACATAGCCACCACTTTTGCAGCAGTCGGCCAGGCAAAATACTTCAGTCATGAGTCCAGATACCGTTTTCCAGTGACATTGCGGAGCAATTGGAAGTCACTGTACTTGCAGTCTAAGAGTGTCCACTCTATGGTTACTGCACCGTTTACTTTTGAGCCCTACTCCAACATAGTCATAGGACTGATGTTCAGTATCCTCTTGACTATTTTAAGGAGTCTACCAGGTACAGGTAAGGGAACGAATACCTGGCAGAGGTATGCACCAGGGGTGCGCGCAGCGTGGGCTGCTGTGACAGGGTCACGTTAACCAAAGCACTTTTGAACTCAGACATTTGAAGCTCATGTGAAAAAGAAGCGAGCTGTGTCCGCCTTGTCACACATCGAGTCAAGTGTAACTGATGCAGCCGAATAATTAGATATATAATACATGATCATATGAGTCTATAACAGTCTCATATATATATATATATGGATCTACCATCCTGACCCCCCATCCGAGTCCCTTCTTTTCGCTCAACGCTTCAGCTCATGTCGGACCCTCGCATTTAATTGGCGAATGTGTCGCTTCATAACCAATAACATGACCAGTATCGCACACCATAACGGATTGTTTCTTCGAACTGACTTAAAAGTAGTGAATTGCGTGGCTTCGTGCCTGAGGTGTGATGATTGAATCACGCTGCGGCGGGATGCTTTTTGACACACACACACACACCTGGGATTGCACCAATAAAAAACGCATCAACGTTCGTTCAGTGGTGACCCAGCTTTTTCTAATGCAAGATGCACTTGACCACCGCTTTTAGTCTTTTCCAGGTGACAATGGTTCTGCCTGGAGTAAAGCAGCGTTAAAGACAAGGACAAGTACAGAAGCTCAGGGTGCAACGCGAGGATTGCGGCTGAAAAGACAATACCAACAGCTGCAACGTCGAAGAAGCTGAGGAAGCGGCCACCACAAGAGGCCACAACATCAACCGCAAGAGATGCAAATATCCCAAGAAAGAACAACGTTAGTTAGTTGCGATGATGCTGCCAGATACATGTTTGTGGTGAGTTGTAGACCATGTGCATTCATTATGGGAAACTTCACCCACGAGGTAAAACGTGGCCTAAGTCCAAAGGCCTGGTTAAACCAGGCTGGTGAGAGTGCCGGTTGAGCTGGCATGAAAACCCACTGGGAAATATATCTTGGTGGTCTTTTGCCTACCCTGTGTATCTCTACGTTTTTCTCTTCTCTTCGCACCACGCGTTTGCCGTCACCAGGAGGTTGTGCCGATTCATCCCAGTGTCCTCGTGGCCAACCGTTCCCGCTTCCTGGCGGATCTCTTTGGTCCCGACTTCGCCGACGGCTCCCGCGGAGAGAAGGGCGCCAGCGCTAGCGCGGTGCCGGTGTCGCCGCCGTGCCCCGAGCTGTTTCTGCGGGCGCTGCATTCGATCACCACCCGAGCTAGACCGGAAGTCTTGGAGGACAAAACACCGGTGAGACGAGAGGGAAGGGCTGGAACTGGGGATCTGTTGCTCTTGGTTTTGAATCAATTGTGAACAATACGTGAACATGTGGACTTCTGCGTTGATTTGACCTCGGGGAACCCAAGTTTGTCCCTGCTTCAGGGGGAGTTCGTGGGTTTCGTCAAGACTTCGGCCTTTTTGCAAAGCGACGAACTCGATGAGCGGCTGTGCGAAGCGGGCTTATCCTCCTGGAGGAGAGCGTTTCTGCGGCTCACTGCGGCAGGTATGCCACGGCCCGGGTGAGAAAATGTTCATGCTCCCCAAAATGAGAACGACAACTGGGAGTGTGGCGGAAGGCATCCAAAACCAAAGTTGGGAACCCAAAAACGATTCCCGGCCTTTCTGTGAGAGGAAGAATCTTCAAACATGGTCTATACTATAAGTAGTATTCTTCAATGTTGTTAAATCACTGCTTCCCCAGCTACTACCAAGGCTGTGTCCTCAAGTGACTTCTCCACACTGGCAACTTTCGGATTTGTGCTGCTGCGCCCCTCAAACCAAGACCGTGCCGCACTTCTTAGGCGCCCTACGTGTCCCACCCACCCACCCCACCCACCCAGCCAACCAGCCAACCACCCAGCGTCGGCGCTTTCCGACCTCCTCGGAACGAAGTCCGTCGAATCCTTGTCCCTCCTCAGAGGCTCCTGTAAAAGAGCATTCTTCCGGCGCCGTCCTCGGCGGTCCGCGACCTTCCTGCCGACCGCAGGACCTTGACGAAGCTGCCAGAGTTCCGAAATCCTTGCGCCTCGTCGGTTCCCTTTTTTTTTTTCGGGACGGTCGCCCACTTTGGATGCCGCGTGGTGACGACGTGGAGGAGAAGTGGATCGGAGCGTGATTTCTGGATTGGTTTGGAGACGTTTTGGAGGGTCGCGTGTGGAACCATGGGTTTGGAGATGTTTTTTTTCTTTTAGAACTGACTGAATCTCCAAAAGGTAATTCAATGGGGCAGGGTCAGTGAGTTTATTGTTAATTAGTTACTTATCATTAATTATCATTTATATAACTTATTAACGTAACATTATGCTTTACACACTTTAATTATGCGGAGACGGACATTTTTCTGACAAGCTGACAGGCATCCTGAAATCTGCAAGGGTAATCCCTGAAATACCCGTGCTTGGTGGGGCATGGGCTGATCGCCCCCTCAAAAGCTGTGGGGACATGACTTCAGGGTTAAAACACGTTGAAACTAAAAACTGACGACACTCCCAAACACAAACATGGAAGCGGAAGATGACCCCTTGAAAGACTACCTTCCTCCGACTTGACCAAACCATGATGGTTGGAATGTCCTGCCCACGGGTCACGGAGGCCGATGGGGGCCAGGCCGATTGGCGTTTGCCGCCCCTGAGGTGTCCCCGCGCCCTTTTTGGAGCGCTTCCTGTTGATGGCGCGGGAACACGAGGTCATGTCCGTCTCAGATGCCTTAGAGGTACTGGCGCTGTGGTGCAAAGAGCACATTGATGGAGGTGATTCAGTTCTTGAGAAGCTGATTAAGATCTCAGACATGGAGCCTTGGATGTTCGAAGTTGGATGTCCAAGGGGCTTGGTCTACGCTGAAGAACACATTAGACATGTGGTTTCTCTGTGAACCTCTCTGAAACGTCCAGCGCGGCCAGAGGGCCAGAGGGTCAAAGCCATTTCTTTTCTGCAACAGTTCTCCGATGTAATGAGGCTCAGTTGGGAACGGACATGGGCAGACTCGTCCATCCCCGGCATCTTTCCGTCCTCCATGTCCGAACAGGAGCAGCTCATTTGATCCAACCCGAACAGGACCCAGCGCTGAACCTGCTCGGGATTCCGGCTGCAAGAGCCCTCCACCAAGACCCTGAAAGACAGCGGAGCGTTGAACCTTCTCCAGATGTCTTCGAACACTCGACGACACGGCCAACACGTCCCGTTCTAAGATCAACAAAGTACCGAGTACGGGAGAAAACCTTCACTCGACGAGGTTTTAAGGATCCCTTTTTCATCCGAGATGGCCCCCATCTCTTTCACCAGCCGCCCATCGGCCACGCGAGAGGCCAGCCCGTTTCATCCCGCTCTTTCCGCCCACAAGAAGACCCCCCCCCCCTCCGCGTCCTCCCACCCGGTCGCAAACCTCGTCCGGGACCCACCTCGCTGGAACCGGGTCGGCGCCACCTTCCGCCTTCAACACCGGGAGCTGACGCCGCGGAGCGCTTCACCGAGGAAGCCTCGGAGCTGCGGAAGTTGCAGCAGACGAATTCGCGCTTCGTGGAGTTGTTGAGCTCCACACAGGTCTATCAGATCATGGGCAGCTCCACACGAGTCGGGAGGGAGGGAGGGAGGGAGCACGAAGATGGGAGGTGGACCCCGACCGATGAGGCCACCAAAGAATTTTCCCGGCAACCAAGAGCGGCAAGCATGATCTCACTGGAGGCAGACTTAGGTTTTGTATTCTTTTTCACACCAGGAGGGAGGGCCATCTGAGATGGGCACCCATCCCAAAGTGTCAAAACCCGAAGAAGAGGTGATTGGCTGGCGCGTCCATTGAACCCCCCAGCCCGACAGTGGGTCATGGTATCGAGTTGAGGAGGAGTTATATGGACGGAGTTTTTTTTTGAAGATGCAAGTGGATTCTGAGTGAATGAGGGACACTATGTAGCTAGAGGATGGAGGTTAGATGACGTCCATGTGACCATGGGGAGTTCAGGACTTAAGATGATTTTGGGGCGGACCTTAAGTTGCTTTGGACATGGGAGTGATTTGTAGAGATTCTGGTGCATGTTCGAGTTTTCAACTTACGCCTTTTTTTTTTAGATGCTTCACATTCGTAGCAACTGGATGTCAATGATATCTGGATTGCGGTCTGTTCATATCAATTCCACGTGGGTCCTCGCGGATTTATGTTGCTCACTACTCTTTGCATAATGATATAGGTCTCACTAGGTGGCATTTTTTCGGGTCGTTTTCCTATAGTACCAATGGATTTGGCGCAGCAAATGCGGCGCCATGTCTTTGAGCCACACCCATTCAAAGTGAAAGGGGACACAGTGATTGAACCCGTTTCTTTTTTTTGTGCACGGCAAGGTCTTTCCAGCGAGAAGAAGGGCTACACCCCTTCAAGAGGACTCAACAGGCTCAAATCCAGAGGACTAAGTTAGACTGTTGATTCATAAGACCCTGCATTCTTGCGTATGGACGGGGGATTTGATGAATGAGCTGTTGACATTCTTCTTGGCACCGTTTCGTGCATCGCTGGAGGCTTTCTGACGGGTCGACAGCCACTGGCCGGCCATGTTCGACCCAATGGCCAGTTCTTGTCCTACCCACTGCAAAACCCCTTTTGGGGTCATTGGGCGGTTTTGCCACACTCAACAAGAACCGGTGGACTGCTCTTCTCTGTTCTTCCCGAGGCAAAGCTGCCTTCTTGTGATCCAAGATGCAGATCTGAACTTCGCGAGGATGTGAGGGAATTGGCCAAAACAGGAATTATGTGGAGTACGTGAGGGACCAAAGAGGGAGAGAGAGAGAGAGCGACACGATCGTGTACACTTTATAATATTTTTGTTTTACACAACAGGTAACTTTTCTAACAATTCTCTCTGCTGTAGAGTTCTTGTTTGTAAAAGGATCGCCGGTCTTGGCCAAATCCCACCTGACAGTCCATGCGGGGCGACACGCACGCCGGTGACACCGATGCTTGGCGCTTCCGCCGGCCATGCGCCGGAAAAGGGTGTCCGTCCTGGCGACGTTTGGTGCCTTGAAAAAGGGGTCACAAAGGCCTTCCGCGTCTTTTGGGGTGACATGTCGTGAGAACTGTTTGGAAGGTCCTCACGACTACTGGCCGATCCACAGACTCACCCACCGGCCCCCCAAAGGGACAGAGATGATAGAGGCCATTGGTATCAACTTCTTGAGCAGGTCTCGCACCTGGAATGTCCATGGTAGCTGCCTTTTCGGATGCCTCCTTCATGGGTCGAAACTCTTGATTCAGAAAGACACCGAGACATTGCTCTTCTTTTAAACTCCACTTCTTATAGGATTTGTATGTCCCTAACCTGCGTGTTGTTTCTCATGGCCCTCACCTGGGCCCTCTTCCCCTATATGACTCTTCCTCTTGGGTGCTTGTTTCCTTCTATATACTTTTCCGTGCAGGTTTGGAGTTGTACAGCGCCCGCGAGAGCAGTCGACCAGGCACATCGCAGGTGGGAAGCGAGAGCGGCGTGCGAGTGTCGGCGGGAGGACATGCTGGAGAGTGGGTGGTGCAGGTCTTCGAATGATTTTGGGAGGTTCTTCCAGGTTCCTCACGGTGTGAAAGCCCAGCACCGATGGACCTTCATGTGTTCCTCGTTTGTCATTTGGATTCATTTGGTAAAAGAGGACACTAAGTGGCACTTCTAACGCTCGGACCGCGCAGTTCCAAGCTTTCTTCATCCAACGGACCGCGGGTGTGGTCCGACCGCCTCCACTCCAAGTTCGATTGGTCATTCTTGAGCCGGCGTGTTCTCCCAACAAACTCAGCAGTCCCTTTCCCTTGGACTAGGAGCAATACTAGGAGCAAAGGGCATCGCTACGAACGGAGCAAGGACGCTACGAACGGGGCTCCTGGTCGTCCTACTAGGAGTAAGAAGCTACTAGGTCCTGGCGTGTCCTGAGATCCGCCACTGCACGGCTTGCCGTCCGCCCTCGGGCGACGTCTCCAGGGAAACGCTCCAGCCAGACCGAACGGCCCCATGTCCTCACGTTGGGCGGCCCAGCGGGCGACTGCGCGAGCCGGCACTGCGCCAAACACAGAGGAGTTCCCAGTAGAGGCCATGGCTGAGACCGAACCATCCATCGCCGAGACCATCGTTCCGTCGTCCAGGACGTCGTGTAGCACGGTCGGAGTCGGCGACGGTGAAACGCGGAGCCGCGGAGCCCTGGTGGAGCGGTTTTTCAAACACAACTTCAGGTGCTCAATATGTCAATGAGGCCAGGAGGAGGCAGGGGTCGCGGTCACCGTGGGATGGCACGGGCGTCTCGTCTCGCCGCTTTTGCGTCAGAGCTAAGGTGTGGGATTCATCGGATACCTGTCGTGTCATATACCTCTCATGGCAAAGATGGATGCACATACATACGTAAGACATCGTAATACATATATGCATGTAACATGTATTATAATCGATAATCATGTATAATATTATATATATATATACATACGTAATGCCTTTGTGTATGCTTCTTAATCCTTTTACCGACCATCATCATCATCCAGTGTCTCTGGGACTGGGGAAGATACGGCAAAAGAATGAGCAATGCGTGTTCAAAAAAGTCCTGAAACGTGTCTTGAACTCCCCCACCAAAAAGATCCACACTTTATTCACCAAGTCCCCGGTTGCTTGAAATGAACCAAGGCGACAGGATGATGCAACCAAACGCGCCATGGAGAAACGCCATGTTATACTCGTCCTTTGGACACCACCTGTTCTTTGTTTTGCGAATCAGGTGATTTCCTATTTTCCCGGTTCCTGGGTCAATCCCCTAACCTGGTGAGTTTGTTCTTCCTTTTTGCCGGTTCCTGGCAACTCCCTGCATGGAAAACTCAACCCCGGTGAACTCCAACCGCCCACCGCCGCCGCACCGCACTGCCTGGCGCGGTGCCAGGCAGTACACCGGCACTCCAGAGGTGCCCTGAAGGGCGTGCGAGGTCGACCTGCGAGGTCTGAGGTGGCACAGAGGTGAAGAGCTAGAGGACTTCTACTAGCACCCGACTTCACAGAGACCTGTTGGAAGGTGCTTCTAGAGTTGGACGTCCAATTCTCCAACACTTCCCTTGCCAAGCATCTCCAAGCATGGAAACACACTCTCGTCTTCCCTTTGCGTGCGGGCGGGCGGGCCCGGTTCCCGCGATTGGTGCGGAAATCCATCCAACTGGGCTGGACGATCTCAACAGAGCACTTCACATTTCCCAAGACCACCCAGAATCATCCTTGGGTCACCCTTCATCTCACCAAATGAGGTTTGCACTGTCAGCGCATAATTGGTTTTGTGTTCGTTCCACCCATCACAGACTCGAAGTTGTGGCTCCCAAACCTGTCTGTTGCGCCAAAACGTTTTCATGGGAGGTGGCAGCTCCATCCTTAGCTCCAGTGAGCGCGCGGGGGGCCAACAGCAGCCGGGGACTCGACACCGTCAGCCTCCAGATATGAGATGTGATGAGATACCAGGACCCTCCAAGGGGTGTCCAATGGACTACTCCACACTACCTATAGGCTTCCAGACAGGGCACCCCTTAGAGGGTGCTGGTATGGGTTCCTTTCTTCTGTTTTACTTGCCAGAATTTTATTTCGAACCCATCATCTCACACTTTTGATAGAACATGACCATGTTGCATGTTACAACATGTTGCAACACAGGGTTCATTCAGGTTTTGGGTAGGCATATTTACAGAAAATGACTACAGAAAATAGACTGAAACTTGTTGCGGGCACGATTCCCCGAGCCCAGTTTGCCTGGCCTATTTGTTGGGAACCGGTTGATGGGACGAATAATTAGCTCCACATTAGTTCCACTATTTTCCATCTGGGTCATTCTGCTGCAACCATACCAAAGTTTGCCAACACCTCTTATACTTCATTAGACTTCTTTCAGTTTGTGGCATGTCCTGTACGCCCGCGTGCTTGATCCCAGTGAGGAAACTCCTCTTCCCCCATGTCCGGACGGCTCAGTCCGTGACTAGCTGTTTTGCAACATGGATAGATCAACAACGCCCCGGAGTTGTTTCTCGGCCTAGGACCTTATAACATTATTACCCTCATGGACGGTTCATCAACTCGAACTTGTCAGAACCCAGTGGCTAAACCTGTGGAGTTGTCCCCCAAAGAAGAACTGTAGGGGTTCTTACTCTGCTCCAGGGCGGGCTTCAGCAATGTCCACTGTCAAGGTGCTGGGCCACAGCTTAACCCCGACCTTTTGTACATGTGTCCCTTCGGGATCTGGTCATTTGAGGTCCCTCACCTGAGGAGACCTGGCCAAAAAAATACAGAGTATATGAGTGTACACGAACTGCCCGCCGGCCCGGAAACTGAAGTCGTATTCTATCATTTTCCAAATTCACAGTTGTGAGAAACGTTGTTTACTGCAGCTTTTGACATGTAGGGCCAGCAACTGGAAGGCTGAATTCCCAAGCCCGGATTTTTTCACCAATTAGGGCACGCTTCAAGTCCTGAAGTTCTTTCGGTGCCGGTTGGGCCACGTGATGATAAGGACTTCGATGAGGATCGAATCTTTTGCAACGGCACCCGGGGTTGGCCTCGTTCGGCCTCCGCGAACGCCTCGCGCTGCCCAGGCGGCCGGGGTGGCTTCCCCAGACCCGCCGAGGGCGCGGCCGCCACCGCCGCGTCGGTGGCGGCGGACCTCTTCGGCGGCCAGGCAACGGGACTGTGGGAGGGGGAGAAGAGGTGGGTTGTGGTAGTTGGGTGTTGGAAGTTGTTTGTGGGCGTGAACCGAAAGGGGAGACTGAGCTGATCATCAGGTGGCGTTTTCAGATTTCCAGCAGTTGCTGCGAAGCGCCAGGCTTGGGCCACCGTGACGTCTGCCACAGCAGCCACGTTTGCAGCTCAGCGGGGGCTCGAAGTCATGGGAGAGAACGGATGGCTGTGACGGAGAAGCGGGTGGAAATGGTCAAATCAATCTGCATTGGAACATCTGGAGGATTCATTCGATTTTCTTGTCGAGTTTGTGATATCAAGATCAAAAAGGCCAGTTGCTATACATTTTGACCCACGCCCCCGTGTAGCTTTGCTTCAGCTTTTTGTTTCGTAGGCTGGCTTGGCCTTTGTTGTCAGATATTGCAAGAACCAACTGACTGAAGACTGCTTGTCCATGCAGGACGGATGCACTTCACAGTGAACGCGGAGGCGCCCTCTCCAGGTCATCGTTTTATTGGTCATCTAGTTGGTGCTTTGAAATTGTACGACCCAATGACCCCCCCAGCTAAACCAAAAGTGCTTAGCTGGCCCGGGTACTTTTTCGGGTTGTTACGGCTTAGCTGGCCCCCCAAAGGTTCTTTTGTTCTTCCCCAATTGTTCGGACATGCCTGACCTCACCCTCCGTCTTAAACATCCACATCGTTGACGCAACGGACCGCCCTCACATCGCATCTGACACCCAGCCGGACCATCCGCCGGCTTCCGCTCGCAGCCGGACCAGTGAGAAGCACCCAGATGAAGACCGTCCAAGAAGCCTCGGTTGCTTCTTCGTGACCCAGCCCCCAGCCGAGCCCTTCTTCGGTCACAAACACACCTCAAAAATCCAAAAACAACAATCCCCTACCGTAAGAACCCCTCAGTGTGCCCACACTGTTTTCACTGGCTGGACCCTCGGTCGTTCGGTCACGAACTGAAGAAGCTGGAAGAGAGGAATTGAGATATCTATATCAATATCATTATATATTATTGAGATGCATGTGGGTAATGCCTCGGCATGTGCATGTGAACAGCGACGGTTCCGTCGCGATGTGGTGGCGCAAAGGAAGATCTTTGGACACGAGGCCGCTGGTCTTGAGCCGCGATTTCGCGGCCCAACAAAGGCGAACAAGATGAGGTTGAAGAACCCCACCCCCAGGACCACCAATCACGGACCATCGGTACTTTTTGGGGTGCCCTGATCAGCTGGACCTGTTCTCTGCGATGGTGCCCTGACCGATTCTGGATGCCCCCCATGCCCCTCGCCGGTCGCCGGTCGCTGGTCCGTTCCGTTCGGTCCACGACGCCAGGCGGCGCCAAGGATCGAGACGAATCGATGCGCACGTGTCGGGACGCTCGGGAACGGGGGGTCGAGGGCGGGCCGGGAAACCAGGGATTGGGTGAAACCGGGGCGCGCGATGGGAGGAGGGTGTTGTGGCAAATCCTCTTCACCTGCCTCTTCTGCTTTCTGACAAGTTACGATTATAAAATTATACAAATTAATTTATATTGCGTTATATGTAATATATATAATATACATTATAATGTTATCATATGAGAAAAAGCACGTCTTCTTTTTTCTGGTGCTCTGGGGCCGTTTGGAAACTCTCCAATTCGGTCCTGGTGATCCTGTTTGTGCCCAGATGCGCCCAGCACACATCTATAAGTCATAATGACTATCGCTACTAGGGTGGAGGCCATCGCTACTAGGGTGGAACTGGTGTCACTGAAGTTCCACGCAATTTTCTGGGGCCACATTTTTGATCACCCCGAAGTAAGCCACCCCGAAGTAAGCGCGCGTTGTCGCGCGCGGCGCAACCTCTCCGAGGTCGAGGGGCGTTCAATGTTGCCTGCACCTCGTCCAAAGCTCCGAGGCAAATCATGCAGGACATGAAAGCCCTGCGAGTCAAAGACTGTCAAGAGAATGGTCTGAGACCTGTTTCAGCGAGCTTCCTTTACCTCAGCTGGTCCAAATACAGTCCAGCTTGACTTTTGGGGAGTTTGTGGCCTTTTCTTTTTGAAACCGACGTGGTTTTCGGACCCTCGGTGTCGGGATCCATGCAGAGAGAGAAGCGGTTCTTTTTGTGCCATCAAAAGAACCTTGGAGGTCAGAGGCGTTGGATCATTTTGAGGCAGTCTTTCTGGGTCAGTCGACCTTCGCAGGAGATTCACAAGGCGCTCACGGTCCAGAGAGTGGCCTTCAAACAGGCGCCCACGGTGCCTTCGCGTGAGTTCACCACGTTCTCACCGGCGGGGGGCCGTGAGATCCATGAGCCGCTCGAGCGAGAGAGGGATCCACAGGCTTCTAAGGAAGGCCAGGCACAGCCGCATGGGGGCTCCAGAGGGCCTCCCGGGCAGCCGCTTGATCTGCCATGTGGTTTGATCATGAGCCGCTTCCATTCACACCACCTTGATCTCCAACCAACTCGCGGCCGGCAGTTGAACTTGACTCTTCTGTCCACCAACTCACAAGAGTTGAACATCTATTTCTGAGAATTTTCCCGTTGAAGCCCTGGGCCAGTCTGAAAAACCCACCTGTGTCACTTGCCACAACAAGTGAGTCCGGGGTAATGAAGATAACTCAAACTTGATTCAGTATCCCATAGACACTTGAACGTGCAGATGCTACCACACACTGAAATGAGCCGCCACAAACCAAGAGTTTCTTCAAGAACAAAGGGACAGGCACAAGTCTTCCAGGCCATTTTCATTACTGTAAGCCATTTTCAGGGTCACTTTGTTGCACCTGGACCTGGCCCTTCTTGAATGCGGACGACGCGTGCATGCGTCACATCTGCGTGGTGGCCGTACGCGAAGGCCAACGCATTTCTTGTTCGCTGCCAGAAGCAAAGCTGGGCGCCCCTGAGGTTTTGCGCAGTGCTTTGTAGTCCCAGGTCCAACAGGGGGCAAGCTGTGGTGTTTGTGGAACACGGACAGCGACAGGCTGAGGACACCGAGGACCGCTGAGTCGAGTCCCTTCTTGACAACAGTTGGATATTAGAGAGCCTTGGTTTTTTCCAAGAGGACCTGGCCAGGTCGGCAGGAAGACTGAGCACTCTAAAGCCAGTAGAGGGTCTCCAAAGAGCATGGTCTTACAGTAATGGATGGAGCACCGGACCACTGACATCAACAACACAAAGATGGACCTACATCGATCTGCCACCTTTACGCCCTTGTTACTAGTAGCTTCTTGTTCCTAGTAGTACAGCCAGGAGCCCCTAGTAGCGTCCTTGCTCCTAGTAGCGATGCCAGGAGCCCCTAGTAGCGAACATTGTTACTATGGCCTTCTTATTGCTCAGGTCTTACTTGTTGCAGTGCAGTAGGACGAGCGCGCGACAGAAACTGGTCGAGGCTGCCACCGCCCGGAGTGCAATCCTGAGGTCTTCGCTTTGAAATGGAGATCTCTCACCTCGATCATTTGGAATCGTTGGGACCCCCGGTCCGGGATGAGTCTTTTCTGAGTGTTTCTGAGGTCTCAATTTGCATTCCATTCCAGTTGTATCGACTCATGTACCGAAAATATTCGTGGATTTGTCTCAGGGTTGGACAAATACATACAACTATAGTGGATTTACTGGATTTCAAGGCAATAGATATTGGTTGGTTAAATACATACATACTCCCCCAGCTCCGGCTGAAAAGTGGATTTCAAGACTCAGCCGGACCGCACACCGCACAACTCAGCCGGGACCGTCTGGGACGCTCTGGGACGTCTCGGCTGCCCGGAACGTCTGACCCTGGAGACCAATCCGACGATCAGTGTCTTCAGATCAATGAATACAAAAAAAACAAACGATCGTGTCAATGATGTGTCAATATATATATATATATGTATATATAGTCTAGTCTAATTTCAGTATGATACCAATCAAGTGTACCAGACGTCGGACAATCAAGTATACCAATCACTTCATACCCAGTCACTTATCAAGTGTACCAGAATTCCCGACGTCGGACGTCCGAACGACGGGCCTGGAATCCCATGCACGTATGACCGAGGATTCTTCGAGCTAGGGAGATGGCGAGGGGAGGCAGGTAGGTGAGCTGAGCCTAGGAGAGCTGTTCTTATACCCTACACCTCCTATCAGGTCCTATCAGGTCCTTAGACCCTCGCACCCCAGTCCTCAGTCCTCTCAGGTACTTGGAGGTCTAGGGATAGTGAGCCCCCCCCAAGGAGGTGAAGGCGGATGGGCTTGGGATCGGGTCTGAGGATTCATGTGGTACGCTTCCGACGCGCTGCTGGGGAGCCGGGGTGCCGAGCTGGTGGCGCCACGAGCGCTTGAAAGCGCCTGACAGCTTTCAGGTTTTGGATGCTTTGGGTTCATTTGGTGGAGGGTGGACAACTTGGACATGCACAAGATGCATCATTATACATCATCATTATTATAGGTCATGTTCAGATTGCTTGGCAGGATCCCATGTGAGTTCCCGTTTCACATTCATCTACGCCTGGATCACAGGGTTGCAGCAGCTTTTGAACGACCTTGAAAGACCACCCAAGTGTTTGCGGCGCCAAGGCGCCAAGGGTACCGGCTTTCCTCGTTTGAGAGACTTTGGACACTTAGACTAGATGCATGTCAGTGCCGCTTGATCTCTTGAATCTCTTGACGGGTCACCTCTGATGCCCCCCCAAACCCCCCCCAGAACCAGCTGCACGCCAGAAATGGATTTGGGAGCGGACGGCCAGACGTTCCAAGGCAAACGGTCTACAAGGAGCTTTGCTCCAAAGTCCTTGCAGAAATGAAGCTTTAAGAGTCCGGCATTCTCTCTTTTCAGAGGAAGAAACACCAGCTGCTGCACCACCAGGCCCGAGGTACACCCGGACACCTGGTTTGAAGGCCATCCCGGATCAAACATCTACCTGGACCTTCAAGGGGTGTCCAATGGACAGCATATTTTGGAACTGCACACAGATTGAGTGACTGTCATTCATTCTATCATCCTTAGATCCTTAGCCTAGCTAATCACATATCTGAAAAGCAAAGCAACAGAGAAACACATGCACCAAAACACAAAGGCACACATCCAGCTTGACCAGTGCCTACAGAACTAAGGACCCACAAAATTCCGGAAGAAGACACAACGACCGCCAGCTTGGATTCACCAACAAAACATGTGTCGTGCACTTGCAGCACCCGCAGTGAAAAGTCTTCCTTCGACGAGCGACGGTTTCCAAGAAAACATGGGACGTCCAACTGCAGGCATTCACCTGGTTCATATATGTTCATATCAGGTCTTGTGGAAGATGTGGAAGCGACCTTTTCTTTTTGGGATTTACCTACAAGTGGTGATTTTGGAGGGTTCGGGACTTTTCTAGACATACCGACCCCCTTCTGGTACATCTAGACAGGTCCATTGAAATTCTTGGGGAACTTTGAGCTCCGGAGATTCCAAAAGCTACAAACACCCCATCGCTCCAAATATTGCCTCAGAGACAAACAACGAAGTGCTCCTGGCACCCCACGCTGGAACTCCTGAACCAGAGCTGTTTCAGGAGCTATTCGGTTTCCGCGGCGGTTTCGTTTTCTATGCTGGAAAGTGCATTTTCCAGACTTACCCAGATTCGGGACGCATTTAATTCAACACCTCGTTTCACCGCAAGTTAGTTGCAGAGACGACGTGGTCCATTCTCATCACATATACTTCGCGCACCGCGAAGTCCAGGAATTCTGGAATCTCAGACTTTTCTGGGCGATGAAGGGGAGGTTGGGAGTCAGGCAGAAGTCTTTTCTTTCACGATGAGGTCTTTTCTTTCGCAACTGGGACTCTTGCCACCAGGGTCTTAGACCAGCAAATCCCCACGAGGACGGGCCAAGTCGTTGACCGCTTTTCACCGCGGACCGCCCGCGTGTCGTCGATTTCACCGAGTTTCACGGTGCTAATGCCGCGGTCTGTGGAGTCTGTGGCCTGTGTCGCGGTGGCCGCGCCGGCTCAGTCAGCTTTCGGTCAGTAACCGGTCAGTGCGGTGATGTAATTAGAGAGGGTTGATCACATGAGGAGTTCTATTCAACATTTCTACAGATTTCTACAGTTACTGTATACATCTCCATTGCGGGCTGCTGTAAGAAACAACATCTTCATACCTGGAGTCCCGCCTCCCGGGTCTTTCCACAGCGGACCCAGCTTTCTTTCTGTTGGAGGCCCTTTCAGAAGGTGTTGCTCGGGTGGAGCTGCAACGATGTTGAAGTAGAGCACAAATGAAAAGACTCCCGAACCATTACTCTCTTTGGAAAGTAAGTGGCCCTGGAATATGGAGTTGAGCCATCTCCTGAGCCTTCCTGACAACCGGCGTTGCGCCATCTACTCCCCACATGGATATCAGCCTGTAGACTTCTTATCCTGTAATCAATTGTAGTCTCCGGACAACGACCGTGCTTTGGATAGCTTCGGATGTGTTCGACGTCGCACCCGGTGCTAGTCATGACTGATCCGAGCGCCTGTCATAGCGATGCCATCGCCGACACGAGACTCTCGTGTCTCGGCTGTGAAAGCGATGCAGTCGACTTCGGATGTCCAACTCGGATGCCTCGAAGAAGGGCGCGAACTTCTGGTCGGTCGCACCGTCGTACGTCTCGCCGATTTCGCGTGGGTTCGATGTGGCGCGTGATCATCGCTGCTTGGGGGTCGTTCTCGGCACCTGGGCGGTCCACCCGGGAATTCGTGGTTCTTGGGGGAACACCACGAGAGGTGGACGCTACGAACGGGAGCGATCGGACGCTACTGACCAACGACCGGTCCACCGTGCCCTGAAAGTTCGTCCAAAACGGGTGAAACTGGTGCAACCCCACAGGGGTCCACGACGTCGGCATCGTGTCCACCTGGAAGAAACAGGCGATGTCTCGAAACCGTTCTCTAAGATACACCAGAATTGGATTGCTGATCAGATACCAGATGACACCAATCTTGAAAGCCTTTTGCTGCGTGCTGCCACGTTCAGACCTTTTCAGACAGATCTATCAATCATTGATACCATTTAGCCAGTAATTGAGCCATATATTGGTCACAATATATTAGTCCATAGTGATGCTTTTCTCACTCTTTCGAAGTCAAGCCGAGTCAAGCCGACCAACACATCAACTTCACAACCTTTGCGGAGCGGAAATACGAAATTCCTCGAGCGGTCGGCGTTTCCAAAGGTTTCCTCCTCTTTCTTCGACACACAGAACTTCTCCGAAACTCGCACTGAACTCCACCTTAGCAGGCTTAGCAGGCTTGGTTTAAGCCACGACCTCACGCACCTGCACATGGAGCTTGGAGCTTGCTGACCGGGTGCGCTGCGTGCTGCAAGATGCAGCCTGCCCCACAGAGTGCCAATGGCATTCAGTATGGTCCACAGGAGTTTGAGTTCTACCAGCAACTCTTCGTCATTGCCAATCCTGATGGCAGGCGCTATCTCAACCTTGCTGAGGGGTTCAAACATGGAGACCAACGAACATGGTGGTTTCAAGGAGGAAATCCATTCGACCCCAAAAAAGGACGCCGCTTTGCGAAGCGGCCTTGGCCGGAGGTGGTCACTTCCACGGAAGGTTACGTTTGAAGATTTGTGGCGTCATACTGTTGATGGACAAAATCCTGCATCCCTCTTTAACATTGAGTTGAGGAAATGCGTCAAACAAAAAAAAAAGATAACAATTGAGCGGCCAAAATCCTGCATCACACATAACAAACATGAGACAACATTGAGTTGAGGGGCACGGGGGTCTGTACTATTGGAGGACCGCATGTGTTGCTTTATTGATGCAGGATTTCGTGCATCACCGTGGCAGCTCAGTACATTTGCCTCACCAGAGGTCCTGAACATCAACCCTGGTTCGTACAGTCTACCCTCTCAACGAACATGGAAGTGGACAAGCCCCCTTTTTGTAGAGCAAAGGGCAATTTTCCACTTCCATCGTTTGGAGGGAGGGGACTTTGATTAAAGATCATAAACACCTCACACACCTCCACACAACTCTTTGCACAGTCCTCCAGGTACCCTTGTTCCTGATAGTTTTGAAGAGATCTTGGAACTCTTTGGGAGTCCAAGACTGTTGCTTGTTGCCTTATTTTTCCCACACCAACCCACAACATGTATTTCCAGCATCGCCAGCCCTGTGATTCCACGCTCTGTCCAGGGAGGCGCTGGATCCGCACGTGGCCGCCAACTTTCTGGCAGCGAGCCAGCTTCCCCAGGAGATCCTGCACCAAGTGTGGCACTTTGCTACGTCGCTTCAATCCTACACACAGGCCAGTGCACGCTCGCGCGCGCGCGCGCGTGTCCGGAGACTGAGGAGATGGAAGCCAAGCGGGTTGCAAGACTTACTCAGGTTCTTTCGAGTTCCTTTGTTTGTTTTCTTTCTTTCAACGGTGGTCGTCCATAGGGTCCAGAAAGGGAGGTTGCAAGGTACACCACGGAACACCCACCCAATTTGACCTCGCCCTTTTCTTTCTTAACAAACAAATTAATGACAGCGGCTTGAAAGCGGCCGAGATTTTTCAGGACTACCTCATGGCCGAAGGCTTTTGGTTGGCCTGTCGCTTGGTGGCTTGGGCCCAGAATGGCGGCCTGCCCTTGGATGTGGTCCATGCGCACCAGGAGCCGCCCTTGTTGCCGGAGTTCCCTGGCCTTCAGCGGCCCCCCTCGTCCTTGGGCTCGCGAGCACATAGTATCCATGGAAGCGACTTGCCCGTGGACCCGCGAAGGGGTTGTGGTGGAACAGCTCGTTATTGATTCTTCCTTCATGTGTGTTTGCTTTGACCAATGGGGAGCTGGAAAAAGAGGACAAGTACAAGATTGGACAAGATTGGACTCTCTCTCGCCCTCTTCTGGTCCGTTCCCTCTTCTAAACCCAACATGAACCAATGGAGCTCTTTCGAAGCGATGTTCTCTGCGTTCTCTGCGGTCTCTGAGGCGAGCACTCGGAGATGCAACCGGTGATCCGCTTGCAACACGCCGCTGCCGTGGCGGCCGCCGAAGTGGCGGAGGGGCGAGGAAGATCGATGTCGCCGCGAAGGGTCTTCACACCTGAGAGGCCTGTGCTGTGGGTATTGCGTGCTTTTTTTGTTTAGTTTAATACTCCCTAGGGCTCCAAGTACCTCCTCACAAGGTATCTGAACCCTGTGAACCCACTGTAGCACTGTCCTTTTTTGTCGGAGCAAACACACATTTCTTTTAGGTCAAGTGGTCAAGAAGGGCGAGTTACCCCCTCCCTCTTCTCAGGCAAGACACGGTCAACATGTTCAAACCTTGGTGGTTGTTTCTGTTGTGATTCTCCCTCCGATCCATACCGGCTCCACCAAAACCGCCAAAACTGCTTAAACCGCCAAAACCGCTTCAGCTTCGGCCTGAAAGAGACACCGGCTGCCACCCTCAGGTTACACCTCGAAATCGAGGGTTGCTGGGCAACAGGTCTCAATCGGTGACCTGTGAAGCTCGAGTGCTGGGACATGTTCTTCTTCGTTTCGAGGGCGGTCGTTGGAAGTCGATTCTGCGGCAGGGCTCAATCCTCGCAGGTGGGCGCCCTCGCGGCGGGAGCGGCGCAAGTACGCGGGGCTCTTCCAGCGCTCGGACTGGGATCACGATGGCTTCGTCCAGGCGGGCGAGGCCAAAGCGCTGATGGAACGCTCAGGGCTCGAGGACGGGAGGGGGGCGAGGAGGTGTGATCTTGGGGGTTCCGATTGAATGACTCTTGAGTTGTCAATGTTACAACCCAGATGCTTTTAGAAACATCAAACGTCTACATTCTGGAAGGGAGCCCCAAGCAGATGGAGGTACTGTGGTCTTCGGCCTACAGAACGGAACAACTTTCGTTCCGGGCCCCCCAACTTCGCCTCGGTCTGTGTTGGCGTTTTTGATTCGATCCATAGAGCTTTCCAATCAAGTACACTGGAATACACTCCCCCCTGATCCCCCCTAAGCTTGCGCCAGACCTAGGGCCTCCTAGGGGGGTAGACCGGTAGCAAGGGGTATCCCCCAAGGAAGCAGTTTAATGCTGGGAAGGTGTTCGGATGATGATTTTCTGTCAGTTGACGGAGTGGATGCTCACTTCTTTTGAGAGCGGGTGAGGTCTCGGCTTTTGACCTACATATAACACATTATAACACATCATACAACTATTCAGACCGGGTCAGATTGCGGGTGACTGCGAGTTCGACACTTCTAGATCTTCACAAACACCTTTTTTCTCACCTCCCAAAAGATCTAAAACACATTCAAACACATAAATGACACGTGTTGTTGGACACCAAGCCCCTATCCCTCACTGACGCCCGCTCAACACGGTCTGGCCTCCACAAAATCCGGCTTTTCCTGGTTGTTTTTCCTTTCCACCAGGTGTTGGGGCCGTTCTTCCCCCATGCCAACGGGTCCTTCCTCAGGAGGGGATCTTGCGGCAGATTTGGGACCTCGCCGATGCCAGGTGCCTTCGCGAAACTTGCGAAGCGCTTGTGGGTGGACATACGGAATGTGCTGATCTTTTGGCAGGGGGACGATAGACTCACGAGAAGAATGTGTGTTTATGTGAGAGAAAGGACTAGTGGGAGCAGCAACTTGATCTCGTCATCCCATTTGCTGCACAGCTGTCAGTGATGAAAGAGATATCGACAAGCAGGGTGGTGGTTTCAGATATAATATATAATATATAATAATATATAATATATAATATATAATATATATGTCGTTTTCAACCTTTACTTGCGATGATTGAGTTGAATCCCCAACCAGCAGCGGGCCAGCGGCGACGCCCTTTGCGTGAGCATTGCGGAGTCAGCCGACAGGTCGACGGTCAACCGATCGATCGTGGGACGCGGTCAACCGATCAAACACAGCGGTTCTGTCGCCATGATCATTGAATCACAGGGTCACGCGGCGGTTCTGTTAAAGCAACCTCTTTTTGGAGCGATTTCATCCCTCCAAGACCATCCAATACCTGTGAGAAAGGTCGTCCAAAGACTGGAACAGCGGAAAGAATCCTGACACGTCCAGGACACAAGATGGCCAGCTGGATTTCGCGGAGTTCGTGTGCATGGTGCACCTCATCACTTGTGTCCTGCGTGGCTGTGGGCCCTTGGGGCCTCAACTGGCACCCCAACTGCAGCAGGCCTTAGCGACCTTGGAGCCGCTGGAGCAACTGGCCCAGGAACGCGAGCAGAGCCGCAGCCGCAGCGCGTCGCCCGCACCCGCGGAGCTGGTTCAGAGTGACATGTGGGGAGATGGAGACTTGCCTGAAACAGTTGTGGTTTGGAACACTTTGGTCATTTGCTTTTTGGACAAATCGGATGGATGGTGCTTGATATCCTCCATGTCCATGTCCATATCATGATGGTATAAATCACCAAACAGTCGCGCGCTGATGCAAACCAATTCAGGTTTTGCTTCAAGTGCATACACCCATGAGTTGATGGTTGTGATTGAATAGCCACGAAGGGTCAGCAGAGATATGCACAGGCACAGAAGATTGGTTTCAGGCAGAACATGAGGTGATCACTGAAAAGTCTTGCGGAACATATTGCCTTTGATGCATGTTTGCATATCTTTGCCTGCTTAGATGACATATTTTCTTGACTGAACCCATGGAAGTTGGCCATTGCGGTCCACCAATGAAGTTCGGACTCTCATGAACCAACGTGAGGACTTTAAACGTGTGACAGTACTATGCTGGCAGTATCTGGCAGTACACTCCCTAATCATGGCTATGTGGAGTGAACACCATTTGTTTGGTCTTCGGATTACATGGTCGTCCGAGTCGAAATCGGGGCTGACAAGCGCCATCCACGGATTCCGGCTGAAGAGGATCGACATGGGGAAACGAACGAGCCAGTGGACCACCCAAATAGGAGGCGTGGAGATTTCAGCTGGCAGTACAGCTGGCAGACATGATTTTCACAGATTGTACCTCATAGTTCTGTCCTACTATTTCAACAAAAACACGATGTGGTCCTGCTCAGAGAAGAACTATGCCCGACTCCTCGGTCGACCGCTTTAGCTGGGTCGACTTCACCAGTCGGTCCTCTCTTCGCCACGCCCCCTGGAGTCGGTCGCCGCACTCTTGTTGCTCTAGGGAACTCGAGAGGGAGATCGCCCTCTCCACGAAGGGTTTGGACACCTGAGAGGCGAAGAGAGGATGTTCTGCTGGGGGATCCGGTCGACCGCAGGGGCGGAATTGGTGCTCGAACAGTGCCGTGCCTTTACAGTATTCAGATGTATACAGTATACAGTATATATATACACGGTATATCTAGAATATCTAGATTCTGATGTGTAAGTACATATTTACAGATTTGCACGTATATATGCTCACCCTGCAATGATCTGCCTTTTCCTGCTTTTCAGCTCTTTATGCTCTTTTATGTCATTGACCATTGACTTTACTCTTTCTTCCACCATACCTCATGCTGTGAGATTGTTTTCACAGTCTGCATGTTTGCAGCTTTCTTGAGGTAACAACGCCATTACGGATTCGTGCAGTTATGTTAGTCTCGACCTGCGACCTGTGCACCGACTCACAGAGTTTGCAGTTTTGTTGGCAAGTATCTTTGCCGGTCGCTCATGTGGTTCTTCCGGTGAAAGAGAGGTTGCAAAGTGTTTTCAGTCCAATGGTACGAGAACTGTTGAAACATAGAGCAGCTTGAAGCCGAGTCTGAATTGCATTCTCCGTTTATACAGCAGCTGGTGTGGAACAAGAGATTTTGTTTCGCCTTTCCTGTTGTTGGAAGCCAATACTTCGGAATTTGAAAGGGAATTCAACAATAAAGAACAAGTTGGAGCACATTTCAAGCTTAGAAGATGCTGGAAGGACCCTTTGGTCAAGTCGCTCGAGAAAAGCTAGCTCCGAAAGAAGCCAAGCAACAGCAACAGAAAAGGAGGGCCAGAGGAGAAAAAGCCCGCATTCAAGCCTCGATCTAAGAAGGCTCCAGCTCAGCCATCTACTTCGAGCGATACTCCGAATGTCATCATCAGTCGATGTGCTATGCGACCCTCAATCTCAGATGTCTATGTCATGTCGAAGAACTAATGACGGGCATTCTGAGCGTGGTAAGGTGACAGCTGTACACTGCATTCTATATGTACAAGCCCGCTTGCAGTCGCTAGTGTTCGTTTCTGGGCTCTGGAGGTCATCGTCGAGGTTCTTCAACGTATACAGCATACTGGTGGCATTTGCTTCCCAGTTTTGAGTGTCTTCGGTGTGAAGCAGTGAAGACACTGGGTGTGTGGAAGGAGCAGCCAAGTATCTCCGCCGTCGAAGCGCCGCCACTGAAAAAAGCGGACCGGACGCGTTTTTCGACGCGTTCGCAGACGACCGTCCTGCCGTGTTCTCCGGCAGGAAATGGTTTGGGCGAAGCTCCTTAAAGCCACATTAAGGCGAAACTCGTGCCCGCGTGCTGCTCAGATGTTTTGCCCTGAAAGCTTGTAAGACAAGCTTGCGATGTTGCGAGACCTCCATATATGTCATGCAAAAGTTAGGTGGATGCTTGCACTGGGTGTGTCTTTGATAGAAAACTTGGCTGGAATGGTGCCACGCCACATTGGACTGCTCTCTTTGGACAGTAAGTGGCCCTGGAAAGTGAGGATCCATAATGGCAATTTTGGGGAGTGGTCTGAATTTGACGTCTGGGTAGGGTAGATGGCGCTCTCGGCAAATTTGAGTTGCGCCATTCACTCGTCAATTTGGCCAAGGGTAAGAAAAAAGAAAGCAAAGGACAGCTGCAGCGGAGAAGCCAGGCAAAAATTTGAGCAATGCAGATGCCACACAGAGGAAGTTTCAGCCAAGTAGATGGCGCATCATGGAGCAACCGAACACAAGTTTTTGCCAAGTAGATGGCACATTATTTTTTGGCACTGACAAGTCCGGCCGCCACAATAGCAATTATTTTGCGTTGCCTGGGATTCATTTTCGGGTGGGTAGATGGTGCTCGCTTCCAAATTGGGGTTGCGTTTTTTTTATAGTATATAATATATATGTTTAAACTCTAGAATATATATATATATAAGATCATATATATATATATTTATTTATTTAAGCATATCATAAGACATACATGCATGCATGCATACATGCATACATACATGCATACATGCATACATACATACATACATCCATGCATGCATACATTCATACATACATACATACATACACACACATACAAATATAAATCATAATCAAACTATACTTTTATTGTTTCAAATATAGATTCTGACTCCGAAGTCAGGGTCCCGGACGGCCCCCCCGGGCTATGCATGAATAAGAAACTTCACGTCGTGTAACCAGCCGCCATGGCCTGTCACGGCTCGCCCTTTGAGACCCCCACACCAACATCCAGAAAGTGGCTCCTCTCCGCAGCCAGACCAAGACCGACACGGGGCATGACCGCATGACCTAGAGTCACATTATTGAGGGTATCCTTGGAGAGGTGAGCTGGTTGCACCATGCCACACCTGTCCCTAAGGGTATATATTTCGATGGCCCCTTGGGGTCGTCCATGCACGGGACTCCGCAATGCGGTCAGCTCCATCCTCGCAGGTGGGCGCCCTCGCGGCGGGAGCGGCGCAAGTACGCGGGGCTCTTCCTGCGCTCCGACACCGACCAGGATGGCTTCGTCCAGGCAGGCGAGGCCAAAGCGCTGATGGAACGCTCGGGGCTCGAGGACGGGAGGGGGGCAAGGAGGATGGAGACAAGATCCTGAAATATCGCAGAGGATTCGGGTGTGTCCCCGGCTGTGTTATTGATCATTACTGTAGCTAACCAAGAATCAACACTTCTTTTGTTTACATGCCAAGTTGGAAGTAGAAACAAAGCAAGGTTGGAGCATGAACTAAGAAGGAGCGAAACAATACAGCTCAAATTTCTTTCGTTTGCAGGGTGAAAACACAAGTCCGTGCTTTGCTCAGGACCGATAATTTTGCCCCAAAGGAAAGGTATAAGCAGGTCGAAATACGTGTTCTCAAACACGGGTCAGCACCAAGCATGTGAGTTGCCAGTTCTCGTCGTTTACTGTATAAGTAATTTGCACAGGCACGGCCAGCCACCATACACTTGAAGTTTCTTGAAGTACCATCACTGCGCAGTGTTGAAGTAGTTTGCTCAACCACTGCCCACCAACAAAGATGTGTATATATAAACCACCAGCTGTGGGGCCGGGTTGCGAGTGAGCACAGCGGCGCAAGCAAGCACGGTCTGAACCCAAGAGAAACATCAAGAACAAGGACCTAGAACGACCCAATTCCGGGCAAACGAAGGAAACGACTCCCAGCTCAGTCTGCCGACTCAGCCAGAATAGCAAATGAAGGAGTCCGTCCGGTGGCTGCGCCGCCTGGAACATGAAAGAGAATGACATAAGCACATGATGTGAGCATCTGTGAGGTGCCTTTTTGGTTTGGAGCCAGGAACCCTAGGTTTGCCATATGAATGATGTGGAGGTGGCCCATAATTACAGACATCCTCACGCGGCCTGTGGCCGCTAGGTGGCCCAGAAGTTGACGATGCACAAAACTTTGGAGGTATAGAAAACTTTGGAGGTGCTATGTGGGGGCGATCCAGTGCAGCATTGCTGGCTGGGTCACTGTAAGGTGCTGAACTCCCCTATGACACCTGCGTCCAGGTTGACATGCACAGTACAGGTCGAGGGGGGCTGTGCATGCAGTGCCTTTGGTTCCTGGTAGGAATCTGCCTGTTTTGTACCTGTTTTGGTACTTGGTATTTGCTCTTCTGGCGTGCGTATGGAGTGATGGCGTCTGTTCGCGGTTTGTTGTGATCTCGGTGAGGTGATGGAGCTTGCGGTTCACATGATGTTTCGGCTTGCGACGCGTATACACTAATTCAAACCTTCCTTCAACCTTCTTCAGCTTGCTACATTTCATTCATCAAGCCCCAGACCAATGATTTGCCACAGAAAGACGACCCCAACGACCGGTCGGCCGCCGGTGCTGGGACTTCTTTCTGCGGAGGAAGGGATGTTGCGACAGATCTGGGACTTGGCGGATGCCAGGCTGGTCGGGAGACGAAGGGCGGAAAAACCGGACAAACAGGATGAAGAACATAGAAGCCTTTTGATGGAATGGTGGGGGTGATGTTGTTTCACATATGGGGTGTTGTTGCTACCTGTTTTGGTCGCAAGAAGGACAGGACACGAGCCCAAACTGTTGCGAGACCTCAAGGTTCCATGGCGTTTCAGGAAGGAATTCTAAAGGTTTTTCTTTTGAATGACCCTGGTTGAGTTCGTACGGTTGATTTCATAGGGTGACCCTGGTTTGCAGCAACCGGTGTGTTGGCCGAGGAATTCCATTCCACTCCTTTCCCATGTCCTTTCACATGTCCGTTCGACGGACTTGTGGGCTTGGAACATCGGCAAGTGTCTTCAGTGAGGGGGGGATGCTATTGGTTCAATGAAGAAGCCCTAGAGCCAGGTGGATATACATGGTGCAAAGCTTTTTTGTTTTTTGCTTTGGAAGCAAGCAGAGGGTTGATCAAGATTCCGGGCTCCATTGGGGGCTTTCCTCACACCCTGGGCGACCAGAATTGGTATTTCCCAGTCTTGCCAAGGGCAGGTCTTGTGAGCTCGAGAACTGCCCGCTCCAACTTGCGCCGCAGGACACAAGATGGGCAGCTGGATTTCGTGGAGTTCGTGTGCATGGTGCACCTGGTGTCTTGCGTCCTGCGGGGCTGCGGGCCCTTGGGCCCTCAACTGGCACCCCAACTGCAGCAGGCCTTAGCGACCTTGGAGCCACTGGAGCAACTGGCCCAGGAACGCGAGGAGAGCCGCAGCCGGAGCCGCAGCGCGTCGCCGGCGCCGCCCGTGGCAGAGCTGGTCAAGACCGAAAGGTGGGGGAATGCTTCGGGCGGAATGGCATGGTGGGGGAGAATCCTCTCTGCTGACTCTCTTGCGGACAGGACGGCTTGCATAACGGGCATAACGGTCTGGAAAGGTTGCTTTGATATAGTCATGTTCCTGCCAATCTGATTTTTATTTGTGAACGTCCACAGCCCGTTCTACACCCATGCGCTGAACACCTTCCCAGTATAGGGTCCCGCAAGCTCGCTGTGTTTGAAGGTTGACGGAGATGCCCGACTTTGAGACAGCATTCCAGACCGATGGGGCCGAGCATTTTGGAGGAGACTTTCCCAAGGACTTTGCCAAAGACTTCGCAGGTGCGCGGACTGAGCTTGTGAGCTCGAGACTCGGCGTGTGGCCACAAGCAATTACGGCAGCCAACCCCGAAATTCCTTCAAAGCATGGTATCTGGCACCATCGGGTAAATTCGCTTCAGAAAAATGAGTGGGTGAACTGGTATGCACCGGCATAGGCTTGGAGCCACAGTCACATGTATCGCTGAGGTTTCATAGGGTGCGAATGTTTGCAACGGCATCATGGAGCTTACACGATTCTCAAGGTGGAACAGTCAAAGATCTTGAAGATCCAGGATGCATATGGCAAAAACACTCGTTTCGAAGATCTGGGAAGCACCTCACCGAAGATCTGCGAAGCTCTTCCAACCACAGATCCCACGATCATATGATTGAACAAGGATGTACACCTGGGAAGATCAACATGGAACCTGGAAATGGACCGGAAGACGATTTTCCTCAACAACCCGACGTGGTTTTGCAGGTTCCATGTGGACCTCTTCCAGAGTGGGTCTCTCGATTCACCGGATTCTCGGTGCATCTGATGCCTCGTGCGGGCTCGTTCCGGGCTCGACAGGTGACTTCGGGGAGTTCCCCAACGACGCGTTCGGGGGAGATGGAGGGGATTGGCCAGGTGAGAAGGGCAAAAAGAAGAAGAAAAAGGACCGCCTGTTGGGCTAAGCTAACGAACATCAAGAAAATCTCTTGAGCCTTGAGCTGCTCTCCTTCAAAACAGCTTGTTTTATATAGAAGTGTGGAACATCGAAGGAAGTTGGTTGGATACTTGTTGATTGCCAAGGAGAAGGACATGGTTCAGTGATGTTCAGTGAACAAAATAGGAAGTTCGTTTCCGCTCGGCGGCTTTGGGGGAATCTTTGAGATATGGGCTTTGCCATGCTGAGATGAGTGATGAGACCAAACAAACATGGATCTGAACCACCGACGACTCCCCAAGCAAAGTCGTTTGCGGTGCAGAAACACTGCTGCCATCATGCAGTGCCATGCATCTCCGTGTTGGGTGGTAGGCAGCCTGGCGGAGCTCGGGGATCGAGCCTTTTGCGTTCCAAAGTCTGAAGGACAAGAAGGAGAAGGAAAAAGACAAGGACCAGCACAAGGAGCGCACATACCCTGCTTGGGAGCCATCAGGAATACAATATATTATATAATGCACTGTGTATAATATATATATATATACTGTAATGATACATAAATAGTCAGAAGGAAGCCTTTTGGTTTGCATTTCTAATGTTCACGGCACTACAAAGGAACAAAGACTGGTCACTGTACAGTCCGGTTTTCGTGCCCTGGACCTTTCTCGTTCGACTTGTGGCAACGACCGAGGACTTCGGTGATGGTGGTTTCGGCGACTTGGGCGACTTTGGCGCTTTCGGAGACCCCTTTGGGACGATGGGTGGTGCACCCGAGACCGATCTGGGAGAGGACCCTTTCCGCACCAGCGGCTTCGAGCCGTTCCACCCCAGCTTTCCGGCGGCTTGGCATGTGGGAGGGCGCCCGCTGGGGGACCAAGGTGACCGGTCCAATCGTTTGGGCAAGGAGCCCACTGCCGTGGGCAGAGCATGTTTGATAGAGAGAAGTCTGGGTCATGGGGGTGGGACGGAAAGGTAGGTCTTTTGGACTCCTGCTATTGGAGATGATCCCACTGTAATGACTTCCTATTTTGCCGTGATGACAGGGGGTTTTCCCAGCTGAAATGACTTCACCCAGGCGCGCTCGCCCAATTTTCCGGGAAGTGAAGAGGGTCTGGCTCTGCACCTTTGCCATTTTCACGGTCAAAAGATGAGTAGTGGCAGCTTTGGTGCCA
The DNA here is from genome assembly GCA_963970005.1 of Durusdinium trenchii. NCBI lineage: Eukaryota > Dinophyceae > Suessiales > Symbiodiniaceae > Durusdinium > Durusdinium trenchii. The sequence continues at coordinate 184,985 of CAXAMN010024195.1, forward strand.
CCTTCGCCCTTAGGAGAATGAGAGGACCAGACCGTTGCAGTCGGTGCTGGAGAAGGATCGCCATTTGGCACAGCAGCTGCGAAAAGAAGTGGATCAGTTGGACAAAGATCTAAGGCTGGACTTGCATGGCCAGGTCTCCTGTTTCCCACTGTCTAAGAACGTAGGCTGAATTCATCTGAATTCACTTCCCATTTCATCAAATTCGAAGGCTAAGGAGGCTCAAAGGTGAGGAATTCTGGCAGTCTCTCAGGCGCTTGCAAGCTTTGGACGTGGAGTTGGAACAACTGCATTCACAGGACAGGATGGCGGGGGACAGCGGACAAGTAACACGAGCCTCGCTCGATGCATTCGACATATGTCGACATCATTCGACCTATTTTACGGAGGAGATACAAAGCACCCACGAGCCTCTACAGCAATCACTGCAATCACACTCCAGCTGCATAGTAGATTGCAGATAGACCAGTTTAGAGCATGTGGACTGTTGATGAATATTGATGAATATAAACCGCCTAAGCCTGGAGATGTAGCAAGCATTTTGCTGGGGTTTTAACTTGATCAGCAGTCAACATTCAGAATCCCCAGACACCCACCAATTAAGGGTGTGTATTTTAGACCGTAAAAGACCTCCAGACCTAGCTTTCGTTCCCTTTTACTGGGGATGTGTCGACATGTCGATGTTTGGACCAGAACGGTGATGGCCCCGGTCCCGTTGGTGTCGGGTCCGTTGGTCTCCCGGCCGAGTCAGCGAAAGAGTGGAGGGCACCGAGGGCACCGGCCGGTGACAGTTTCGACCCCCCCCACAAGGTTTCTTAAGCACAAAATGAAGAGGAAGAGATGTAGCTGTCGGTTCCACAAAAGGGGGTCTTCAAGCATGGTTGGCTTCCCAAACATCCATTCAATTGCATTAATGGACTGTCGCGGAAGCGCAAAATCCTCACGGGCTTGACCGGGACAAATCCCGCGGACGGGCACCGTGACCGGGACCAAATTGGTTTTAACATGTTCTTTTACCAGCAGTCACAAAGGGATGGTTTTTAGTCCATAAATGGGCACCCCTATCCTCCAATAGGCACCCCTTGTGACTGCTGGTACATCTTGCTTCTTGCCACTAGTAGCTTGCGACTAGTAGCTACAAGTGGCTCCCGTTGGGGTTTCGTCCAGTGTTGTGGCAAAACACGATGTAGCGTCCACTTTCTGGCAATGTTCAGCAGGGCTTCGAATTCTCCATGTTCCAAGCAGCATTATCCGATGAGACTGAGACTCTTGGTGTTTCTCCCACAGAGCTGTTGTTCCGGATGACTTCTCCGGAATGACGGACCTGTTAAAAAGCGGCGCATCACAGCCAGGACTCCAAGGAGATTGAGAAGCTTCGGCATCACAGCCAGGCCTTGCAAAGAGACTTGGAGGAGCAGATGCACAAAAAAACGCTCCAATGAACACGTTCAAATTATAGTGGAAATAGAATGATGGTTTATGCTTGTTTATGCACTGATGTTTATCTTCCCATTCTAAATCCTCGGCTAGGACATCGGACCTCACATGACATAAATAACATATAATAATAATAATATCAGTTTTCTTTCTTTTCCAGTTGTGCGTTGAAGCAAATCCACGAGGACCCGCTGCGTTTGCTGTTGCCCCCAAACATCACGATTCATTCAGACCATTCCAGGAGGGCCAACGTCGTCTGTCGGAGCTGCGGGAGGCGCGGTCTGTGGCGAACCAGGAGAGCCTCACCTTGCGCCGGGACCAGGACCATCTCCTCCAGGCCCGGTGGGACCAGGGGACCTCAGAATTGAGAAGCAACAAGTCGAAGGACTGAGTCGGACTGAGGGAGGTTTTTGTGCTGGCCCCACTTCCATCCCTCCAAAACCGGGCGGATCTGCAGATCTCTTCAGCCGCTGATGATGTGAGACCAAAAAGGATGGAGGCCTTGACCGGTCCACAAGATGAGGCCCACTATGAGGCCCTGAAACTCGCCCAAAGCGCTTTAGTTGTCTCCAACTCAAAGGTCTTTCATGGTGGAGATAAATGGTCGGAGCAACTAGGACCCTTGAAATTCTTCCAGGTGTTTTTGGTGATTCAAGGATATTCAAGGTACAAGGATCATCAAGGATCCTAGAGCCCACCATCCTTGCGCAAGGCAAGGGGTGCCCAATGGGCGTGACTACTGGACTAGTGGATGGTCCGTCCGAGTCCTTGTACGACCGGTGGTTTGGAGCGTTCTTTTTTGGAGTTCACGGTGGTGTAAGGAGCTGAAGTTTCTGCGACATATGGCTGAAGAGGAAGAAGAACTGATCATTCTGCTGCAGAACTCGAACCAATATCTGGAGACGTCCTGTGGCAATCTGGAGACCAACTCGCAGGTCTTGAACCAGATCCATACCGACTCTGAGCGATGAACGTGGAACTGAAGATGGTCTGAGAGTTGTGGTCATCCAAGGATGATTTGACTCGGCGACCTGAATGGGTCCTTTACTTTGGTCGGTGGGTGTGTAGCTCAAGACATGGATGACCCCCCCCAGGCGTGGCAACGACCATCTGGACGGTTTGGGAAATGGACCAGTCAGACGTCAGGAGCAGTCTACCCAGGCGTTCGGGCCACCAAATCTACCCATTCAAAAAAGACTCACTGTTTGAATCTTTTCAATGCCAACGATCGGACATCAACACGCCCAGAAGACCTTTCTTCACCTTTGATCGTTATATCCATATGGACCCCTTCGATTTTGGTTGGCGGCTTGGATGGTGCACTCTCACCGTCACGGAGCCTGGACCAATCGCTCGCTTCTCCGAGGATTTGCAGCGGCAGATCTCTACGGAACAGGAGCAGCTGGATCGGGAGAAGAAGGAGCTGCGTGACTTCCAAGGTCAACTGGACAACCTCAAGAGCTCTGGTCTAAGCTCGGGCACACCGGTGGCAGAGCCACCGGCCGCCCCAAAGAAGAAGCCGACCATGATTTTGGAGCGGGAGGGGGTCTGAAATGGTCTGAAGTTCTGAGAGACTCTAAGCCAATGCAGAGCCAAAAAGGAAGCATCTCACTTGTCTTTGTCATGCGCAGATATTGGGAGACCAGAGACGAATGCTGGAAAACGATTCGTTCGGAATGGGACATAGAAGTTCAGGGTGAAGTGGGGGACAGGGGAGAACAAATCTGGACGTCTAGACTGGTTCATCAACAAAAGCTTCCATTATGGATCCAATATGGAGAGAATAGAGAATTCATGTAATGTAATATGTAACAATATGTAATATGTAATGTAATATGTAACAATATCAACAGTCTACACTCCTCATCGATGTTCCTTGAACATGAAAAGGGGTCCGAGACCTCGAACTAGTTAGCATTTTGACATGACTGATCTCAAGACAGGAAGTTGAAGACACAAGATGGATCAGACCAGAGGACTGAAGCTCTTGGTTTAGGGCTTGGTTCCGACAGGACACTGCAACGTTCATGTCCATTCTGTCCATGCCATGCTAGATGAAACCAACACAATTGGTGAACAGCACATTCACCATCATTCTTTTCCTGACCTCAGAATCCGTGAAAACCTAATACCGCTTAACAAAAGAACCACCGTCGACCCTCCGCGATCGCGGCCATCGTTTCTCTCCATCGCCATGGGGAGCGATGACCCTTGGCTGACGACAGGCATCGACCCTTGGAGCGCCGGCCGAGTCTCCAAGAACGGCGTCGCGGCGGCGACGACGACCACGAGCACGGGTCCGGCACCCCGTGCGAGCACCCCACCACCCAGCGACTCAGAGGAGAGTCCCAGCGCAGCGAAAGCGGGTCCTCCCAGTTCTTGGATCAATGGAAGCGCCAATGGGATCGGCCACGCGCCCAAGCCCAAGCACCCCCCGGCCTCCTTGAAGCCGCAAGCCTTCCAAGCACCGCCCCCAAGTGGGCCGGCCGTGCCAAGCGGGCCGGCAGGGCCCGCTCCACATGGCCCACCTGTGGCGAAAGTGGCACCCGCAGTTACAAGCACAAATGCACGGAGTGAGGGCGAAGGCAAAGCAAGCACGTGCTTGTTGCAGGTGCCACACAGCGGGTTTGCCGACGCAAAAGACCCGGACTTGAAGAAGGTGGGCGCCCTTGGTCGTTTTGCACTATAGGCAAATATGTTCTGATATTATTTCATTTCATGCCCCAGTTGAACATGTTTGCCTCCTGGCATTATGTCAGGTTGATTCATAATCCTTTTTGTTCCACTGCAATCAATGTTTCGGCAAAGCCTCCATGGAGTGCAGGGTCACCCAGCCTCCCCAAGATTCTGGTCGGTGGACGACCGAAGAGACGCGGCTCCCGGTGATTGGGATCCCGCAGCATCCCACAGCCATGTTCTTTTCCAAACCGCTTGATGTTCCATGGTGTTCCAATGCTTGAAAACCGCATCATGTTCACCGCCTCTTTTTCTGGCGTTTGGAGGCGTGTTTGGGGTGAACCCCTCTTCCCGCCCAGGTGAGCCAAGGTACGCCCAAGTCGCGGACCTTCCACATCCAAATCTACAAAGACTCTCCGGACGAGCGCTTAGGCCTTAGGACCGAAGTGGTGGATGGAGTGGGCTGTGGCTCCGCTGGGCGGGTGCACCGCATCTTCCACGGAGGGTTGATTGAGGAGTGGAATCGGATGGCCGTGGCTTGCGGCATGCCGGACTGGGAGGTGGAAGTGAATGATGTCATCATTGGTGTAAATGGACGAATGGTGCCTCGCAAGATGTTTGGACAACTTTTTGGTTGAACTGGTGCGTCCCACAAGAAGGGCAGCAGAATGCAGTAGTTTGGCTGTGGCCTTCCGTCTTCTTGTTCCCCCAATAGCCAATCCGTTGCGTTCCTAGATCGGTTTGGAAGGGATGTTTGAACGCCTTCCCCGCGGAACAGAGCTTGAAAGTCGCCGATCTTCGAACATGCATTTGGTGACCACTCGAGGAGTATCATCCGGATGACTTTGAAGTTCGCACTGCCACAGATTTGGACCTGCTGATCATGAGGGGTCCGCCGGTGAAGAACACCTGAGGGCCGGACCTGCGGACCCGCGATTTTGAGGGCTGGACCTGCTGGTTGGCAAGCGCCAGACCATCCCTGGGTCCATGACCCATATTGCGGACCCGACGAGGCCCATCTGGTTCGCCCCCAAAACGGTGCTGAACGCGCCAGACAGCGCGAAACCTTCGTGCAGCAGCTGTGGGCGCTGTGCAAAAGTGACCAAAAGGCCCGAGTGAGCATTCAAGACTTGAGAAATCTGGCAGATGAGTAGTCACCCAAGTAGAGGGGCTGCACAGTTTCTTGGCTTCTTGTGGCAAAAGATGAATCCTGTCTTTGTTTTTATTTGTTTTTCATGTACCACCTGAGCCCGAACAGCTATGCAACCTCGTTGTGTAGATGCTCGAGTTCCTTTTTCCTGGAAAGCGTGGATGGCATGTCCCCCCAAAAAGCGTCCACGTGTTGTTTTTGCACTAAGGGGAAGTGGTTCACTTCCATCATATATTCCAGGGAGGGAGAATAGGGAGAGTACTCCTACTCAGTGGAGAAGCTTTAATATTTTTGGGGATTGGTTTCCCCACTCAACAAGGACAGGTGGAAAAAGGATGAAAAAGGCTATAGCGTTTATGTTCCAGCGAAGCTGAGGGAGTTAGGGCTTATGGTGCCGGCCTTGTCTAGTTTCCGACCCAAGCTAGACGTCTCTTTAAACACCCCAGTGGAAGGTCTATTTCGGGCTCCACTTCCGATGGAACCTGCAGCACTGCATCGCGGCGTGTTTTGCGGAAGCTGGAGGCACACACTTTTTGTTGGGGTTGATTTTAACGGTTCGCTGTATTTCGTGGTCTGACCACAAGACTCTCACCCTGGTTTGGCCAGCTTTGGGCTTCATGACTTTGCTCAGTTTGGAGGGATTTGGAAGGCTTTCAGCTATGCTTTTCGCTCCCACTCCTGCGGCGCCTTTTGTTGCGGCCAACCGCATCGTTCGAATGCGATCGTGAGAGGTGGCCACACCGCAGCCAGGGCTCAAAGTCATACGGACATGGAGAGATGCAAGTCGAGTACAGAGAGCAGCGTACGAACGGAATCGAGTCCAGCTTCTTCGGAGACGGTGCGAGGAGAAACACCCCTTTATGACCAGAGCAGTGAACTGTTCGTCTTGAAAAGATGGACGATGCTTCACCCCATGGAAACTGATAGGGACCGGGCAAATCGGAGACATCAAATGCTGAAGAGATCCAACGTTTAAAAGCACTTTTTCCGGTGTTAATCCCCGAAACAACGCCGTGGAACCCACGCACAGTGATAGTGCATGAAACGCCTTCACACCGTCGACATGAAGTGACTGACGCGGTCGTTGACGAGCGTGAAGAGCTGGCGAACGCAACCATGGGTTGGGCACTCGGTTTGCTCACCTGTGAGTCAGGTACCGGATTTGGGAAGATCCAAACCAGTGGGTTTGGGGGTCCATGTTTAGACATCGCTCCGTTCCCACCAAGTCTAGACATCGCGTATTGGCCAACGCGATCTTCAAACAGGGAGACTGGGTATGTGTAAGACATTCCAAGACCATGTAAGACCGCCACCCTGCCTCCATGAGTGAAGCCACATCGTCCGACGTGCCCATCGTCCGCAGTTGAGAGATCTACTATTGTCATCTATTGTCTCCAACGAAGAAGGGTAGAGACCGCAGAGACCACATCAGTTATTGTATATACATATTATATTGGTATGATATATTGTATGTTATATATAGACTCTTGATTAATCACCCCTCCATTTTTCTTTAAGCCCATGTCTGAGGGTTTGAATCAAGAGTCTACAGCTGGTACATCCCATCTCCACCCTTTCACTGCATGGACATGCAGTGGAGCGTGGAGCAGAACCCGACTGCCTCTCTGTGGGTCGAACACCCGAGGTTTCGCGCACAACCCGGTGGCCGTGCATGCGGTCGGCTGGGCTGAGGATCAAGGTGCGGAGGGGTTGAGTTGTTTTAACTTTTCCGGGTTTGCAGGGAGACAAGTTCTATATCGATTCCACGCCCATCATACCCGAGGTGTCTGCCATGTCACCACCACTTTGAAGTCTCCATTTCAGCCATCGAATCGGAGACCCGTTGGAAGGTGGAGGTCTTTGTATATCCAGGCAATATCCAGGAGATTCTTGGAGGGCACCAGATGGATAAGTTCTTGATTTCCAAAGGGCTCACAAAAGGACCGATGAGGCTAGAGGAGCAATGACCGCAAAACTCCCGCAATCGGTGGGTCCGTTGGTGGCGAATGGTGATACGGCGGATCATGGCGGTGGTGACCGACACAGCCGGTGCATGAACCTCAGGCGTGGCGCGTGCGATGAGCCTTATTGAGGCATTTTCGACTCACGGTCGAATCGGCCGCTGAAGTGGCTGCCATGAAGCACTTCACATACCTGTTAGTTACCATTTGCAATTCAACGTATCTATGTCTCCTCCCTCAGAACTCGTGGATTTTTGCCCAAACATTCACCAACCGCTTTTCCAAGACCCAACAAGCCAATTCTTTTTGGGCTGCCAAACCGGGCACACCTGGGATGTCCGACCTCAGGCCGCAGGGCAGAAATGGAGGATGGCTTCGTCTTCGTGGACCAGGCGTCCGGCGTCCTTCGGTTCGCCCTCGCAGTTCGTTCGCCCTTTGGTCCGAGCATTACGCGAGTTTTGGATTGAAAAAGCTCCACTCAAGCTTTGCGGGGTGACTGCTCCACTCAAAGAGTCTACATGAAGTGGGGAGATGGGAGATGAGACAGTCAACTGCCCTGGCATTTCAGGTAGCCATCCTAGGGTATGCCGAAGCACTGCGGAGACCTTCCGAATTCTGAACCAATCCAACCAGCGATTCTTGCGTCTTGCTGCGCTGCTTGGTGACAGTTGGTGACGAACGTCCGACACTCCGCAAGCATCAGCATTGCATGATTGCCAATCACCCAGAGACGACCTGTCTGGGACTGCCAGTTCGGACTGCCGAGAAACGGCCAGGGGTGGGTGGTTTTGGGTGGGGGGGTCAATGGGGTTGCAGTCCTATGGCAGTCCCATTAGTCGTGTATGAGTCATGCGCACCATCAACAATCATTTGTCTCATGATAGATCAGGTCACTGACTGACACCGATTGTTTCGTCACTAGGAAGAATGGCTGCGGCTTTGTTCCTCTCGGTCCATTTTCTACAGGGCCCATACCTCTATTTATGACTTTCACCACTATAGACGCTCGACTGTTCTTTGGAACACTTACACTCCGACGAACACGTCGCATGGAAGTGGATGTCACCCCTGTTGGTAAAGGAAAGTCGTGTTCAAAGGGACCATTCCATCCACTTCCTTCTGATGTGTTGGTCAGAGTGTATCCAAGTCACTTCTTACCACATGACTTGGTCGTTACTCTCAGGGCTTTCTTTGGATGCCAAGCTCGGCTTTTCTTGGGCAGTTCGGCGGCCAGCAGCGCAGCGCCTTCTTCGCGGTCTACGACGGCCACGGGGGGCGCCCGGTGGCCGGGTGCCCAGCCGGAGGAGGAGGTTGGTGATGGGGATGGGGAAGGAGAATTGCACCGAATCCAGGCAGGGGAATGCTGAACGCATTTGTGGTGGGTCCCGGCAATCAAAACGCTTCGAGGATTGGAGATGTGCTTAAGGACCTTAAGGTGTGTCAAGGTGGTAGCTGATGGAAGGGATGGAAGGCGGTAGCGAATTTTCTCCACTCACTTAGGGACCTAAGGATACTTAGGGATCTATTCTGGAACTCCTGGCATGTATCAATCTATCCCAGCAGGTCTTACGCCACTGCTGGGTCCGGTTCTACAAAAAACAGTACTCAATGAGGTCTTGCGGACCAGGTACGGTATAAAACCTGAACCGGCAGGGTCTTGTTGTGAATTTGGATGGATCTGATCAGCTTCTCTCCACTGGAGAGTGAGAGGGGTGGCCATTTTTTGGCGCGCCACACGGCGACGGACATCGGGGGAAATCTGGGTCAACGTAAAAAAAAAGTAACCAGCAGTCACAAAGGGGTGCCTATTGGAGGATAGGGTGCCCATTATCCACTCACTTAGGGACCACTCCATCCCTTTGTGACTGCTGGCAGGTATTTTTGATGAGGAACATTTGGTGCCACTGTACTGTTTTGAAAGGCGAAGTGGTCGACTGGTCGAGGCTGCTAGTGACTATAGTACATACTAGTGCTATGCTGGTAGGCTCAAGACATATGTAGCGTATGTAGCACATCAGCGTGACTATATACCATTGGATGTCCAATGAGATTATTATTCCAGGCTACAGTACATTCTTCCAAATTTTCTTGCATGTTCTTCTCCTGACGTGCTGCCAGACGTGCTGCCAGACCCGTTTCCAGATCGCAGATTGCATCCGTTTTCTCTCGCGCCGTCTCGGCCGCTGTGCTGTCGAGGTTGACTTCGTGACTCGTGAGCTACATGAAAACTTGTACAAGGCCAGGGTGGAGAGATCCATTTTGACATATTCTTCTGCATCCGCAGCCTTCTTCAAGCTCTGGAAAAGCTGCTTTTCTTCCCAGCTCCATAGCATTCGATAGCCTTCTGAAGACCTAATCCATCCTGACATCCACCTCACATCGGTTTGTGAAATGTGACTGGTTTGTATTTTTTGTTTTCAATTTTGGGTAAGCCAACCCACACCCACATTCTGTCCTATTGAGCCAACTCGGCTTGCGAGACTGGACATGATGGGGTCTCCTCCTTCACTTGATGTCCCGTCCAAGCATGAGAAGTGAGAAGGAGAGGAACCTCTTTGCGGCATCAGAAGTATGTTTCTTATCTCTTCTTTTTGGACCAACATTCGGTGATGCAACTCCTCAGCGCTCTGGAATGGACCAAAGTTTATAGCTCGAAAAGCTACGGTATGCCTTGGTGCTTTGCTCGCCTCGTGTGTCATGGAACCAAGATCAAACAACTCTGCCGAGTTGAACATCATTATTTGCCCTTTACATGTTTGAACATTCAACTGCAAATGGCAGTTCATCTTCAACGTCGGCACTGCGATGCTGATTGATTTCATTCTGGTATCCAGGAATTTTTCCAGAACGTCTATAATGCATCACATCAAGAAGATAATCACATCAAGCCGTCGATAGATGGCCTTTAGCATCCATAATAGGACTCATCGATGGAAACATGACAGAGATCATGAGGACTTCTCAACGATAGACAGAATGAGACAGAATCCAGGATGAATCAGTGGCTGCAGTACCAGTTGCCAACAGAGGTTGAAGAACGTACCCTTGTGCGACCCTTCCTCGGTCGGTCGCCAGACCTGCCAGGAGTTGCGAAGAACTGGTTCGCCAGCCGATGCTTTACTTCAGGTCCGACAAGTGGATGGTGATCGTTGCGGCGTTGTGGGTTGGGTCCTGTCCGGTTGGGTGCAGACCCGGCAGACCAGGGAGCTGCTGATGTTCATTCCATCAAAGTCCTTCAAAAACCGTAGGTATACAGAGCTACTTGGGACTCCTGGCATCGTTCCTAGGAGCAATGTTCGCTACTAGGAGTCCTAGTAGCGTTCGCTCGATGAATCTGCAATCACATGCCTGGCTGCCCATGCCAAGGCCTTCCGGCTGACCGATGAAGACATGCTACGCAGGAGAACCGCCGCGTTGCTCCGTTGGGAATGACCACCGCAGACAGTAGATAGCTCAGATATGCTCAGACACCCAAACAAACACAGAAGGTCTTCTTACCAGCCACCTTGTCCGACCATTTGTTTTCCTTTATTTTTTTTTCGATTTTTTCCCGAATGCGTAGCGAAGGGTTCTCGTTTAACTCTTGGGGGTCTGGGGGTAGAGCCTTGTTCGCGATTCGTTGTTTCTACGTCCGCAACCGTCCGCAACCGTTCGCAACCGTCCGCAACCGTTCGCGGTAGAGCGCTAAGGCGCTGCCATTGGGGGAAGCTTTTGCAAGTGACTTTTCATGGATGTGTCACGTGTCAGTTTGCGCCGCTATTCCATTGTGATTTGCATGAAAGAGACATGTCGCGCAAGCAACGTGATGCGTTTCGCTGCACAGGCGCAGCGTTTGGTGAGATCTGCAGATTGCTGCGCAGTTCCATTGGGATTAGCGTTTGGAGAGTCGTGTTTTTTGGGGTGTTGGATGTGGCCGTGCCATTGGGATTTGCGTTTCAGGGTGTGGCATCGAAGCTCTGTTTTCGTGACAAGTCTCAGCTGAAATGCCGATTTTGGTGGATGGGAGTGTGCTCAGAACGGGTCGAAATCATTCCAAACGTGTGGTGTGGTGCAAATTTTGTTGAAGCTCACATGAGATGACATCGTTACTTTTCGTGGCAGGCGCAGGACTTTGTGCGGGTTTTGAGGTGTGGAAGTGGGATTTTCGTGGCAGGCGCAGGGAATCGTGAGGTTGCGATGTGTGACGGAGGTGACATTTCGTGGCAGGCGCAGTACTTTGTGCGCGTTAGACGTGTGGACGCGGAAAGATTCGTGGCAGGCGCAGGGAATCGGGAGGTTGTGAGTTGTGGTAGAGGTGAATGTCGCTGTCACATTGGGATTGGCGTTTGAGCGGGTGTCATTTGGAGGGGCTGGACTCGCGAAACTGCTTGGCAGGGCTGCGTGATGTGTGTGCTCCGATGGATGTTTCCGCTGGACTTTTGGAGGAAGTCTCGTGCGAAACGTTCGTTTTGCAGACTTTGATATGTGAGTTTTTGAGGAAGTCTCGTACGAAACGCTCGTTTTGGGGACTTGACATGTGACTTTTGGAGGAAGTCTCGTACGAAACGCTTGTTTTGGAGACTTGACGTGTGATTTTTGGAGGAAGTCTCGTACGAAACGCTCGTTTTTGAGACTTGACGCGTGACTTTTGGAGTCTCGTACGAAACGCTCGTCTTGCAGTCTCGCAGCGTGACTTTTGGAGGAAGTCTCGTACGAGGAGTGTGCCCTACAGGAGTGTCCTACAAGAGTGTCCTACAAGAGTGTCCCACAAGAGTGTCCTACAAGAGTATCCCACAAGAGTTTCCTACAAGAGTGTCCCACAAGAGTGTCCCACAAG